>JAXDDW010000034.1:1490000-1677500 GCA_034670385.1 Hoplostethus mediterraneus | reverse complement strand
AGCAGGCGGCTGTGCCCCGCGGGCGCGCGAAAACCCCTTTTCACACTCTCACACTATTTATCATCGACGGCGAGTTAACAACAGCGGTAATTGTTCATTATGAGAACAGAAAACAGACAAAATGAATATTCAACAAAACCCTTGCTGCCAAATAGATGGGATGAATAGTGATATGATTGTGGCAGAATGGGAATCTGACCCTGATCCACCCCCGCAACGGATGAGTTTCCACAGAAACGCTGACGTCATGGCAACCACGGGGGTGAGGCTCTAGCATGCTGATGAACCCCGGCGATGTCAGTTACCTGGCTGAGGTGAGTCACTCAAATAGCACACACACAACACACAAAAAAGAACCCAGCCACAAATCGAAGTGTGGTGTCTTGGGAAGGAAAGAAGCACCGGAGGGGGGGAGAGAGAGATGAGGAAAAACAGTGTGACAGAGAGAGGAGAGAGAGAGAGAGAGAGAGAGAGAGAGAGAGAGAGGAAATGAGGATGGGTAGTTTTTTTTGGTACGGAAAAAGCCACTGAGCCGTTCCTAATCAGACCTGTGTAGCCCTGAGCACGCACTGCAACATGATGCAAAGGCAGGAGTGTGTTTACCTGGCTGCCCACCTCATCCTGCCTGGTCTGGCTCCAGGTTACCAAAGGTCATTAATGATGTCCTCATCTCGCCGTTGGTATTCGGTGCACTATGATGCCATTACTTTAAGGTGAGTCCAAGGCCCTATCCCAATTCACCCCTTCCCCTCCGTTTTGCGCGTTCACGTGAAGGGGTAGGGTCGTCCCAATACTCGTGTGATCGAGGGGTAGGGCCAAGTGCGAGGGCTACATGGCCCTCCAAACGGAGATTTTTCAGAGGCACACTACAAACCGAGGGCTACGAGAAATCTCCCAGAATGCCCTGCGAATCAACAGGAAGATCATGGGGACCGCTACACTACCATCCGAAGTGAACCACAAATGTAGTATTTTCTTCGTTAATAAAGATTTTTAAAATATTCTAACCGTGGTATTATCTTAGTTTAATGTCGTTTCAATGTATTATAGACCGTTTCTTTATAACAAGCATAACAAAAAAATCGCTAACATGCCGATGTCTCTACTTCGCCAGTTAGTTACGTTACAACATTGTTTTAGGCTGATTTGTGCATGACAGTCCCACATTTTGACATATTTCCATGTCGCATTTTCCCCCTTTGCTGGCATATGACGAAATATAACTAAAGTCCAGCAGCGAAGTTGCTGCACTTGTTACGGCTCCTCTAATATCAGTGCAGACTGGCAGGGTAACGTTAGGAGCGGCTTGCTAGACTACAGAGCACCGCTAACGCTATTCTGTCATGAAGTGGACTGGTAATGAAGCAGTGGTCTTTTTTATTTGATGACTTGTTTGATTGATTAGTAGTGTGAAAAGTATAAATTGTGAACGAATTGCGAGCGTCCATGCTTTTCTATCTCCATCACATGAACGGCAAATGTCACTGTGATAAAACCATTATTGCCATAGTAATCTCCGATAACAAACTCATCCCGTCTGCTTATGTAAACATCATCGATGACGTATCAGCGTCTTGAAGGGTTGTCCCAATACTTAGGGAGATATTTTCTAGCCCTACCCCTTGGCCCTCGGTTGCGAGGGCCAAGGGGTAGGGCCAAGCCGAAGCCGTAGGGGTGAAAATAAGGGGTTGGGATTGGGCCCAACAAACTTCACTTTAAGCCAGAGTGCACCGAGACCCCCGCTCGGCTACCCGAGTAGCTAGTAGTAGTTGGGTTTGCGGGCACAGCTGTGTATAGGTCTGCGAGCATGTGTAGTTCATAAGGGGAGGATATTTTTGGTCGTGATCCAATTCCAACGAAGCCATCTTTGCCAGTTTTGGATGGCGTATCACCAAGTTGGCGGGCAGCTGCTTTGGGGCTCGGAGCGCCGAACAAGAAACAGAGCGGCAACTTTGCTAACGCGGACTATGCTGCTGCAGCGCTTGGTTGTTATGCTGCCTCTGGAGCTGTAAGGCAGCAGTGTCTCTGTGGCCTAGCTGCCACTGACTGGAACGCCTTCGCGATCAATAATTCAAACAGGGTCTCCTTCGGTCATGGAATTCAAAAACGGTGTGTTTTCTGGAAAGTTGTGTTGCCTGGTAAAGTTATGGAAAATGGAGCGTGTGCATACAGTTTGGGAAATGTCATGAAAATTTGATGCTAATATTTTTTTTTCCAAACAGTGAAATGTTTAATGTCAAACTTGGCTGCGTGTTGATCCGTTTACCTTCGAGGAATAAAAAACCCAAATCAGAAATGTCCTGACGGTATCGGTCCTAGGTGACCCGTTCCTTCAGATATTCAGCGTCTTCAATGCGATGTGACATTTGCAGCTTAGACTCTGACAAATATTGCTCATGGAAATGGTGCTACATGTCCATGGAAAAAGTCATGGAATTTGGTTAGTGAAAAAAAGATGTAACAACCCTGTTCAAAGACTTCAGGCGAAAGACAGACGCCTTTCTAGACCGTGACCACAAATCCATGCGTGTTATCACAAACGCACGAGCGAAAAACAAAAAAGTCATTTTCATTCCGTTCTGTCGTACTTTGTTTGGCATGACAATTCATTCCATCAGCCTGTGTCTTTCTGATAAGGAAAACAGCGCAGGCCTCGTTAATTCATAAGCACCATATTGTCCAACTATCTGCTAAAAAACAAAAACACTTATTGCTAATTATGATATTTCCTCCCAGCGAAATGGAAATGGGCTTCCTGCTGATTGTTATAAATAGGGAGGCCACTTCCCTGTTTGCTTGTGTGAGTGTGTTGTTTACAATGTGCTGTGGTTTGTTTGTTTTGTGTTGCATGTGCATATATGTATGTGTGTGTGTGTGTGTGCATGTGCTTGTGTGTGTGTCCATGTTTATTTATGCTCCGTGGTAGTGCATACTTATCTTCCTGTGCAAAGAGGAACAGATGAACAAACAGCAAGCGAAGGAGGGACCTGCCTGGAGGTATGTGTGTGTGTGTGTATATATATGTGTGTGTGTGTGTGTGTGTGTGTGTGTGTGTGTGTGTGTGTGTGAGGTAATAACCCAAGCTTACTTCGCTGTGGTCCACCTTCAGAGTTCGCCTTGTGTCTGGGGCGGACATAACTCCTGTTGATGAGTGACTTGTGTCAGCAAGATGTGTTGCCACCTTCCTGCACAACACATAAATCACCTCCTCCCCCGCTGAGTGAAGAGGTTTACACCACACGGCCCGCCAGCCAAAACCAACAACCCCCAACAGCAGCAAAGAAACATTCAACAAAGTCCTTTCTCGCTCAATTTCCGGCATACTTCGTGTGCGGTCATAATGGATCGGGTATTAGCCACAAAATGATACGCTAAATTGTTATTTTCTAACTCAGCAGGTGAAATGCCAATGCTATTACCGCTAAGTGGCCTACAACTAAACCAAGATGGCTGGTTTTAATTGGTTAATGACTTATTAATCCACAGGTTTCCCACTACAGTGGTAGATTGGCTGTATGACGAGTTCTTGGCATCTGTAAATGCAGAAACAGTAGCAACCTTTACAAAGGACTCCATTATCCACGCCTGCACTCCCAATGACAGTCTGTTGTGTTGATATGGTGACTGCTCCACTTTTCCACTTGTTATGTCTTGTTGTCTTTGTTCACTTTTCTATCATGCCTGCTTGACAACTGTACAAAGAACAAGTGACACATCACAACGAGAGAGAAAGAAAAAATATGAAACATGGTAGATAGATTCTTCCTTATCCATTCACATCCCTGCAACATCCGTGCACGGTCCGCGGCTTTTCTAATGCATTTTTCAGACGAATCCAAACAAAGGGAGTGGGGTTACGAGGCGGCGAGAGGACCGGGGGGTTTGTGATCCGGCATCACAGAATGTCATCCTGGCTCACAGCTGAGCTCTGCGCCCCGGGCGGGGCGGGGCCTGCAGCCCGGGGGTCGGGGCTCGGCGCCTCTCCGAGCCTCGGTGGACGACGGTCAGCCAGGCGGACTCAGAGGGCCACTGGGAGAGCCCGGAGCAGGGCGCTGCAGCCATGCGTCTCACACAGGGGGGAGGTTTACCCGTGGCTAAAACAAGCACACGTTCGAGTATGTGAATTTTAGTTATTTGCTTATTTCCCTCAGCATACCACAAGCCATTTTCCACTGCCTGGCTTTGTTGTATCATTTGGGACTAATTTGGCAATAAGGGGCGCGGTCCATTTCATGCTCTTCAAGTTCCTCTAAAAATCAAGGCTAGCTGAGCAGTTTTCAGGCTACTGGGCTGCTACACGTCAATGTTATTGTCTGAAAGGATCAAAAAAATAATTTTCATAAATAATGCAGGCATCACCCAGTTCACATCGGTAAATGATTTATGTCACCGAGAGGAAGGTCATGTGACTTTGATCCTCACATGCCAAGATGTGTAGTCTAGCTGGGCTCGAAAGCAGCAGAGGAATTCTAGTAAAGACAGTAGATAGTAAGAAAAACACACTTTTTTTTTTTCTTCAAGCCCACTTGTGAAACATGAGTTGCTCGTACCCGTCATCCCACCGCCGATCTAGAGTTCAAATTCACTTTGAGCCTCCCAGAGACAATAGAACCGACAGAACACGGAGGAAAACAGATCTTCACTTTGCTGTTTTTTAGATTGTTTTTGCACAAATAGAGAGCAACAATGTTTTCCGATCCCGAGGCATCCATGATTGATGCTGTTTTACTGTGACATTACAGTAATGGCTTTAGTGCTCTGCTCAGTGTCTAAGTCTGAGCCAGCCGAGGAAGGGTCTCTCTCTCTACCTCGGCGCAGAACGTGCTTGCCAAGGAAAATGGAAGTGTTTAAAAATGGATTGCCTGTTTAAACAGCATGTAAAATTAAGTAGATTACAGATATATACATCCAGCACTTGTATTCACAAGGGTTTTGGCTCTCTCTCTCTCTCTCTCTCTCTCTCTCTTCCCATCACTCTCCCACTCCCCTCTCTCCATTTTTTCTCCTATTCTTCTGTAATTCGGTCTTTATCTCTCTCTCAGTGATTATTTCTTTTGCTAAGACAATGACACAGACTCGTTCTAAATGGCCGGTTATGAGGGGAGGTGTGTTCACTGTGCCGTTGCCAAGGAAATTAGCCTGTGTTTGTGATTTCATTTCAGATTTTCAGACTTAATTGCTTTTGCGTGTGTGTGTGTGTGTGTGTGTGTGTGCCAGCGTTCACATGTAAGCACATATAAATGTGAGAGAGTGCACTCTCTAGATGGACAGGCAGGGATGTGTGGGCGCTAATGATGATGCCATTGCAAGTTGAAGGTAATTACTGCAGATTGCAGAGCTTGACTCAGGTCTGTATCTTGGTAACAGGGAGTGATTCTTTCATTTTTCATATGTATTTTTAGCCATAAACATGTGTTGTTGAGAAATGGATGTGTCTTCAAAATGTGACACTGTTATGCTCCAACTCTGGGTGGAAGAAAAGTTTAGCGAGAGATGACGACAAGAGATAATAACGACAGATGATGAAAAGCTGATTCAATGTAACAAAACAGAACAAATTTGGAGAGATAAACACACACACACACACACACACACACACACACACACACACACACACAGCAGCTACACTAATTATTTACAGAGGTGAGTGATGGGCATGGTGCTGAGCTCTGTCGCTGACACAGAGGTGTCCTTCTGCCATCTGCTCAAGGGCTGCCACTCACCAACACACACACACACACACACACACACACACACACACACACACACACACACACACACACACACACACACACACACACACACACACACACACACACACACACACAGAGAGAGAACCCTATTCCAGAATGAGGACTGGGTCACTGAATTTCACAGAGGAGGTCACAGCAGCAACAGAGGACTCAGTGGATCCCAAAGTGACACTGAGGAATGTCTTGAGTGACACATGAACATTAAGAGGCTGTGACACACACACACACACACACACACACACACACACACACACACACACTGCACACCTTTAAAATCACAAATCACAACAAAGGGAGAAACACAGAGAGAGAGGGAGGGAGAAAAAGATGTGACGAAGCGACAATGATACAAGAGAACATTGAGCTCAACATCAATATCTCCTATTGATTTTACTCATGACACAGAAAAACGAACAATTTCACAACAATAAACTGTCCCACTCCATCTCCCTCTTCTGTTCCCTCCATCGCTCCATATCTCTCTCATTTTATTCTCTGGGCTTCTATCGCTGAGGCAGGAAATAATGATAGAGATAGGGGTCAGCTGCAGTCGGGGGGTGAGGGTAACTATTTCCTCTGGGTAATTTCCTCTTCCTGGGTCACAGCCCTCCAGAGCCGGAGGTCATCCGGGCTCAAGAAGAGAAGTCCACGAGCCGAGAATCAGGGAGGAAGCATCATAACCTCCTTGATCTAGTCCATTCTCTGCAGATGGACGATAAAAACGGACAAGAATGCTTTCAACGTCAAAAATACCATGATATCATAACCTTTGCATGCAGCGCTGGAGGGTCCCGCTGCATTATCGACGCTAGCGTAATCTTCTCGCCGTTGCTTCAAGCTGTCAGTGCAGATTGGGAGTCATGGGAACCGCATGCTGCCTTGACTCGCACTTGAACTTGGCTGTTCCTCAAAAACCCATTTAGCGTCTTGAGGGAGCTGGAGGGTTTAACATGCTTTTAAAAAAAAAAAAAAGGTTCAGAGTAACAGATCTAGCTCTATTAAATATACATTTGCACATTAGCTGTGTAAGTGCATCGCTCCGGTGTTTTTGTGACAAATGAGACCGGCTTTAGTGTTTTGACAACACTGGCTTCCCAGTGATTTCTAAATGCTTTATTTACTTCCATCAGCGCTTCAGAAACCCGACATGGAAGGCGGCTCCGGTGGCCAAGCGGCGGTCTCACAAGTACACACTCTGGAAATACACTCAAAAACACACCGCATGAAGAGGCGCTCGCTCTTGGCTCGGGGGGGGGGGGGGGGCGGTTGCTGAGTGCGTCGTGTCGGTGCGGCCGGGTGTTTGATTGGTATTCTATTAGCAAAGAGGCTGAACACTGACTGCCCTGAGAGATTAGAGATGTGAGAATAAAATCAAATTAGCTGGAAAACAAAGAGGCACAAGAGCTCCGCTGAAAAGCAGCCATCTATGGGCGGACTGGCAACCAGACAACTCCACTCCCCCCGTGGCTCTCCTAAGAGGAGGGGCTGGGCCTCCACTCCCCATGTGGTCACAACAAAAACAAGCTAGAACCAAGGACTTCAAAGCAACAACACACACACACACACACACACACACACACACACACACACACACACACACACACACACACACACACACACACACACACACACACACACACACACACACACACACAGGGTCTGTCTGAGACGTCTCCGGTCACGTGACCCCAGGACCAGGTGCACTCTGACTAGGTCCTTGGCAACGCACCGTGGTCGCTGCCCCTGTCCTGTCTTGGTCCGCAGCCAATCAGAGCCCCCTCCTCTCCGTCCTTTGAGGTGTCTGCGTCGGGGGGGCCGAGGCAGCCTCCCAGATTGGCTGAGCACCTGCTGCTTTCCAATATGCCCACCCGCTCCCCACGGCGTCACAACAGGCCCCTCATTCAAACTCCTTCTCGTCCCCCTCCCTCTCCCGTCTCCCCCTGCCAGGTGGGACCAAACACATGCCCGCTGTCTCATAAACACCGAGACGTGCCAGCGTTGCCCGGTGAGCTGCGAGGAGTCCTGAGAGACGTCCAACTATCAACGCAGACCGCGGTCGAGCCAAACGGTTTAGGGAGCAGCCAACAGAACAAACCCCACACAACTTTGAAACACAACAACGGAGGGAAAAAAAGAAAAGAAGAAGCCGCGCAGCATTAATCAGACAATACAGAGACGAACCAGAAAAGACAGACCACTGGCAAACAGTGAATAGCCAAATACATCTAAACAGCAGAAGGCCTAATGAAAGATTTTCAGCATGAATAAACACAATAGAAGCAAATCTCCACTCCGCACTTACGAGAGGGAGGAAAGGGAGGAAAGGGAGGCCAAACAAGAAATTGCCTTTCCCCTCTGTTCATTCATTTCCTCCAAAAAGGCAATGATGACCAATAAGTACCGACCGTAAAACCCACAGCGCAAATAGCGGCGCGATGCAGGCGAGGAGGAGCCGTACCTGATCTCCGGCCGGGCTGACGGAGCCCGACCGGCTCCCCGATGATGACGGACACACAGGGGAAATCAAGCCAATCACTCGCCCCTCACGCCTGCTCATACCTCTCCTCCTTTAACCACACTCCCGCTCTATCTTTAGTCTTTAGGTCTCTCTCTCTCTCTCTCTCTCTCTATCCCTATCACTTTCTCATCCACCTCGGCTGTCGATCTATTAACCCGTCCCTCAATGCAGAGCAGCCGGGGCAATCGCAGTCAGGCAAAACCAATTCAACAGACAGTCTAATGCTCTCCACTTCAGCTAAGCTCCAATTGGAGCCCTTGAACTGGAAATTACATTTTCACAGCTTGCTACCACTGAATTAATGTCAATTATAATGGGTTTTTGAGATGGAGATGCAGCGAAAACACCAGCTACATTTTATAGCCAAAAGAGCATATTTGTCTGAGCCAAAAGTTTATATCACTGCGTTTGTGGTTCTGACAGCTGCAATTTGTATTCAGAGCAATCGCAAACACTTTTTCCTCTCCACCACCTTCTCCCCCCCTCCTCCTCTCTCAGTCTCTGTCTTCTCCGGTGTCTCTTCTCAGCCAGAGGAGGCGGCGTTACGTAGAGTTAGGGAGATGGCCTGTAAAACTCATCGCCTGCGTCTACAAATAAGAGAGTTAAAACAGCGGCACTGCACGAGGTCAGGGATGAGAGAGAAAAGAGAACATTGAGAGGAAAGCGCTCTTTTCTGTGTCTGTGTGTGAGAGAGAGAGAGAGAGAGAGAGAGAGAGAAATGGAGGCAAAAATAATGACGTTGGGGAGGGGAAGCTAATAGTGATGAAGTGTGCTTTTAGAAGAAAGTGCTCTGAAACCCGTTTTGTCATAGCTGCTGTGCTGGCACCAAACATTTATTTTGCTGGAGTTCACAGACTGCGAGAGCTTCTGAAAACACCCCATGGTGAGTGTTTGAAGACACATAAATAGACTAGAATCAGAAAGAAACTTTTTTGAAGCAATATAATATAATACCACCAAGAAATGTAATACTTTGCACCCAGAATAAGGGTGTTTTCACTTGGAAATGTCAGAACTAATAGAACTATTTGAGACATAGTTCCGTTTTCAATCTAGTCTACACACTACGGGACATTTTCTATTAATATTTTAAGTTTTAGTCGATAAAAGTACATTTATACCTCGGTGAATTTAGAAGCAAAATTAGCATTAAACTAGCAGTGAAGCGTAAAAGTCTGTTTATAACCCCATAACTCACCGTGCACCATTCTAGCCAAATTATATATTTATCCCAGCCCTTACATCGATAATATCAGTGGTTAAAGTTTGATTCATGGAGGGCTGCTCTGCAAATATCGTACCACCCAATTTCACCCAATTCCAGATCATTAAAGTTTCATCTATCTTCAAGCGGCTACCAGTAGAATTTGATGACTTTGGCGACCCCTTCAGGCCCTTAGTGGTAGTGCATCACTGCAGCACAGACGCCTCGTCACTTGCTTCCCAGTAAACTACCATGCAGTCCATGTCTCAGTATATTCTTCTACAACATCTTTATATCTATCTTCATGGAAAAACACCCACATGCATTTGTTTACAAAGTCAAAGCCTTCTGAAGAAGAGAAAAGAAGCAAGACTTTAATCTGCAGAAAGACGAATATGTATAAGAGGCATCAGTCAGCTTTGGCTGTAATAGCTAGGATGGATCCACCATCTGCTATTTTGAGTCACTTCATGCTGTTTATTCCTCTGTGATTTAAACTCGCACTATGTAACTTTCTGTAATTTAGTCGTTGGCGACCCCCAGTGGCAGCGAGACGTAACTGTTTGTATTTTTGAGGACTTCACTACCCGTGTCTTTCTGTAGCGATAGCCGAGGCGCTAGCTTGCTGGCTGCTGTCTTGGAGCTGTGTGCGTTCGGCTCATAAGTTTTGCTTCGTCAGTTCCTGTGCCAACGTACCTACCAGACGCCAGTGGCTCAAAGAAGGGGGAGGGGCCAGTCTTCTCTGTCGCAGCCCCACTTCATGAACTAGATAAGGCGCTTGTATTTTTACATTAAAAAGTTACATAATGCAGTTTTATGTCGATCCTGCGCAATTTTGAGAATGATATATTGCGGTAAATATTTTACATGTAGCAGCTTTAATTTTCACTTGCACCAAACAAACTAAATTCATTTTCCAAAGTCTGACAAATATACCAGACTTGCAGAATCTAGTTTAAATCTAGTTTTAAAAATTGCTGGTGTTTTGCAAAATGCTTTAAATCACATAACTTTCAATCTGCCTGTAAACATCAGCGTTCTGCTTGGTTATGCCACTTTCCCACTTTTCTACTTTTCCACAACCCATTCATGTTATTTCAAGGCACTCTTCTAGCAGTGTGATGTGTAGCTGAAATTAGAGTTGAAATATCACACGTTGTGCAGCCACGAGTATCACGAGTGTAGTGTAATTCCCACTGACGCTCACACCTGTCACAGGCGCCATCTGGAGCCTCAACATCCTGCTCTCCGATTCACTGCTCTGTCTTACTCCTCTCCCTGCCTGCATCTCTGCCCGTCCACAACCTCACCCAGACTACCGGTGTGCGCTTTTGATAAATCATTCATCAAGCAGGTAACGCATCATAACCTTCTGTCATGATGGAGATGCTGCATATTTCTCCAGCAAAATATACTCTACCCATCGAGTAGTGCCTGCTGATGGGATGGCAAAGGGAGCGGGGGCAGCAGATATGGAGCCACTGTATTTAGGGGTCGTTATTAATGACACGCTGCATCCTAAAACGCGCCCACTCCGAAACACAAAAACCTGCACGTGCTGTAAACATTCCCACAGAGAGCAACATTAATTGCCTTGTTTTTCATGTGCCCTGACGTGAACAGATATATTTAGAAAATTTAAATGAATAAAAATGTAATGTTGTGTCATTGTCCTTGATTTAGATACATTAGCGGAGCGTTTAGAGTACGTAGGAGAAAAATGGGCCTTATTGTCGAGCGTCTCGTCTCTGGAGGCTGTGCTGTGGATGTGCACAGCTCATTAAAAGGAGCAGCGATAATGGGAACAAGCTTGATTATCTAGCTAATGACATCTTGTCTCACAAAGAAACCAGGGGAGCCACAGCATAGGGATTAACTATAGTACAACTGTGATGCCTAAAATATTTTAGATCCACTGTAAGATCATATTGTTCCACTGAAAGATAATGATGCAAAGCTCATATACTGCAGGGGCACAGCTGGGTTGTAAGGTACAGTATCAGTATAGCCTTATGGGATATATACACCCTGTTGTTGGATGAAAACCTTGCATCTCCAAATAGTCCAACTATTTTATCCAATGGGTTTTGAAAACTCTTCATCATCCCAAAGGTTGTGGCGCTGTCTGAACCCATACAGGACCATGTAATCCTTCAAGTTAAATAATGATGATCAACTAAATAGGAGGTTTTCACCTGACAACGATGATATCTACTGCCCCAGTCGATCCCCAGCTTGCTCCCCCTCAGCTAACAGTTGAGTTTTCCTCTGGCCCGCTTGGTTTGTTCCACCACGTGATGCAGTAACAGGTTTCTACAGCAGGTTCCTGTTGGAGGAGGCACAACTTACAGCACAATACACTTCTATTGACTGAGAGGCTGCAGTGGCTGTCTGCCCAGGACCAGTGGTGATGTTTTGTGTGTGTGTGTGTGTGTGTGTGTGTGTGTGTGTGTGTGTGTGTGTGTGTGTGTGTGTGTGTGCTCTTTCACACAGTACCACTATTGTGATGTGGCTGGCACTCTGCAGTAACATTTGACTGGGGGCCTCTGCCAATTCCCCGGGCTGCTTTTCTTGAGCCGTGAAGAAGAAAGACAGGTGAAAAAATTCATCCTGAATTCATTTAGCTGATCAGTGTCAGAGTGCTACCCCGTGGAGGCCAAAATGTTACAGTGATAATAAGTCAAATATAAGGCTTCACTTTGCTGTGTAATAATAATTCATTTTCTGTTTTTCATTTGCAGCTGCCATGACAACCTTGCTGGATCTTAGATGTTAATAACTGGTCATTTTCTGTGTGATTAGAGGTGAAACCTTATCTGAAATTCTCCAAATGCCTTCTAAATGTCAGATTATTCTGCTTTCTTTTGAACTGTGGCATCAGTAACAGAAGTATAAAGTCTCATCATCATCACATCTCTGGTGCGATAGAGCTGTTGACATTTGGGATGTTTCCGGAAGCCGCGCTATTTTGTTTGGAGAGCAGCAAGCTGTTGGATCAAGTGTGACCCCCCAGGTGAATTTCACCGCCCGCCACACACACACACACACACACACACACACTTTCATCCAGCTCTTGCCCTAAACCAGTGGCCTGCTCACCTGTCAGTCATCCTCCCTCCCGCTGAGTGACAGCTCCGTCAGCTAGTGGGGCGAAGGGAGGATGAGTGCGTCCAGTCACATCTGTTGTTTTACAGGCAGCCTGCGTTCGGCCCCGGGGATCTCATTATAACCTGGCCTGTCGAGAGGATCGCTTATGAAGCACCGATACACACACGCACACACGCACACACACACACACACAAGCATAATGCAGGCATGTGTGAACATCCACACATACGCATGTTCACTCAGTACAGGCTTGTAACAGCTACTCACGCCCCCCCCCCCCCCCCCCCCCCCCGCAACCCACACACACACACACACACACACACACACACAGACACAACAACAAACCAAGCCAGTGACAACACAAAGAAAAACTGCCAATTGAAGTTTCGGTGCAAAAATGAAGTCTCAGTACTCACACCTTGCATTCTGATGTGTGGGTGTCGGTCTGGGATTCAACTTTTGCTGGCAGACACAAAGTAAAGGCGAGTAAATGCAGCCTTCAAGCTCAAAAGGCTGGAGTCGGGGGGGTGGTGTGTGTGTGTGTGTGTGTGTGGTGGGGGGGCGGGCCGGGCTGGCCACTGGCCACAGTGTCACTTATTAATGAGACAAAAAAAGGCTGATTTGCATTACATTACCGATCCTCACCGGCCTGCCAGACACAGTGTTCCATGCAAATTGTGTGAGTCTTTGTGTGTGTGTGTGTGTTTGTGTGTTTGTGTGTGTGTGTGTGTGTGTGTGTGTGTGAGAGAGAGAAGAGGAAGAGTGAATGAGCTACTAAGCGAGAGAGCAAGAGAGAGAGACAGAGGAGAGAGACGTGCTCAGGGTTGAGTGGGCTGTTGGGTAGTTGGGTGTGTGAGGGATGACATGAATAAAGACAGCATGCACGCTGGGCTCGGTGTGTTGATGCACACCATCGTGTCACTTTGCCTCTCCGTGAAGGCAGCCTGCCCATTTACACCCCACTGATAATTGCACGCTTGTACACACACACACACACACACCCACACACCCACACACACACACACGCACAACACGCACAAATAAAAACACACACTATCAGCAGCTGCGTCCTTCATTCAAACATTCAAGTAGCGGCATTGCTGTCACCGTTCTCTCTCTCTCTCTCTCTCTCTCTCTCTCTCTCTTTAATCCTATTAAACAGAGTTGAAATGATCACCCTGAAAGCTGCCGCTGCATTTGATGTAGTTATCGACACGTAAACTAAGTTGGCCCCGCAACAAAAAAAAAACACACACACTGTAGGCTAGCAGACGCTCCGAGCTCATACCGTCTAAATTGCCTTTGAATTGTGACCTCCATCCTTCAACACCCGCCTCCCTCTCCGTCTCCGCTCAATAATTCAACACGGCCCCTTGCTTTTCTTTTTTGCGAACGGCGCTCCCCCGTGCCTGTTTTGTCGGGACACCGCGCATATGTGTGTCAGTGTTTTAAAGCTTTTCAGTCTAGCCAGTGGGTCAAGATCAGGAGTGGACATTAAAATTCATAAGGCGGCGCTTTAAATAAGGAGGCATGCCGGTGGGAGGAGAGGGGAGATGAGATGATGAACCACGCGCGAGGCCCAGGGCAGGCACCGACAACACGCCCCGGGCCAAAGCCGAGGCCTCGGCGGGTCTACCTGGGTCAGCTGGGGGGGCTTTTCATGTCTACATAGACCGGTGCACCTGCCCTGCAGTACGTCTAGAATAACACATTACACACCCTTCAAGGCTGAACCCCTTTCCTGGATATTCAGGATGTGGCGCTGTCGGTGGCGCCGAGGCAGCCGGGGTTGTTTTTGGCAGTCCCGCACAACTCTGTTCGTCAAGCCGAGACAGCCGCGTTGTCCCCCCCGGTAACGGCTGGAAGCGCCTCCACGGCTGTTGCTCTCCCGAGTGCAGCAGATTAACCTGCTTGTCCGTGTGCGGTTTGGAGGGGAAACTTCAAAACTAAAAAAAAATCCTACTTAAAAAAAGTTTTTAATCCGCCAACTATCTTAACATTGTACCGACTGAAGCCGCGCCTGATCTGATGCATGGCTGCGAGGCAAGCTCCACCAGAGTTGTTCTATTTATAACATAATCTCTCGCCACAGACTGCACCAGCCCAGACAATCTGTTTTAACCAGCTTCTTATCCAGTCTCTTGTCCACCTATGTGACAGCCATTTAAAAACGGTGTCTTTACTCCTCTTAGCAGAGCTTTTGCTGTTTTCATATTCTTTCGGGGACAATATTACCTCCCTTTAAAAGACACAGGGAAGGGCACTGTATGCAGCCGGAATACCAAGTCTCGGTGTGGAAAGATGCATCGATTAAAATAAGATGAAACTTTAATGATCCGTGTGGGGAAATTGGGCTGTTGCAGCAGTAAGTAGGAAAAAAGGATCCAGCGAAGAAATTAGGACATAAATAAGAATAAAAACAAATGGGAGCTGTGCAAACAACAAGCAGTTTCAACACTAGAACGTGCTAGTTAGAAATGTATGGATGAAAGTGTGACACGAAGCAGTGGAAAATACTGCAGCAAAGAGAATGTGAAATAAGTATATATATATATGCAATATATTACAAATGGAAGGAATAAGAGAATATGAACAAAACATGGAAATGGCAGCATGAGGCTCCTGCACCGTATCGACTATATATATTACAGATGTAGATAGAACATTTGAATGTGCAGATTTGAATGTGCGCATCACTGGCTGCCACCTCATCAGATCTGCAGATGGAGGTAACAGATGCACAGAAAAGGTGACAACCACTGACGTCTGCTCCCATTATCCCCAACCTAATCAGGACACATTTGTGCACCGAGGTAGCAGACGGACAGAAACACCGTCCAGGGATCTGCACTGGCATTGTGTACCGGCATATGTAGAGGCTAACGCGTAACAGCTAGCAGAGGCCGTACAGGTCAGTCTGTTGTTTAAGAGCGCTAACACTCATTCGCTTCGATTCTTAAATGGAAACCTTGTGACAGACTGGATAGACGGTGAGAATTACAACGTTCACGCGGTGCTGCTGGGGGGGTGGTCGAAGCCGGGCTGAGGTGTTTTTTTTTAATCCTATCTACCGTATCAAACAAGCCATTCAGCTAGAAATCTCTTCTTCATTCAGCTCCTAAAACAAAGCCATCACCTTGCTCTTTTCCATTTTCCTCCCATGCAGCATTTTTTGGTGACAAACCGAACGCCGGAGGAGGACGACGGAATAAACCGAGAACTGAGCCCGGCACTTTGGCAAGGTGGGACGGTGGAGAAATTACCTTTATTAAGTCTACAACGACCCTATTGATTTTCTGTTGTGTGCCTGCCATGATAATGAAGACGGCGGATGTCAACGCGACCGCGCCGTAATCAGTTCATGTTCTGACAGTAGCTCTCTCCGGGTGATGAAGAAGGTAATGGCACTCGCTGTGCCATGCAGCCGGGGGGGGGCTGAAGGATTACAAACTGATTTGACCACTCAGTGAAACAAATGAGGGTTTTCTCAACGTGGACATACAGATCAAGGTATCATCCGTCTTAAAAGTGTACGTTTGAACAAACACACGTCTGGAAGGCCACGGCTAGTAAGAGGCCCGGGTGATAAATGGGACGAGTAATACGATGAGTGGTGCAGTGAAGAAAAGAAAAGATGACTGATATCAACACAAAGCATCACATATGAACACTTTCCCTGTGCACTTCAGAACGATTCATTCTTAACACACACACACACACACACACAGAACCATACACATGCCCGCACAGTCCCGGATTGTGGATTTTTGATTTGATCCCTTACACATTCATATCGAGGGCCATTTCTATGTAAATGCGTGGCTCTTCTGCCTCCCTTGACATTGTCGCTCGCTGCCGCAGCGATAGCGGCCATAGGACAAACTTGAAAGCGCTCTAAGAGACTTTGATCCTGCTGAATACAAATGATGACACGGCTCAACAACGAAGCCTTTCACAGTGACTCCTCTGTCACGCCGGGCCAGTGCCTCGGGGTGGGAGGGGGGGGGACGCGGTGGTTCCATTATACACTACCGGAAGATGCTCGACCAGCTAAGATGCGCTATCGTTTCACGTGAAGAACTGCACTGACTTCTTTATGTAACAAAAAAAACCCATCATCAACTCTAAAAGGTCTAGAAAGTGCTAGCTGCGTACAGGACGTTAACATACTGGATGCTAACATGTTAGCATGTGCACAGGACAACCAGAGACACAAGAGGGTTTTGGTGCCTCTCCTATTGTAACATGGAAAAGGAAAGTTGAGCAATTGAGACAATTTTCCCCGAAAAGTCGGCGTTGTCCTTAAATGCGGTGACCTACCGACTACGCCACACTGATAGAAGAGAGGCCAGAAGAAAAGATAAGAATAGTAGTTAATTCACAGAAAAATGAAAGTGTCTCAAACATCACATCCACAACACTCTTAAGACAAAGCGCGCTAAATGTATTCAGGCCCGGCACTTCTTTTGCAAGATCTTTGAAGATAAGGGAAAGAGGAAAGACCTGGCAGAGAGGCTTGTTGGTGTGTGAAGGTTCAGAGAGGGGTGATGTACAGCCGGGGGAAGATGTTGGCACTCACTTCTCCAACAAACTTGTACAGCGAAAAATCCTGATGTCATATATCGTGATGCTCAAGAGCACCGGGCTCTCCGGAAAGGTGATGGACAGCCCATCTGAACTACAGTCAGATCTCCTCTCTCCTCCTCTCTCTCTCAGCTTTCCTCTCTTCAGCTCTCTGGTCTCTGAAGGACGGCGGCAACGCTTTTACCTCTCTGGCTTCATCTCTCTCTCTCTCTCTCTCTCTCTCTCGATCTTTCTAATTCTGAATTCTCTGCTGTCGGATCCCCAAAACTCCATCAATCATAACTCTGCGCTTCCCCAACACTTCCTAAATATATCAAGCACTTCTCACTGGCCGAGTAATCTCCACCGAGCGCCCGCCGCCATCAATACCCCTCCTCTCCCTACCTCCGCCCACTCGCTCTCCTTTCCACTCCATGGCCCAGCCCACCCGTTAGTCTCAGACAGAGAAACTCATTATAGCTAAGGATTAGATCGATCAATATGAGGGAGATGCCCAGTGGAGAGGCAGCCCGGCTGGGCCAAGCAATTTATGCCAACAATGGAGCTCATCTACGCCTATGCCTACTGCTTCACAGAGGAAGAAAACTCTGCAGTGACTCACTGGGTGAAAACACACACACACACACACACACACACACACATACACACACACACACACACACACACACACACACACACACACACACACACACACACACACACACACACACACACACACAGAAAGACACAATTATAGGTAACAAATGCACACATATATTTTAACCCTGTTTTTGCCAAGCAAGTTGACTAGGAACACAGGGAGGGAGTTGCTATGAGTACAACAGTAATATACCGATTGTGGGTTTGTGCCTTGCTCAAAGGCACATCAGCAGAAGTTCTTGAGGAGGGAGACTTAGTTTGATTCCCCATGCATAACCTAAATCAGACATACACACACACACACACACACACACACACACACAAACACGCATGCCTGCCATATAACCATTACCTGTATACTGAATGAGAGAAAGAGAGCAAACAAGTGCAATCACTCAGTAATAGAACATGTTTCCCCACAACGTTTTGTGTTCAAGGGCAAAATTGTGTTCTCTTAAGTGCAGAGGGTTTCGCCTCCACGGGAAAAAAGCGGATCCTCTTGCCATCGCCCTGGAAACCGGCGAGAGTAAACAGAAGTGGGATTGGGTTGTTGCTCCGGTGGTGTGTCTTCACCAGAGCCTCATCTCGCTCCTCCTGCACCGTATCCCTATCTTTATTTCCCAGAGGGGGTAATAGTTGGCTTTAGTACCCCGGTCCCTCTGACTCAGGCATCTACCGCTGCCGAAGGTTGTGTGTCTGTGCTTGCACATGCATGTGCACGTGTGTACGGGGGTTAATAAAGGATTAGGCATCAAAGCGGCGAGCGGTGGCGCAGCTGAGCTTTCCATAAATTAGCCTCACCTTTTGTCTCTATTCCTTCCTTATTTGTGCCTCCTTATTATTATTATTTTGGGGTGAAAATCCGCGCAGACGAGAACGTGTCTAATCCTGTCTCTGGTTAGGGGTGATAATGGCGCCTTTTGTTGTGTACAGTGAGGAGTTATCATCGGGCAGACGGAGGAAGAGTGGGGCACCTTGTAAAGTGATCCTGTCACCGGGGGGGCCTGAATGCAGCGTGTCACATGTACTTTGGCTGTAGCTGTCGACAGGAAAAACACACACAGCGGCGCTCCTGGTGAAGACTCAAACATAGTAGAGCACACACACACACACACACACACACACACACACACACACACACACACACAGTCTCAGGAGCAAGAAAACAAATAAAATCAATCATCTGAAAAGGTGTGAAACAATATAAAGGTTGTTAGCCTTCCTAGTAACAGATGTCTGTGTGCAGTGGATCATTCTCCTCCAGCTAACTCTGTATCGACGTATCACCTGTATATATTAAAGGGCTTGTTTGGGGGCGATTAGCACAAAGAGCGTAATTAGACACATTAAGAATGATAATTACGTAGCAAAAAAAAAAAAATGGCCAAGACAACCGAGTGCAGATCCCCCCCGAGGCAGGGACCGGGAACGGCGTACCCATAATCCCTTTCACCACACGAACGCTTGTCCTTGGCCTGAGAAAGAGCAGCATCCCGCAGGCAAAGACATGTTCTCATCTGCACAGAGGAGATAACTGCACCACACCCCCTCTGCCTGGGTCCTCCATGTTTTCTCTTACTCACTGTCCATCATGGCCACAGCCTCTCAGACTGGTACACACACACACACACACACACACACACAACAAACAGGGAGAAGAGAGGTGGGAATTAAAATCACTTTAGACAACAAAGTGAGAGCAAAGCGTTTTTTTGCTGTGGAGTTGCTCTGTGCCGTATCTCTGCTGATCCTCGCACTTTGAAGTGTGCAGGCTTTGATTTGGCCCACGATTAGGGAATTCGATCCCCTGTTCTAAGAGCGCGGGCATAAAAATCATTCTGACTGAAAATCGATGGCCGATTCCAGATGGGGCTCTTCGAGGCTGGAGGTGTTGGCTGCGTCACCTCTGGGTACAGTCGGCGTGTGTGTGTGTATGCCCGGCGTGGTTCAGGCGACCCACTGGCGGAGGAGATTAATATATTGACGACACACTCACAGCTCAGAGGGGTTCACCGACGACAAAAACATCTAGCGGTGACAACGGGCGGACGGAGAGGCCCCGTAATACGACATGATGGCACAGCACCGGCAGCAATCTCAAAGCGGCAACACTTAGCTAGGAACATCGTGGTCTCTGCGGTGTCTCAGTGTTAAAACCAACCGGGTGTCGTTGCGAGCGCGCCGGGACTCCTCACAGGCGCGGTATTAGCGGCGTTCCCCTGCTAGAGCGATCCCAGTGCTACTTCCCAAACTCTTCAACCACTAATAGACGACAAAGAGACAATCTAGGCGCCGAGGGGAATACCCGATTACGACTAAGACCCGCGGCGGAGGACAGACTTTCCCAGCATCCCCTTTTCTACTCGGTAAACACAAAGATGCCGATCGGCGGTTTTTGAGGCCCGCATGAAAAGAAACACCTGGTGAGATACAAAAGCGGAAAACGGATGGGCGAAAAACGTATCTACGTCTATTTTTTTGATACGTTGAATGGTTGTTTTGTTGCACCCTGGACCTCAGTCAGCACACATTCTGTCGCGCGGTTGGAACTGAGTGAAAATGACAGCGAGGGTTATCAATACGGGCTGCGTGCTGATAAGCTGCATAGCCTCGTCTCCCGCGCGTGGGTTCAGACAAGGAGCTTAAAAGGCCATTGATTATATAAGACAACAGCAGAGCAGAGAGTTTTGATTCGGCATCTTCAAAGGAGAGGAGGGAAGAGTGCAGGATCTTGTTCCTTTTTCGAAGCTGTCTCTCTCTCTCTCTCCGTCTTCCTGACTTCTCTCTCTCTCTCTCTCTCTCTCTCCCTGTTCTCCTTTGCCAACCCAACAGCTGCTTCTCCTTTGGCCAGAATCCAAATGGATGACTGAGGAGAGTGAATGGGTTTTTAATTTCACTTGTTAACGGCGCTTTCCCCCTGGTTCACCCTCCCTCCACCCACATTGCCAACCCTGGCAGATAGGAAGAAAACTTGCAGCGGTAGGAGGGGAAATCATTAGCAGTTACAGATCAACAGAGGAGTGGGATCTGAGCATCAAAACATCCACCTTAAGAGGACATTGATTCAGGGGTTGAGCTGAGCTGTTTGCAGGGTTCACAGACGTTTCATTCTTCTTCTTTTTTTTACTCCAATTTGTTGCTTAATTAATCCTGAAGGGTTTTGCTCGTGGCACTGAGGAATGAAACCGCGATATTGCTCCGTCACTCCGACAGCCAAGACCTCCTCTACCGCCGCCTGCCTTTAAACCCCCAAACACCCCAGACAGGTGCGAGGCTCAAGACGCCTCAGGCAAGATGACTGCTGCCACGACACGGGGCTTGCTGTACACGTGTGAAGAGAAGCCCACTGGCCACCATGACATCCTCTTCATGATCCCACCACTGTCGCTGTAAATGTTACCCCCCCCCCCCCTCTCGTTGATGTATGGGAGCTATTACTGCTGCATCAAATCAGGAAACAAACGGTGCAAGAAAAGCCCTTATTGCTGGTAAATGCTGCTAATAAATTGAAGTCATTAAGATGTGTTACAAGGGAGACTAGCTGGTGAAACTGCTGCAGAGAAACAGCTCCGGTGGATAGACGGGTCTTCGGTGTAAATGGCAACCTCAAGAAGGAAATGCATGGGGAGAAAGGATATGCACACACACACATACACACACACACACACACACACACACACACTA
Organism: Hoplostethus mediterraneus; assembly: GCA_034670385.1. Taxonomy (NCBI): domain Eukaryota; kingdom Metazoa; phylum Chordata; class Actinopteri; order Trachichthyiformes; family Trachichthyidae; genus Hoplostethus; species Hoplostethus mediterraneus. The sequence goes on along the minus strand of JAXDDW010000034.1, from coordinate 1,656,010 downwards.
GCTTCAAACTGTATGAAAACACGCTTAACATTTCCTTTAGCCGGTGCCGGGGAAACAGTTCAGTTAAATCGGCATAAAATAGATGTGCTAATGCGAGGCTTTGAAAAGTCTTCAAGAAAGCTAACAAGCCTTATAATAAATATTGAAGGCAGCACTAAAGAATGAAAGCGCTATGCAGCCTGAGATAAGTGACAACATGACAAAGTGCGTAGACGATCCCACCATCATTAAAACTCCTCATCCATCCACGGCGGGCAAATAAGGCTGTTAGATGGTGGAGCGGCACGATCCGAAACGTACCAAACAACTGTGAGAGTACGTAACCCCTGGAAGCCCCGCGGCACGCAGTCAGATGAGTTGTGACATTCATTCTAAGTGAGATGGATTACAGAGAGCCTGTTTGTTTGGAATAACAAGCAATTTTCTGCCTGCGGTTTGATTGGAGTATAGCTTCCGGAGAGAGATAGAGGGCTTGGCATGGCGGAGGATACGAGCAGCCCCAGCTCTCCCGCGGTGTGTGTGTGTGTGTACGATACGTCCGCTTGTTTCCGTTTCAGGTCCATGTACCTGTTCAAACACTGGCCAGCTGGTGGATTGGAGGTGTATGTGGGGGGGGGGGGGGGGGCTTCTAGTATAGGTGAAGTCACGTTAATGACCCCCAGCACATTAGCCACGCAGTGAGAAGCGGCCCGGCACCGCACCGCCTCATCAGGTAGCTAGTAGCGGGGAGCTAATATCCTCTCACAAAGCTCGGATAAAAAGATACATGACATGCAGCCAAAGTGTAAAATGTTTATTGCAGTGTGCAAGCGCGTGTTACAGTGTTTGCAATTCAGACGTTTGCACATACACGGGTAATAGTTTGTCATTGGCAGGTCTAGTACCGAAACACCCACCAAAAAGGATGCGATTCTATGACATGACATTCACACACATCGGTTTTTCAAGCGAATGCAAAAGTATTTTTGCGGTCAGAAATATCTCACCACTTGATTTGGTTGGTGCTTAACGTGTATTTGTGAAAAAGATCCCTGCCAATTGTGAATACTGGATTTTGACAAGTGTAAATGGAGAACAAGCGGCTCTATTGTCAACAAAAGGCATCAAGCATGTGCATCAACAGTTAAATTCAAGACGTGGGTGCAGTCACATGTGGGATTTGTATCAACATGAGCTTCTTCTTCTTCTGCAGTGATGTGGAATAACAACATTAAAATGGTAGATGTAGGTTAGCGGTGAACCTCAGTACAATACACAATTATACAGTAACAGTACAGGACAATGGAGAAGCCAGTTTGATATGAGGTGAGAGAGAGTTGGCCACATGCTGCAGCAGACAGAGGGAGAGTCAGATACAGCAGACGAGGTGCGCCCTCTTGTGGAAGATATTCAACATCACAACTCGCATTTATCTTTTACATTCCCCGGTTCACCACCCTGTACATTTCAAAACGGAGAAACTTACCACTAAGTCACAAGAAGTTTTTTTCAGTTATTGAGTCATTTATATCATCATAGAAGAGTTTGGTCAATGACAAGGGACTGCAGGGAGAACCCATAAATAACTGTGAAAGCAGGGGCCTTGTGAACATAGACTTTATTCATTTCATATAAAAACGACACAAATACTTTCAAAAGTTAAAACAGGTGCTTTGGGTAATCTTCACAGGGACAAGAACACCAGGGCCATCGCACCTTTACGTCCACGTTGCCTCGTCATGGCTCACATTCAGCTCACATCTACCAGAGGGAGGACTGTACAGTAAACCACCAGCAGAGGACAGGGTGAGCCGAGGACGAGTCACTTCTTCCCTCGCACTCCTCCCTCCCCACCCGCCCTTACCTACCGCCCCCATTCTTCATACTGGCTCCTCCTCACCCTCTTTTTTCTCTTTTCCCCTTCTAGTTTCTCTCTTCTCTCTTTTTTTTTTTTTTTTTTTACATTTTCCTCCTAACCCCTCGTGGCCCTGAGCCCTGCTTCTCTCTGATTGGTTCCAGACGTGCCACTGAGCTCTTCTTGCCGACTCAACATTCCACAGCTGGAGACTGCACACACACTCACCCACACACAGACACACACACACACACACACACACACACACGCACACACACACACTCCTACTTACTCCTTCTCCTCCTTCCTCCCCCCCCCCTCTATCTCAGTCCAACTCACAGAGCAAAAAAAAAAAAAAGGCTGTGTTTTTTTTTTCACAGCAGCTCGGTGAAACACCAAAAGCCTCAGACTGAAACGGCTCCAAAGCATTCCTCCAAGCAGGAATACAGAAATCCACTCACGGGCAGGAACTGCAGGACAAGGAATGTTTGAGGGGGAAGAAAATAAACTTTTTCTTCTTCTAAAATCTGGTCACTACGCCGCCCCCCGTTCCCGACAAAAAAAAGGAAGTGAAATCTAAAAAAAATGGCGTAGAAAAAGAATGTAAGGACGCTTTCTAAGAAGAATTCACCTTTGGATCTTATATGCACAACTGCGTCATTCACATGAGGGATGCTTTCCTTTTCAGGGCAACGAGAGGTTCAACTCCTGGCAAACATCCCACATAACCAGGAAAATTTCCAAATGTCTTTACCAGTCATACTAAAGGCCAAATATATAAATGAAACCTGCATCATTTAAGAAGAGAAGAAAGAAGAAGGAAATCATAGTAATACTGCATACAGACGAGTCAGTGACTGTCCATGAAGATGATGGATCAGACTAATATCATATTACCAACCCTTTTCATGATGCACACAGACAGGCAAATAACTGTCCTTTAAAAAAAATGGTGAATCAGCTCCAGGCGGTGGCAGAAAGAGCCGAAAACAAACAAACTTAGAAATCATGGAAGCTACAATTGTACCTTATTTAAAAAAAAAAAAGACAAGATAATAGCAGAAAGTGCCGAAACGTACACAAAAGCTGAAAGAGCAGCTTTCAAGCCCAGGTCCTACTTTTAATGTGCAGCGTTTTAGTGTACTTGGGGACATTTTGAGGTCACCGCCGCCAACGGTCCCCCGTCGCCTTCCAACACGCGTCCACATTCGGACCGCTTCCTCTTCTCGGGTTGTCAAGACAGCCGGTGCTGACGTGTCGGATCGGAGAGAGGAGGAGGAGGAGAGGAGGAGGAGGAGGAGGAGAGGAGGAGGAGGAGGAGGAGAGGCAAACGCTCTCAGAAACTATACACATGCATCGTCATGAACTGTTCTCTACAGCTGCACGGACACTGGAAACAAACACATCGATGTCAATAGAGATGAAACACAATCGGACGAACGAACACACACACCTCAAGTTCAGGTAAAATACTGACATGGCAAAAAAAAAAAAAAAAAAAGGAAAGAATTTGGTCTAAAGATTGTGTGGATATTTAGATGACAGACTTTTTTTTTTTGTTAAGAGTAGATGGGTTGATGTCTTTTTTTTTTTTTTTTTTCAAATATCTGTACCTACTTCATGACCCTGGCAATCAAACAGGATCAAGATTGGAAACATACACTGTACAAAAATCGACTTTGGCACCACGGCAGACAGCTAGGAGTCATCAATTTCATCACATTGGTTTTATGTCAAAACTGTTGCAACAAAAGTCCCATTGGACCCATGAATGGTCTTCATGAAACCCTTTGGGGGAAGAGGCTGTCTAAATGGATCAGATTTTGGTAGAACTTGCAAGTACTGTTGAGTCTTGGCAAGAGAGGCTTCAGAGGGCGGGGCTTCATATAAAATTAGATTGACATCTGCTGCGCTCTACACAGCCCTTCAGCATTTTAAAAATCATTTTTTTGGTTTGTTTTTTTTTATAAAAAGGGACAAAGGAAAATGTATAAACGCCACAATCTGTATCAGAATCAGAGTCAGCACATTGAAATCGGCCTCTCCCTGGGGCCAGGCCAGGTCCCGGGTCAGTCAGTCCAGGGTGGCTCTGCTACTCTGGCTGCTCGTTCAGCTCCATGTCGGACACCAGGATGTTCTTCTCGGTCTGCTCGGCGGGGGTGGAGTTGGTGCGGCTGTAGCGGGCCCCTTCGTAGGACCCCCGGGACCCGACGTCCCGCCGGCGGTACAGGAAGATCACTCCCACGATCAGCACCACCAGAACCAGGCCCGTCACCATGACGACAATCAGAGTGGGGAGGTGGTCTCCGTCCACTAGGGGAAGAGGCAGACATTAATCCCCTTTCGTGAATTCATGTTACAACGCACAGATGCGAGTGAGAAGAAAAGCATGGCGGCTGATAGTCGTACTTACTGGTTACTGCTGAGGCGTCAGCACCTGCAAATGGAAAAAAACGACGGTTGTTTAAAATGGACACGTGTTATTTGAGAATACGTCTAAATGCATCAAATCAAATGCATTGAATCGTCTTTTTCCACCGTCTAGCTAGGTTTTTCTTACTGCGGGACCGCTTGCAGATCACTCCGTGTGTGCGGTTTTTGCAGGAGCCCGGCTTCCACAGGCCAGTGTTGCTCTGGATCCAGAAGCAGGTGTTGGCGGACAGCATGCTGAAGACGGTGTCCTGCATCTCCCAGTTGGTGTACGACATCTCCACGTCCTCGCTCCACATGAGACTGCTGCCTGCAAGCACAGGAACACATGCACACGGGCTCAGTGGGGCGTAAGACTCCTTCAGGCACGGTGGTTTCATCCTGAGTACATCTGATACACCACATCACGTCCTGTCCTATCTGACATTTTTCTGTCCATTCACAGTCTAAGAGTCTAAGAAGTGTTTGATACACTGAAAATGAGATTGTATCAATGTGTGTTCGTTTTGTATCCAGACTTACCAAACTTATTTCAGGATATTTCAGTCAAATTATCTTATAGCGCTTCAGGTAATTTTGTTGGTTTCAATAAAATGAATAAAAAAATAAATAAAAATAAAAATAAAAATAAAAATAAAAATAAAAATAAAAATAAAAATAAAAATAAAAATAAAAATAAAAATAAAAATAAAAATAAAAATAAAAATAAAATAAAAATAATACAAGTAAAATAAAATTGATTAAAATGAACAAAATGAACAAATTTATATGTCAAAGGAGACAAAAATATCCCCAAATTTATGAGTCTGGATGAAAACATGTAAACATATCAGATGTAGACTTAACTGTTTCTGCGATGGAAGGGACCTATAGGTGAATTTCTTTCTGATGTACCTTTCAAGGTGATGCCCAGCCACACTCCATGCGCCTGGTCTGCGTAGCTCTGGATGTGCTCCAATACGAATCCGTTCTCCATCTCATCCAAGACGGAGAGAAGTTCAGCTCTCACTGGAAGACAGAACGGCAGAAAGAGCATGAGGGAGAGAAAGAGGAGGGGAAATCAATCCTGTAGGGAGTTTTAATGGTGGCGCTGTGCATTTCAGAGCAAGCTCAATGAAACTAAATTTAGATGTCATTTTGTCAATGACGGCTACAGCTGCAGGTAGAGTCTTGAGTAGAGTTTGTGTTCCTTACCTTTCTTGCAGGATGTGTGTGCGTCCTGCTGCAGCATAAGACTTTGCAGGTTGAAGGCATAGCAGTTGTTTCTGTAAGGCACCCATGCCCACTCTCCCAGAGAGTGGGGGCATTCCCCAGGGTAACTCCACTGGTGAACCACAGGGTTGTCTGGCAGGAGAGGAGGACGAGGATTAAGACGGTTTCATCTCATTCACATTTAAGGTAATGCACATCTGCTATCAGTATCTGTCAAGTGAATATATTGATAGCCTCTACAAGCCACAACACTTTCTGTACACACCTGTAGACTTGTTTATGGGAGTATGATTGACATATGATATGATATATTTGCACTTTTCTTTTGTACTTAAAACACTTTTTAATACTGTGCTTACACATACTTTTACACAATTGATACATATAGCAAATATGTTGATACATATTTACATTTACTGTATATGTACCTTTACATGGTGTACTGTAACAACAGGAAGTAAATCCATAAATGTTCTGCTTTTACAGTCTACTAACATTGTCGGCAACATGTTTACATACCAATTCTATTGTTTATATTCTATTTGACCTCTTTTTCTACTATGTTTATTTCTTATTGTTATATTCTAGTTGTGTGCTTACATTCTGTGTCCTTTCCCCTGCTGATGTGGCTCATTAACGTTTCTTATCTTCCATATGAGCATACATGGACAACCACAAATTTGCTTCCATACATGACACACACAGACACACAGACACACAGACACACACACACACACACACACGTACCACTAATTTGACAGATGGCAGCTTCCAGTTTAGCATCACAGGGAGTCATAGTCCATTGTCCAGTTGTGGCCATGTGACCACATCCAGCCATCTGATTGGGCTCCCCATCTTTCCAGTTAGCGTATCCCACGTCTTCTTCGCCCAACCAGGTGAAGCTCCGCCCCTGAAGACCATACCAAAAAATGCAGTTATAGAAATGAAGCTTAGACTTCACTGCCAATTATCCTTCAGCCTCACACACCATTTTTCTCACTCCATGAATGAAATACAACGAAACAGACACGAGCTCACCCCATAGTTGTAGAGAGCGATCCAGGCAGGCCGGTGCAGGCGGTTCATCAGCAGGGTGAGGTAGGCCTGCTGGTAGGGATCCTTCACTGTGGCCAGGGTCCCATTCACAGACTCACATATGTGCAGAGCCCCTGTCCAGTCCAGAGTCTTCTGCACCACCCGGTACGTCACCCCACCCAACTCCACAGGTTTCGAGAGGGAGCCAGAGGAAGGAATGAGGGCAGGGGCTGGGGGGAGACCTGGGTCTGGAGAAACAGCCAATCCACACACAGACAGATGAATTCAAGACAGTCCTGTCTCACTCACCACATTTGTATATTTTATATGCTTTTAGGACAGACATTGCTTTAGTGAGATGGATCTTGCACCTTGATTCCTCTGGCAGATGAAGCCATGCTTCTCCATCTCACAGGCACGGGAAGCCCACATGCCGGTGTTCTTCTCCGGGTTCCCATGAATCAGCACTACACAGTTTCCCTGGGAGGTGGCAGCGATTTAATCAGAACAGGACAATGAAGCAGGGTGATATGAACTGGACACAATTACAAGAAACATGTACATGTGAGTATCGGCCAGTGAGTGTTGTGAGTACCGGGGTCTTGTTGTGCAGCGGGCCACTGTTGTCCAGTGGCTCTCCGGGAGCCCAGTTGGTGTAGCTGAGCAGGCCGGGCTGGGCCCACTGGAAGTGGCCTTTAGAGTCTGAGGTCAGACCCACCCAGAGATCGACACTGACGTTGTACAGCAGGGTGGTGACAAAGGCTACGGGGAGCAAAGTCAGTGATGTTATTACTGTGTGGTTGTATTGGTGCATTCCCACATTTATGACATATAAATATGGAAGTGGGTAATCTCTGTCGAGGATCATCATAAGGCACACAGTCACCAATATAACCAAAAATCATAAGGATTTATTTATGCTCAAAAGACTTGAATCTCACATCATTTAAATATTTAAAACTAGATTTATGTCAGGCTAAAAACTTGGATGAACTCTATTCCGTAACTGAAGTGTGTTTACCCTCCACTGCCTCCATAGTACTTACCTTGCTCCAAGAGATTGGGCACCACTGCCAGGACGCCTCCCTTGGTCTCACATATCAGCTTGGCTGCAGACCACGTTGCCCGGTTTGACCCCTCGTGACCAAATACTCTGAAACACTACAGCAGAGGCAGCAGACAGAAATGTCAACACATTAAAGTCTGCTCAGTTTAGCTCCGGTTAGGACAGGAGCAACTGCCTGACTTGCACTCGCACACGTACGATATACTTGTTTTCTACTTGTTTGCTGGGACGTATCACATTCTAGGCATTCTGCATCCTTTACATAACTCGACGTAACAACTGCATCGCAACTTTTGTCTCGGAAGTAATCAAATATTACAACGGATGTGAAGAGGGACGGGAGGGAGTGTGTTGCGCTAAGATAAGATGCCTACCTTATGCTGGTAGGAGGACCAGCCGTCAGGACATCCCGATGGGGGGAGGGGGGAGGACGGAGTTGGGGGAATGGTCCCAGTGACATTCACTTTCTTGCAGATGTAGGGCAGGTCCGAGTGGCACTTCTGGTCTGCCCACTCCGCTGTTAGGGGGGAGAAAAATAAAGACGTGGCTGTAATATTATGAAGTAAAATTACTTTGTCTTGGGAGTTTTCATCCATCGCGACCAACGGTTTCCTCTTTACCTTTGATGGCAGACATGTGGACACATTTGCGATCCCGGCTGAGAGGGTGCGGCCTCCCCAGGGCCCAGGACACGTAGTTGAGCACGGAGCGGTCCGACCAGCGGAAGCGCCCGTCGTTTTCGTAGGTGTGAAGCCCCACCCACCAGTTATCGCTCTCCTTCTTGGACATCTGCAGGTGAGAGAGGAACTATGAACAAGCGCGTCGGAAGTCCACAGTCACAGTCAAAGGTACTCCTGTAAACGATGATGAGCTAGTTCTGAAGGTGTACAGTGCCTTGCGTAAAGTGCTGGCCAGGAAAGCCTCCTCCTCAGCAGAGTGGACAGAGGCCAGCGAGGCGTCAAACCAGGAGCAGACCCTCTGGGCCTGGTCCCAAGTGGAGCGGTAATCGAAGAACTTATACTCAGCCTCCTGGAAGCCCACCCACTCTGGAGCACTGGCGCCTGACCGAGGAGAGAGAGAGGGAGTGGAAAGTAACGAGAGCGATAAGATATAACGGGAGGGTTTGAAATAAATCTTGAGCAGGGAAAGAAAGCACACTGAATGGTTCTGTTGAAGGATAAGGCAATAAGAAAAAGTTCAGTTGGCAGACTGACCTTCGGCCTCCTCTGGTTCCTTGTCAACACTACCTGAAAACATAAACACCAGAGAAAGCTGCATTCAAGACATATATAATGCAAGAGGTTCAAAGCACAGCACAGCAGACAGTCATTATTCAGAATTATAGCCAACACCAGTACAGCTAGGGCAGCCAGGCCCCCCCCCAATATATCATCCTCTCTCTGGACCATTGTCCTGTATGACCTGGGGGTGTCACCCGGTGCCGTTTTACCTCTGGGGATCTTGCAGATCCAGTCTAAGTCAGCGTCACAGTGCATGGCCAGCCAGGTCATGGTGCCCAGATCTGCTGCAGCACACTGGCGGATGTTGTAGTAGTAGCGGCCAAAGTTCTGGTACGTGTACTGAGACGCAGAGAGAGAGAGAGAGAGACAGAGGAGTGAAATGACGTCGTGTTAGACTGAGCAACAACACTGCAGCATTTCACTGGTAGATCATTTTGTTTTGGTTGGTTTATGGGCGTGTTGCAATGCCAAGACCAGACGTCACTGCAATGACTCACAGCCAGGCCGTCGCTCCACTTCCAGCCGCCGTTGTCCATCGGGTTCCTGCGGTTCAGCCCAATCCAAAACCAGTGCTGCTCATGGTCCTCCTCCCTGTGGGCCACATCATCATCTTCATTACATTTATACCTCAAGCCTATAGCCGATGACTCTCAATAAAGGGGTAACTGCAGGTTTCAGAAAGCCAAATTTAAGACTTACATAAAGTCTTAATGCTACTTAATGCTTCTTAGAATTGGATTTAAAACCAAAATAAAGAAACTAAGCTGGCAACAACGGACTATTTCCGACTGAACATTCTTCTGAAATGAGCAGTATCAGAAAAATGACAAAAGGAAATGAAATGGTTAGGGACATGATAACCAACATGACCAATCAAAGAGGATATGGGTAGCAATTAAAACTGGAAGTGCAGAAGTAATATCATGATGAATGAAACTTAAACATAAACCTGCATTACATGGTGAAAAAAGAAGTGCTGCATTTAAATCATTTTAATGCTTTTCAGGCCCTTAATTAAATTAAATTAAAAATTTGGATAATGTAATATAACCTGTAGACCTGCAGTTGCGCTGAATGAGTGCAACAGTAGAATAAGCTTAAGGTTCTAGAGAGACGTGCTCAGAAAAGAAACGAAATAAAAGTTAAGGCGACAGAGCAGGTTTTTTTTTTATCCTCAACACTCAACACAAATCGTCACCATCACAATCATTGTAGGTCCGGCCCGGTGCACACCCACCCAAAGACCTCGTGGAGGATCTTCTGGACGAAGTTCTCCTCCTCGGGGCCGCTGATGCTCAGCAGGTTGGCTCCATGTCTTTGGCAGAACAGGTGAGCCTGCAGCCAGTTCAGCTTCTGGTCCAACTGGGACCAATGATACACCTACACACAGGTAATAAAGGTGTAATAACAGTCTCATAATACTACTGATGTAAAACAACTACTATTACTGCTACTGCCCCTACTATTACTACTACAACTACTACTACCACTCATGCTCAGACTACTGTACTATTACTACTATCACTAATAATAATAATAATAATAATAACAACTGCAAACCTCATCCAACATTGAACAATACTCCAACTTACACCCAAAGACATCATTATTATCACGTAAACATTTAAGTTAAATTGATTTCTTGACCCTGCAAACACCCGTAGGATGTGGAATCAAGTTTCTATCTCTGTTATTTTCCCACCAAAATCGAATCAATAGTTCCATGGGCCAAGGCCTAATTTAATAGAAATCTGTTCATAATTTTTGGAGATATCCTGCTGTCAGAAAGACAGCTAACAGAGGTGAAAACATAAGCTCCTCGGTAATCATATCTGTATGAAAAGTTCAAACAATCACAAACAAAGCCATCAGCTTCAATAAAGCTAAGTCATGCGCCGCTGTCTCCAGGCATAACAGAGAAAGAACAGTAATGTTACCCTGACAACACAAATCCACATTAAACTAATAGCATTATAGACATGAAAGTCCACCCGTCCGCTCAGTGAACGCTAAGTGCACCGTCAAATGGAAGTTAAAAGGACAACTGAAACTGCTGGTGCATCAAGGCCCACTCAGCAACAGTCTGGAACAATGTTAGACTTCATCAAACAAATCAGCAATGCTCCTGCAGCATGGTAAGGGTAATACCATGTCATTAACTAAGTACTCAGTATGTATAGGGACCCTGATGGCAAATTATATACCTGATCTCCTTTTGGCAAATGGCTGAGGCTTTTATAAGCCTCCAGTTTCTTCACACTGGATGAAGAACTAGAGCAAGCTACCCTCAAGAGACAGTTTTGTTCAGTAAAGTTAACTTAAATGACTAAAATGACTAAAACTGAGTGTAATACTGGTGTGAACATGAACAACTGGGTTGAACCTTGTAACAGTAGCGCAGGTTGCTGTTGCTCTTCCAGCCGGTGGGACAGGAGGCGGTGAGGCTGGGCGTGGGCTGTGGGACGGGGGGCTCAGGAGTCACAGATGCATCCTGGTTCTGACGGCAGATGAACTTGGCCCGCGACGACGCGCACTGCCTCACCTCCCACAGGCCCGTCGCGGAGCCCGTCGCCATGACAACACAGCCGCCGGTGACGTTCACTGAAACGGACACACGGTGAAACGCAGGTGAAGGCAGGAGGCTGAGTATGCAGGAATAATGTGACAATTTGGAAATCCATTTCCTTTTATGAGAATCAATGAAGGGAGTGCAGCATTTTGTGTATTTCTCAAACATTTCTAGGATCTTCAGGGCTGCCAGTGCTCCCTACAGTCCACACTGATTCTGTTTTCTTCAGCTCTCCAGAAAATAGCCTTGAATTTAACAATTTAACAAGGAGCTTTGTATTCCTCTGCTGCCTCATCCTCATCCCTGTGCTGCTGCGAAACATATTTGTTTGAATGTTTGAAAAAAAAAAAACTTCAATAAATTGATCCATTTTTGATGCCACAGCCACAGGCCTCATTCAGAACAGGCCTTGTGTTTTGGACCGTTCAATAGAAATGAATAAAACAGACAAATAAAGCTTTTCAGATTTACAGGTTAGTTGTTCACATTATCAGGTAAGACAGATAACATACACCCTAACCCTCTATGAGTGGACAGGCATCTCTCCAATCAACACAAAATAACTGTCACTGAAAAATCAACACTGGAAGATTTTCTGTGGACATGCACACATGCATTCAGAGACGGGGAGAGGGAGTACCTACCTGGCTGGTCTCGATTCCAGTTGGTGTAGGACACTTCATCCCCGCTGAGCCAGTGGAAAGAGCCGTGGCTGCGGTAGTCATTGAGGCCGATCCAGAAGGAATCTCCAGAACGACCAAACACCAGGCTGCTGACGAAGGCCTGCTCAAACCTGTGAGATTAAAAATGTTTTTTTTTTTTTTCAGGGAAGCAGCACAATCAAACCACACTGTTTTAACCACCGAGGTTTGTGTGTGTTAATGCGGGCATCGCTGGTGACGTACCTATTGGTGATGGTAACAAAGGCGGACCCGATGTCCTCGCAGGACTTCTTGGCCTCCTCAAAGGTGAGCAGATCCTCTCCCACCCAGTAGCAAGATGGACTGTGCCACCTCCAGCCCTGAGGAGAGGAGAGGAGAGGAGAGGAGAGGAGAGGAGAGGAGAGGAGAGGAGAGGAGAGGAGAGGAGGAGGTATGAAAAGAATGATCAACATACAGAAAATACAATTTGACTGGTTTGTGTGTGTGTGTGTGTGTGTGTGTGTGTGTGTGTGTGTGTGTGTGTGTGTGTGTGTGTGTCATCCCTCTCCCTGTAACTGATCTCCCAGGCTATTACTATATAAAAAATGTATTCTGGGTTAACTTGTCAGATGAAATGAGGTTTTTTTGAGGGGGGTTTTAAACTGCAATTTATGCAGTCAAAACACAAACAGGCCCGCTCACACCAGCCTACGGTATCGCAAGGCAAACAGTAAAGAGAACAAGTCCAGGCATACAGAAATATCTCTTCCCTGGCCTCAATCCCTCCCTCCTCCTTCCATGTAGTTGTGGACGTGTACAGATGAAGAGCGCAGACAACATCCAAAAGGTCACGAGCGGTGAGATTTTGCGCGAGTACGAAAGTGAGAGACAGTCGGGTAGAAAAGGCTTTGTGTGAATCAGCCCGACCTCAGGCTTTTGCACAACCGCGCTTGGCAGCCAGACAGAAACCTCAAAGACTTCCAGCTGCTGGGGGACGGTTGCTCTGCTCAAAGTCATGTCTTCTTATCATCCTCTTACCCTGATTTCCCACCCTAACTTCCCTCTGCCTCACAGTGACAGCATCATATAGGATCAGGGTCTGGCAGCAGCGTCTTTCTCAGCTGCACGTGCACAGCAATAGCAGCACTTGTCCTAGTAATGAGCAGTGTAACAGATTCAATTTCAGTAATATTGCATTGCAGTAATATTGCAGTTACTGGTAAAGAAAACAAGTTGTTACTCTTGTTGTCAAAATATCAGATTGAAGTTGATAAAATTCCCCATTCCCCAATTTTTTTTTTTAGAATTAGAATTTAAATTATGAATAGAATTAGAATTAGAATTGGAATTGGAGTTAGAATTAAAATTATGACTATAATTAGAATTGGAATTCAAATTATGACTAGAATTAGAATTAGAATCAGAATCAGAATTAGAATCAGAATTAGAATTAAAATTATGACTAGAAATAGAAATAGAATCAGAATTAGAATTAAAATTATGACTAGAAATAGAATTAGAATTAGAATCAGAATTAGAATTAGAATTAAAATTATGACTAGAATTAGAATTAGAAACATGGCAGACTAGGTTACTTTCTCCGGTCGGAGGTATTCCCACTACTTGAAGGTACCTGAGTTATCCTGAGTTTGGAAGGTAAGACAGAATGCAGTTACCAACTCTGGGGGTGTAACAGAAAAGTGATGAGTAGAGTAACAAATGACCCTGATGGTTTGGATATCACATGGTCTAGTGATCCTGAATAGGTCAGCGGTCTCTTCATCCTCGCTGCTTCACATGCTGTTTGGCGTGCGCTCGTCTGCTCAAGGGAAACTACACCACCACACGGCCCCGGCCCGTGCCACGCCAACTGACCCCTGTCATGTGACCACCTATAATGCCACGCTCCCCGGGGAGAGAGGTAAAGTTACATTGCTCTACACAAATGGTCCATCCATACAGAGCGCTTTGTTGAATATAACAGCTGAGAACCAGCAGATCCCTCAACTTTGGATTACTGTGGTAGAATTTACGTATGTTACCTTTGATATTCTTGTTTATCCCTTAGTACTGTTATCCCCTATGTTTTATAGTTGCTTAAGCTCATTAGGCCTTAGTGTATGCACTTGTTGGGTCACACATGGTGAGGCGCCGAGGTGTCTGGGTGCATGTCTTGTCAATAGTCGCATATCATAGTTGGGAGGACAGGATGTGCCTAGTCTAGATGAAGGGAGAACGACTGGTGCCTGGTAATGCAGGCCACAGGTCAGGTCAGATCATAACATAGTCGCCCAAAGAGCCGGTACCATCCAGAAAGCCTCCCCCATTACTTCCTTAAGCCACGTGTACCCAGATATCTGCTGCGTGTAACCTTGTGACCTCACTAGATGCGTCAATGCTTTTAGTCCTTCCCCTAGTAGATAGCGCTTTTGCATATTCATCCCCTTTATTGTTTCCTTTAGCTATATAAACTTTGCCCTGATGCTTCTATAGCGGAGATCCGTACACTCATCCATGTGACGCATCTCTCCTGAGCTCAGTATTGTCTTGTATTGTCCTGTATTGTCTTGTTCTCTGTTTTATAATAAATGTGCTCATGTAATTCATGATTGTATTTAAAAGAACTTCTGTCTCGATCTAAGTTTATACAACAATTACTTACATCATAAATCAACATTTAGCATATTAAGGTAGCTAAAAGGCTACCTCTCTCATATTCAAGTCTTTTTTGTTTAAACAAGTGAAAACAAGTGATAATGAAAGTCTCAATATCTTAAAACGAGGCAGAATGTGGCTCACTCCACTTGAAACATGTTTTGCATTGGAAACAACCAAAATGACTTTCTTTTTCACCTGTTTTAAGCAAAATAGGATTTGAAAACTTGGAACAACGGATTAATAATTGAGTATTTTTGCAGCGTGATCATTGACTGCACGAGCGCAAAAGGTTTTCACACCGTTTTCCCTCATGTGCCGTATTACTGAAAAAAAATAGGAGCATAAAGATTCAGCCTTGGATATATCTTGATCAGATACTGAGGTTAGCACTTGAGCAGTAAGTAATATTTTCACCGACGGCCCGGCAAGACAAGTAAGAAGTCGGGGCATGAGTAATGGATTATATGGAGAGAATTATGGTCTGTGAAATCACACAGATAAATGGATCTTCCAGATGTGGTCAGTATAGAAGTGTCCAAGTACTGTACGTGCATGTATGTGTGTGTGTGTATTTGTTCATTAAAAAATGCCTACAATATATACACATCTGAATGCATTAAAGTGGACAATGTATTTCGTTTTTTTCTTGGTTTGTGCTGTGTGTGTGTGTGTGTGTGTGTGTGTGTGTGTGTGTGTGTGTGTGCTCAGGGGAGGGCATGAGGGTGTGTGTCCGGTGAGCTTCCTAGCCTCGGGGGAGTGATTGACACTACACCGAGGCTAGACCGCTAGGACCAGAGGGCCAGTGAGAGATGGAGGTCTGGCGCTCTGGGAAAACGGGGTGAGGGGTGAGGGGCCGGCTGAAATATTTAGAATAATAGTTGTGCCTCCAGCACCACTTGACTGTCAGCAGCTGGAATCACAGCACAGTGACAGTAAGAAACAGAGATATATAGAGGAAAAACAGAATACACTGTAGCTGCCAGCAGTGATTCTGGGATTAAAGCCAATGTGACCAAGGTCAAAGATGTTAAGATGTTGCCAAGGGTCTATAACTGTATGTTAAAAGTAAAACAATTCATAACAAAATCTACCCTAAAGCACTTTGTATTTCTGGGCACATTTTGGTGTGTGTGTAGCAGATTCTTTTGTCAGTGATCTAAAATATCAAGGGTAAACTTCAGGTTTTGAGGTCAGTCACTCAGAAACAGGTCAGAAACAAGGGCTTCTTTCTAGGCTCTCCGTTTTGCACCGACGTTCCACAATCACACACAGGGAGAAATGCATCGTAGCAGAGGGAGAGACAGCAAGTTCCTCCGCCGGCAGCAGCCTCAACAGAGAATGCAATGCAGCCGCAAGACATGTTACGTTTGGAGTAAGAGGCGTGTCTCTCGCCTTTTCGCGGTCCACTGTTAATATCGCTATTTCTCTACTCCACCTCCACCTATAACCCACAACTGAATGCAACAGGTTTGCGCCCGTTCTCTGGGCGGGGGGGGGGGGGGGGGGGGGGGGGTTGTCAAAAGTGACTCTGGGAAATGCAGGAAAATCGCCAACTGAGGTAGAAGACGACGAGGCAGGTCGAGGGAATTACAACACTTCACCACACAGTAATTTAGCACAGATTGAAAGACAGATCGGGGGAGGGGAAAAAAAAAACCAACCAAAAGGTAGAACCCGAGAGAGAAAAAGAGTAATACTTGTTTGCACTCCTTGTGCTGTGGCTTCCCGTCGCTCTTTATCCCCGGTTTCTTGCAGACGGAGGGCAGAGTCAGGTTGCAAGGGCTGTCGTTCCACCGGCCCTCCTGCGCATGCCGGCGACAGAGACACAAACAGAAAGAGAGAACACAGCTGTCAAGCATAAACAAACGGAGGAGAGAGGCTGTCGCTGTGAGATGATTAAGGCTCCGAAACGGTGGGGGGGGGGGGGTTGGGGCTAGGGGTCGGTTCAGGGGGGTCACTCACGGGTCCCCAGATGGTGACGCAATCTTCCTGGGTGTTGCGGAAGTTATTGGGTTCAAAGGGATGCCAGTAGGTGAAGATGACGGGGGTGTGGTCGGTCCACTGGAAGTCCATTTGCATGTCGGTGTCGTGGAGGCCTATCCACAGCTCCTCGATGTCTGACGGGAGACACACACGGATAGTCAGTTGAGCAAGGACGGCAATTGGGGGAGACAGAAATAGAGTTAAAAATAGGTTCCCGCTGTGGCCTTGATGTAAAATTCCATGACTTTTCCATGATGTTCCATTACTAAGTCGGAGAGCTTCCATGACCTAAAAAAGCAGTATTCCTTCCTGGTTTGTTAATGATGTTTTTCAGCTCAAACAAGTTCTAAAGGGGTGGACAGCCACTACCGCTGGGCTCGCTGAGGAGAAAACCCGGCCGAAAAACAACACAACGTAATGCAATTAATGTGTGAAACGTGTGAAGTGACCCATTTGTCAGATTCCCTCATATTCCCCAGAGAATTGATCAAATTCCTGTATCAAACTTTCCCTATCTGGAATAAACCTCTCATTATTCCGTGATATTCCCGAAAATTCGAGGACCGGTGGGAGCCCTGTAGGCTAGACGTAGAGCTATAAAAAGCAATAAGGTTACAGGAATCCAATCAAGTTAAAAGCCACGAGGGGGAACTCATAGAGACAACAGAGAAGCCTGACATACAAGAGAAAGGTGAAGATGAAGGTGAGAAGATTTTCATTTCATTTCTAGCTTCCTGTCGGGGGGACGTAATTCAGAGCGATACCAATGCATGAAGAAGTCACCTGTCTTCAGGTAGCGTACGATGAACTCGAGCTCGGGCAGGGTGTGGATGCTGACCAGGTTGGCCTCCACCTTCTGGCAGATCTTCTGAGCCGCGTTCCAGTCGGTGTTCTCCGACGTCAGCTTGTAGCAGCCGGCCTGGAAAGCGCGCCAGCCCACGTCGCACTCGTACTTCTCGTCGTCCGACCACGAGTCTGCGGGAGCGCGGAGACAAAAGAATAACTCCAAAAACACCAACACAAATGGGTCCAAATGAATGAAATCTAACGCTGCTGCAGGATCGTCGCTGGTGCGTTTCAGTTTGAGGGGCTAACCGGTGGTGAAGGGGTCCATGGTGGCGTTGGGCCTCTTCTTGCAGACGTACGGCAGGGCTACGGTGCAGTCTCGGTTTTGCCAGCGACCCGATGACCCAGTTCGGATCACGGCGCAGTTCTCCTCGTCCGCGTGGCTCGGCTGGTCTGGAGGCGGGAGATCAAAAAAAAAAAAGAAACTCTTCAAAACATCACTAACGCCGAGGTGCCCATACGTTCTAGCAGCAGGAGCACTGCGGTTGCGCTGGGCGGCTGCCAAAGCGTGAGTCAGCCTAACTGGATGAATGCCGCAAACATGAGTACGCTTGTGTCCCTGGGCAAATAAAGGTTTAAAAAAGATCACACATGCAGGCTATAAGGAAGCTCAACGAAGACAGGAGAGGTCGGGGGGGGGTTTTATAGTCTCACCTGGCTCCCAGTTGAGATACTTAAGCGGTGAGGAGTCGGCCCACTGCCAGCCTCCGTTGGTGTCGAGGTCATTGAGGCCGATCCACAGAGCAGCGCTGTAGCCAGTCAGTAAACCTAACACAGCGGGGAAACACCTGCCTCAGACACTATTAAATATACAAGAGCAACTCCAATAAAGACACACAATTCCCTTTAAGTTCACCGAGCAATTTTGCGATGCACATAAAATATTACTGATGCAATAGAATCAGCCGAAGAAAGTTTCTACCCAGGAATACCATGTATGGTGAAGGGGAGTGAGTGAGAAGTGGATATGAAGTGATCCAGAAAGGGTAGGAGTATAGCGCCAATGTTCTAGGGCATCTAGAGATACGTTCCTAGCCCAGGAAATGGGTCATTATAGATGCTACAGCTTCAGGATTCGGATGGTTCTACATAACCTCATGTAAAAGATGCAACATCGACTTTCACATTCAAGTGGTTATCCACTTCCTAGTTTCCTAGTTCCTAGTTTCCTAGTTTTTGCTCATTACTGTGTTCTTTCTGCACTGCACTTCCCAGACAGCGCCTGTCAATCAAAAAGTGGCCAGTGCTGTGACGTCTTTTTTTCCTTGGATTTTCTGTTGACGAAGTTCAGCCACGGTGGCTATCGCTGCTCATGCTAACTACGCAGTTCTTCTTCTATTTATCCCAAACAAACCGCTGTTTGCTGCTGCTGGAAATGTAAAACGTATCACGCTTCCTGTGCACAAGGGTTTTATTTCCTGGGAAAGACACCGGGTGTTTAGAACAGCAAACTTGAATGCTCTCATGACCAGAAGCAAAAGGGACATTTATATATATATATATTCCGCTACAAATCGGTGCAATATTCCTCCCCCTTTGCACGTGGCTGTGCATGTGTGTGCATGGACCTCACCATTGATGTAGGTCTGCTCATGCAGCTTGGTGATGCTTAGCAGGTCTGCCCCCTGCTGCTGGCAGCTGATGCGAGCCTCGCTCCACGACAGCGTCGCCTGGAAATTAAACTGGTAACAGCTCTCTGTCAGCGGGTCAGTATCCCAGAATGCCTCACAGTCATTTCCTGACATCGAGGAGGAAGGAAGAGATAAAAAAGTCAATTAAACTGGCTGTCTCTCCAGGTTTGACAGCCCGAGCTGAGAGTGGGCGTAAAGGACACTGAGTCACGGACGTGCGAAGCGATGACTCACTCTTGATGGGACAGAAGCCCCAGCGCTCGTCCTTGCCGTAGTCGTAGGTGGTGGCGCACCATAAGTGACCGTCCTCGCGTCCGATGCTGGTGCAGCCATGGAACCACTGGCCGTCGTACAAGAAGGGCAGGTAGCAGGCACGGCCGTGAGAGTTCCCCTGGATTGTGTAGATCTCTAAGGGGCAAAACAAAGCGGAGACAACTTCAAATCCCAGCATGCAGCGGCGAAGCAGCGAAGAGGGGCCTTGCTCCCGCTGTCTAAAGTTAATGCCGTGAACTCGACTGAACCGAAATACCGTATTTGTTTTCGCAATGACTTGTATAATCAAACACACAGTGAAAAACAGAGGGTGCTGTTACAGTTAAAATAGTAAGCCGGTCAAAGAGGGGCTTTCTCTGGTCGGCAGAAGGTATTTTCGCAAAAGACCAGGAGAAGAAAACAACGAATGAAAATAAACATGTTATTGGAATAAATAGCTCTTGAAAGCAACTCCCCCTTTGTGAGAAGACAGAGCTATGACTTTAGAAAATAAAAGACCAAAGGTAAACGTTCGGTAACGCACCAAGCTCACTATATCTGATTGCCAAAGTTTGACAAAATACCCAGAGGTTTCCACTATGGTCCCTGCATTCCACCAGTACAGTAGGGTGTGAAGAAAAGAGCGAGAGAGCGAGAGAGAGAGAGAGAGAGAGAGAGGGAGCTAGAGAGAGATAGAGAGAGAGAGAGAATGAGAGACTGGATCATTCATGTTACCAAAACACCCAGAGTAGCTCCACCATGGCCCTATGGAAAGTAGGGCAGACATGTTAACTGAGGGAGGAAAGTTTTAAAAGCTCCCTCCCTGACTTCCCCCTCCGCTCTGTCGCTGGCTGGCTGGCTGAAGTGGAGCGGCTCCACGGCTGACTAATGTCAGAGGCATTCCTCCTCCAGCAGCGTGTCGACTTCACAAAGAAAGTTGCGAGGATTGGCACGTGAAAGTTAAAAAATGTCAATGCACCCATTCCCTTGCCGCGAAAAAACGTAAACGTAAAGGAACCTTAAGAGAGGAAGGATAAAGGATAAAGAAGAAAGTAAAAGGAGATTTTCTGGTCTTAAGTTTATAGCAGATCTGGTTTTAATTGCAGTCAAGCAGAGCCTGTTAACTAGAGACTCCTACGGCTGACTGAGCCCTGCAGTGCAGTTTGTCAATGAACAAACCTGACATTTGATATCGGTATGAATGGTGCTGGGAATGGATACGAGGCTTAGCTGTAAGCCGCCATGGTTAGACCTAATCTGGGACTGAAAACTAGATATAAATACAAATATACTTGAGGGCAAGGACGCTGTTTACTGCAGTTTACAAACACCGACAATGTTTCTCTTGGCTTGTCCTCAAAGATGCCCTGGAAGCAACAATTTGCTGCATTCATCTGAACGCATACAGCTGTGGCATCCATGAGGCAACACAAAATACAATGAAGGAATATCAATGGATCACTGGATCGTTGGATGACTACGAGGAAACTACAGCGGCTGGAAAAGTGATTCCGCTTACCGTGGTATGTTTTAGAGCACAGGTCCTGCTCATCCCCATACAGCCTCCATTTGAGCCCCTCTGCTGGAGGCTTGACGGCAGAGGAGTGCGAGGAGGCGTTGCCGGCGGCGGGCGGTGAGGGCGAGGGCAGGTACTTGTTGAGGCTCTCCAGCACCTGGCCGCAGTTCCAGGTCCAGCGCACCCCGGGGGGCTCGTGGTCGCAGGTGTACGCACCCAGCGGAAACCACTCCCCTTTGGAGCTGGAGTTGCCCGTGGTCAGGCCCAGGCACAGCGAGGAGCCCAGGTTGAAGAGGCGACCCCGGGTCACCCACTTCCAGCGCTGGGCGTCTCCCTCGCAGGAGGCCGACATGAAGAGGGAGTGATCCTGCACCCCCAGGCACCCCTGGGCCCCCTCATGGAAGAAAGCGAACACGTCAGAGTCCAGCGGCGCTGTGCAGAGAGAGAGAGAGAGAGAGAGAGAGAGAGAGAGAGAGGGGAAACGGTGGCATCAGTCGATAGTGCTGATCAAAACAGGATTCCATATTAGCGGCTAATGTGGAGCGAGAGCAGACCAGGGACCCGATCAATATCACCATTAATGGATGTACTGCTGGGTTAGAGCTGGCAGTGTGGGCCCACTAATGTCCCCGTGTTAATATACTGTAATGGTAGTAATATTTTCTGAAATCATTCAGTACGAAGACGAGGTAATTCATTTCACCCCTCCAAGCCCCTACACACACATTACAGCGGTCTAGGCAGTCGGTGATTGCAGAAATACCGTCCAATGAACAGTGAAAGGTGGTTGCACGTGTTTGTCCACGTGTCTATTAATGCAAGGTTAGCAAGTACAGTCGAATTACTGGCCCATGCAACCCCATGCACGTCTCAGGAATTCGCCCCATTCCTGACGTTTGACCTGGAATGGCCTCTTGCCTCCTTCCCTGGGGTTTGTGGTCGATATTATAACGGGACACATCGGGATCTTTAAACGCGAGACACTGCGGAGTGACTCTCCGTTGCCCGATGCAGCTTAATATTGGAACAGCTCCTGATTCGTGAGATGAAACTTTCATGATCCTCGAGGGTAAGTTGGGTAAATCTTAGAGGCCCTGTAGTCGGTTTCATCCTGCAGCTGGAGGAAGACTTCCCACCACTGCAGGCTGATTCATTGGGCAGGCATTACTTCAATACGCTGCGGTACGGTTCTCTGCGGAACTGGAACTGCCTGCAAGGTGTTACCCGCAGAGCCTCGCAGTGTTCTCAAATATACTTCCACCATGCAAAATTACCCAAACTAAATAAACCATTAACAAAATGATGAGTGAGTGAAAAAAACAAAAGTGTCGAACCTCACGCATTCGGCATAGCGGCTGAACTCACAGCCACAGTGACTGGAATTTCGGGGAACAAAACCCAACAGCCTTTCCCAAAAACTATGTGGTTTTTCTCTCATTTCTCTCGTTCTTTTTTTTTTTCTTCTTTCCCCTCCTTGAAGGGATTGGAGATTGGGAAGCTGGAAGCCAGGCGATCTGGGACTGTGTGCACACATATACTGGTGTGTGTGTGTGTGTGTGTGTGTGTGTGTGTGTGTGTGTGAGGGAGGGAGGGAGAGCTAGAGCGAGACAGAAGAGGAAGAAAGACAAGTAGGGCGTGCAGCAGTGACTCTAAATTGGAGGTCCTGTTAAAAATATATGAAAAAAAGAAAAAAAAAAAAAAAAAAAAAGTAAATCCCCAAAATAAACAGCAATCCCTCCTCTCAGATCTGGGTCCAGCGGGGAGAAAGTGAGACCCTCAGCATTCCTAATCCATGGGCTCCTGTGAGGGGCCAGGAAGTGGGGTAGGTGGGAAAGATCACCCAGCATTTGGTTGAAAAACAGAAACTCTCGTATGGGGTGGTGGGGGGGGGGAGTACTTCAGTCCACTCAGACAGCCCAGTGGCTCTAAAAATCCCACGCCGCCTTCTTCTTTTATCAGCAATAACACTCCAAAAACCTCCCTGGCTGCTTTTTAATGGACACGGAGACAATGGAGGCTCATCAAGAGCTCCATTAAAAAAAAAACCCTGTAATCTTGAGTAGGCATTCAACACGTCCCCTCTTTTTTTTTTTTTGCACTCGGCATCTTGCGGTCGGGTTCTTCAGGGTGTCAGCTTGTGGGTCGGTAGCTTTTCCCGTGTCTGCAAACGTAGTCGCGGAACACAATGGCTGAGTGGCTCGGCGGGGCTCTGCACAGTGTAATCAGATTTAAGTACCACCTTTGCTCCGCTTTGAAGCCACCCATCTTACTGTAGCACCCTGTTGTTAGGCTTGTTTACTGTCAGCTAACTGTGAGATACAGTAAAGATTCAGATTCAGGAGACGGCCCGCTGGTGATCTTTTAAAACACAACAGCAGCGGGGTCTATTCAAACAGGAAGCCACCTCGATGGCTTCTGTGACAAGACTGCCTTTCCATGAGGCCGTTGTTCCACTCGCTCCTATTTAATGCGACATAATCCAGAAACGGCTGAAATTAAAAACTGCTTGCAAAGACCTCTGTCGGTGGAAACTCAGCGGCTGGTGTATCCATCGAGTCAAGTGTTAAGAGACAAAAACGATCGCAGGGTCTAAACCCAAAGAAGTCTGCGTCCCCATGGATTTCTGCCCAGTGTTTGGACTATTTGTCAAATCAACGTTTCAAAATGACGAGCAGCATTGCCACGGAAATCAATCCAACTTAAAACATGCACGTATACCAGGCTTCTCTTGGCTGTGGATTCAGTGATACCCATGTGCACACACTTGAGTTTGCTAGTGTAACACAATGCTGACTTTGGCTTGGGAACACACAGCAGCTGGGCGACAAGCTGCAAATGCCATTGAAAACAATCCGATGCCATTTTGTCTTTAGGCCACGACGAGAATCAACGTGACTGGAATTAATCAATCTCAGCGTATACAGTATCGGCTTCAGCACCGACGCGGTCGCAGGATGTGGCGTTTCTGGCCAAGCTGAAACTGAAGTCGGAGAGACCAAGAAGCCACACCGATAGGAGTTTCATTCCCAGTCTGCAGGGGAGACGACTCCATGTTTGATCTGGGAAAAACTCTGGAGAAGTCAGAGAGGGTGCACAACTCCAGATTAACTTTAAGCCACTGAGCCCTGTGAAAGCCAAGCCACAACAGCCCCCCCACCCCCCTGCTGTGATCTCATCCACTCTCACCCCCTCTTCTTTGCCCTGTCACCCTTTTTTTCAACGCTGAAGCCAGTTTCCTGCTGAAGAGAGAGGCTTAAAACCTACAGCCAAGAACAACCGGCAACATGAGCCAAGAGAGGCAGATCTTCCCAGAACCTCCACCTCCGTAATCGGGTCAGCTTCTGGACCAGGTTTCCCTCAGAGTGGGTGTTGCGTGCGGAAAAGTACTTGGGAACTTGGGTGACTACGCAATATTTAGTTTTAAATGTTTAGACTTCACACAAACTTTTCAATATCAGAGTGCATCGCGGAGTAGGAAGGCTCGTCAGCGGTGGAGGATAATATCGCCAAACATCTAGACTGAGGTCCGAGCAAAAGGCTTCAACGCTTTTTCTTATTTTGACAGATGTCGGAGATTAAAAAAAAAAAGAGGCCTTTAACCGGTCAGCGTTATAAAACAGCAACCAACAAATAGGCAGGAAATTCCAGCCTGTTGTGTTTGTTTCTTTGGTGTTTTATGGTGGCCTGGCCTCTGAGACAACCCGAGCTGCACGCAGGTTTCACTCCGTCGGGTGGGACGGGGGAGAAGAGGGAGCGGATGGGATTTCTGAGAGAAGTGCATGTTTGCATTTTGCAGGCACACTCAGAAACACACTTGATTCAAACCTCCGGGAAACTGCACATCGCAATTACAAACCAGAGAGAGAGAGAGAGAGAGAGAGAGAGAGAGAGAACTGCACACTGTCAATAATTTCCATGACTCCCACACTTCAGCGAGGGATGACGGCAGTTCTAATTCACGGCAGTCTAGATTTTACCAGTCAATCATAAAATTCATGAAACTTACTGAGATGAGAGTTACTTGAAATTCAGCTGTTCAGTGGAATACCGCTCGAGTCAACATTTCCAATGTTTTTATTTTGTGTGAGATCACAAGCTGGACATCAGCAGAACCTCATCTGTAATGTCACATCGAATGGGAGTCGTACTTTGTGAACCCATACAACGTCTGGCTGAACTTTTATGCCCAATAAGCTTTGTAGAACTGCAGTGCTGCCAGTCACGAAGCAGAAACGAAAGCACTCTCAGGCCCTGAACCACCATCACTGTTACATGTTCCCTTCTCTCCTTAATCCTTTTCTACAGTGATTAATTACAATTAGTCTGACATCACATATTTGGGGGCAAGACAAACTTCTCACATTCCTGATGAGGCAAAGCGTTCACTAAAACAGACTGAACAGTCCCAGGTGAAAAGGAATAAATATTTTGCAAACTTTAAAACCGTATTCTCCTTAAAGCCTATTGCATCTTGGCCAGTCTGTCAAAAGGTGGCGAGGGACGGCTCCCTCAGCTTCAGCAGCATGACAATTTGCTGGCAGTTGCATACTAATCTTTTTAAAACCAAAGAACCAAGACATTTTGCCAAAAAAGTAGTTCCAGATGAATTTAGCCCTGCCTCTGGTAGTTTGTGATACTAACAGGGAGGTCATGGAGGGTTAACCCACGTAAATTCACTTTACCCACCTTTTCACTCTGACATAAAACTTCATGAGGTTAAATCAAAGCAATATCTGTAGTGTGAAACTGGTGGAAGTTATATTGAGATGGGAAAAAAGCAGAAATGAAAGACTGGAGGTCATCACATTTTATTTACCACTTCATTAAACTACATATTCCTCCTGACCCAATTTCAGGGCAGGCAAGATTTCGGCAAAAGAAAAAAACACTGATTTCATAATTTAACCCTTATTGTAACCCACTTCTCTTTATTCACTTGTCTTAGCAATACAAAAGGTCACTGTCCTTACAGTCAGATGAATAAATGTGTCATCACGTCATCACCATGAGGCATCAAACCAGCTATGTAAACAGAAATCAGTTATATTCTCAGAAAAAGAGTTTATTTCTGCTTTTTTCCATATAACTTACTTCAAGTTTGACGCTACTTATAGTGTGAATTTACCTCATACATGTTTAGCTAGGTAAACTATACTCCCCAGATGAAAAAAGGTGTTTAAAACTGAGTTTAGGTGGGTTTATCGTCCCCTACATCCCATAATATCCAGTGGTCTATGTGGATGGTCTGGACTGCGTGAGTTAATTGCACCCTATAACCGGATGTAAAGGTCACATCTGCCCGCAGGGTGCCAAATGCAGCGTCAGTCCACGCCAGTTTTACAATGCGTGCTAAAAAAAAACACATCCGGCACTAAAAATAGTTTGTTTTTTTTAATGAAAAAAAAGCTTAAATGATTTTCCTTCGCAGACTGACAAAGCTTTGTGCATTTAAATAGAAAACACAATAGAAAAACTAGCCCTGCGGACCCCCCCCCCCCCCCCTCCACCTCTCCACATCTGGTTCCACTCACTATTCGGACTTTTTTTGGTTCGTGGCATACCAAGGCATCAAATGCATGCGCAGAAAAAAACCAAAACATGTAAAGAAATACCTTTCAGCATGCGTTCAAAGTCGTTTTCTACAGCATAGGTTCTGGCCAGTTTTCGAGTTTACGTGAATGAAAAATGTGCGAGAAATAAGTATGTTTTTCTCCTCACCCGCAACGCTCCTCTTCAGTCCCATACTAAAGACGAATAAATATAAAGTGCATTTGTAAAAAACATGTCGGCTATTTTTCCATGTTCTTCTTGAATCCGTGTTTCGGTGACGGTCGTTGCCTTGCATGCTCACAACTGCCCCCTCCACATACACACGCACACACATATATATATATAATAAAAAAGCCCACTGTGAGCCGGAGGAGCTGCAGCCGCCGGAGAGCTTTATTTTCAGGACGGTAGAGATGCTGAGTTGGGCTGCGAGTTTGACCGCTAGAGCTCCGTCTGCCTCTCACTGGGATGAATGGAGCAAAGCGTCAACACACTGTCTGTCCGTCCGTCCGGCCGTCCCTCTGTCTGTGTGTATGCGCGCGTGTGTGTGGCGTCAATGTTTGCAGTCCCACTTCAGTGGTTTCCCAAACTGGGGTCCGGGGACCTTCGGGGGCCCACTGGGAGGATTCGTTTAATTCCATAGTTGAATTTCATTTACAGGAAGTTGGGACACTGAGAGGATATATATATGTATATATATCTGTATATATTCTCCTTTCTGGTGTATCTTCATCTACAGCATAGACAGAAAACAAAATCTTCTCAGATGGGGGGGGGGGGGGGTCTGTGGTTTAAAAGTCTCTATTTGAGGTTCCTTTGGGAAAAAACAAAAACCTGATTTCATCATTTAACCTCTGTTGTAACTTTATTTACTCGCGATAGTGCTACAAACCGAGGGGCTAAAGGGGCGTGCCTGACAAGTCCCCAAATTTATAGCAGAGCAAAAAACAAACTTTAAAGGATTGCGTCTTTTTATTCAAAACATAACAGTAAATATTAATACTTTCAAAGAGATTTAGATTCAGAAATTTGCTATCTTTTTGTTATTTAAGCTGCATAGTCTTTTAATATTTAATATTTAATTTGTTAATACTCCTTGTTTATCTTTTTCTTTTTCTTATGGCACTCTGTTGTTTGCACACTTGTTTTTTTGCACTATATTGTCTATTCTATCCTGTTTTTCTATTGTTGTGAGCTGCCATAACATGTGAATTTCCCCACGGCGGGATTAATAAAGTCTATCTTATCTTATCTTATCCTATAAAAAATGTAATCCAGTGTTTTCCCTTGAGTCTTTTGGATTTTACTGTTTATTTTGGTTTATTATCTTTTTGCCATCGGTTAGAGCTCAACAAGAGCTCACCAGTGATATTTTAATACTCCGTTTCAGCTAAAATGTCACTTATACCCCTTTGGCACCAAGCCCTCAAAAAGGTCACCGTCAGGTAGATAAAAAAGTAGACTGTGAGCTCCAGTGGGTGACCATTTATTTCTGCTTTTTTACCCTTAAAGTATCCTATCCTCATGAGTTGATTTCAGGTAGTCCACGTTGTAACAATGTTATGACACATATACAGTAAATACAGGCATAAACCCAGAGCTGAGCTAAGTATGTTAGAAACCCACAGAGGTCAGTGACGCTGACCTATTCAGATTCCTAACTTGGTGAAGTGCAATAACTCTAACTAAAAATCTCTATAATATTCCATTAAGGGCTTGTGGTACTCAATAGTGACTTTATAGTGACCGAATCATACTTTCTGGTATTTTATCATCGGCTGTGGTATCACTAAAATCCCTATGGGGTTTTGACATAAAGTATGTATCCTTCTAAAAAATGCATGTTTACGATAGCTTTTTCATAACGAGGAAATAAATCAAGACAAAAATTGGATGTTGCATACAAGTGTCAAGTGACTTTCCTAGCATCCACACAGATAATGAACGCAAAAATGAATGTTTGAGGTCTGTTGCCATGTTATGCAACAGTTAAAATGTTCATTTTATCACCTTCTTAGTTTCGCATGCACACAGGTTTGTGCTAGAATGAGGAATCTGTGTAATCCTTTAAGGCATGCCACTACTGGTGAGCTGTCAGCTTTTAAATGGTATATATAGATATAAATATGTGTGTGTGTGTTTGTATTGGTGAACATTCACTGTTGTCTTCAATCTGCTGAAAGACAGAAGCTTGTGACCCCAGATCTGTGATGAAAAAAAAAGCGAAGTGAGAGCAGCCATGTAATTTCGGACTACAGCAACAATGACGCACTAACACATAGTCAGCTTCCTATTCGGCTCCAGACTATAGTCAATGTGGTATCAGTTCCGTGGCTCTTAATTTCAGGAGAGCTGTTAACGCAAATTGCTGGTTTATCTGAGAATAACAGACTTGAATATATATAAAAAAAGGAACACTATTACCCTTCAAAGTTTTTCAACCACCAGACTGTGACTTGCATTCAAGTTTCTAGCCAGTCAAGTCAATTTTGCATAAGCCGTCTGGAATAAAAAAATAAAATAAAAAAAAGACAAACACAATAGCAACAGACATGATGTGCATACAGATGTACTCTGTTGTATAAGCATACGTTGTCGTTTCAGATGAACCCAATGTAATAAAAGCCCAGAACACAAATTTTAACCAATAGTATTTAATGGTTTATGCAACTTTCTGCTAAGGTCCAATCTCCCCCCAACAGTACTATTAGGTAAACCAGTCCCTTGCATTTTATTGGCCAAAAATAAATTCAAACATACCTAAATAAATATGCGTGTTTATGGTAGGAGGGGGAGGGGGGGCAATCAAAACAATAACAGTTCTAATTAAAGGCAACTTGAAAAACACAAACATAATTTTCGCCATAAAACTGGTTAAATTGAAAAAAAAAAAAAAAAAAAATGTAAAAGGGATCATCTGACAGCTTCCACTTCATGTCAAGTAACACGACTCTAAAACCATTCATTATAAAAACTGAGGTGGAACACTGCCACCAACTGGAAGTTATAAGCTTTGGTCACAGGAGTTTGATGAGGAGACGTTGGGGAATGGGGTCGGTGGGTGTGGGGTGGGGGGTTAGGGGGTGTGTGTGTGTGTGTGGCTTCTTGCCATCCTCGTCACAAGCTATCTGGGTCTGGAAGAGCCCAGAACAGTGGGTTGGGATGACATAGTGCCATATATATTTAGGTTCAGCACAGTAACAGACTGGTACTCTCAGTCGGGTTCAGGGGGTTGAGTACAAACCAAAGCTTGGAACTGAGGGAGTTCAGGCTACCTTGGACCAGAATGGTTCATGCATGTGTGTGTATGTTTGTTGTCTATGTATGGGCACGGGGGCCTTCAACAGTCCTTTCCATCTGGCCAAGCTGAAGCAGTTCTATACTTCTTTTATTTTCTTTTTTTTTTTTTTAGCAGAAAAGAAAACTCCCCATCACTGAACCCCCCTGTTCATCAACGCAGTGCCATGCCTCGCTCCTTGCTGTGTGAGTGCTCTAGGGCTTTGACCCCCAGAACAGTGCTACCCTCCTGGGAGAGAAGGACAGGGGGGGGGGGGGGGTTGGGGTGGGTGGACATGGGGGGGGGGGTGGAGGGTTACACACCCTGTCCATGACTCCTCACCCACCCCCTGCCAGCGTCCCAGCGGTTTCTCTTGGGCTCTACTTGGCAAGGTGGGATGCTGTGGGGGGGCGGGGGGACGTGAGCGGGCGTCGCTCCCCCACTCCCACCCTTCCGATTGGTTCGATCAGTCACTTAAGGAGCGTGGGCTCAGTTTGAGGCGCTGCTGTTGGAGGAGCTGGAGGTGGAGGCCATGGCCATGCCCGAGGTGCCCGAGGAGGCCACTGACTTGCGGATGTGGGGCATGAGGAAGGGGTCACTGGCCAGTTGGTGCACATCGATGCGGTCCTCCTTACGGTAGACCAGACAACGCCTTATAAAGGCCTGGAGGGAGAAGGAGCGAGGAGGGGTGAAGTGGCAGAGGGGGAAAAAATATTTCAAAAACATTGTAAAACAGTGCAAATAGCAACCATAATTCATGCAGTGACAAGGTTGTGAACTGTGTCCACAGGTCCTACTTTTTAGTAGATATGTCATAGTTAAGATTACATTTTCACATATCTAACTTTTTCACTATAACCTTTACTTATCCAGGAGATACAGCTCAGGAAACAATAGACACGATTTGTAGAAAATTATTTTCTCAGGTGTTATAAGTCATAGTGAAGGTTGATAGGATCCAGGTATAAGAATGAAGTCTCTTAAAGCCCCAGGAAACTTGGCTTGAAATAGTAAAAATGAATATATGATATCAAAGTTTAGTGTCTAATTAAGCATCCACAAAAATCTGAGTGAAAGTAAATGTTCAGAAATATTAGAAAACCTCGTTCAAATGAGAACAGTGGGGTTGAATTGGGCGTGGTATTTTCTGAGATTTATGACACAGAGAATTCATTCATCCAATCATTAAAAAATGCACGTCAGGTTGTCCCTCCCCCAACAGTTGCGACAGCTTGACAGTTTGACATGGGCGGAGCTATCAATCGTGTCGGGATGTCAATCAAATCCTGATCTGACACGCCTACACAGTCCTGAGAAATGGTCTGAACAGCTAAATGAGCTGTTTTTGAACGAGGTTTTCTAATATTTCTGAACGTTTATTTTCACTCAGATTTTTGTGGATGCTTAATTAGACACTAAACCTTGATATCATATATTCATTTTTACTATTTCAAGCCAAGTTTCCTGGGGCTTTAAGTCTGATATGAATATGAATGAATATGCCTCTTGATATACACAGTGTCATGGGGGAAAGGAGACATTTTGTGCAGGGAAGAAATATGCCAAAGAAAAAAATATGGTGGGAGGTAATTTAAAAGGTAGACTTATATACATCCAAATGGGATGGACAAAAATAAGGAGGTAAGCAGAGAGATTCCAGTACCTTAGCTTCAGGTGTGACTACTGGTTTGGGGGGAAACTGCACCTCCGTTGCCTTCAGTATGGTGTTCTCCTGCAGGATGTCCTGTTGGGACTGGTTATGGCCAAAAGGCTGGAGACGGACAGAAAGAGAGGTCAAGTATTACTGAAACAACTGATTATTCTCAGAAGGGTGAAATAAATATGAACTGAATGAAATGGATGAAAATTCTCAATGGCGGTTCTAGGAACAAGTGTGAACAAGGCAGAATAAGACTAAGATTCTGAGTCTGTTGGAAGATAATTTTACTTGATTGAAGAAAAAAAGTGTTTTATGGCTCAAAAATAGATTAAATGACTTGTTAAGGGGAGTATTTTTTGCAGTGTGTGTCTCTTACCTTGCGGCCATACAAACACTGGTAGAAAATGACTCCCACCGACCACACATCCACCTTGTTGGAGATTTTAGGCGGCTCCTTCCCAACTACAAAGCATTCTGGGGGAAGGTACCTAAAAAGTCAAAAGGAAGCAAATGATTAACTGTTTCACTTTCAACAAACAAAAGAAACTCTTGATGGTGATTTAATCATCCGTTTATCTGAACGTGATCTCGGTCTCTGTGGCTCCCTCGTTGATAAGCAGCCTTCATCTCCTCTACGGAGGACACAGTGACGTTAGCACACATAAAAACGTTGTCTTCTTGAACCCAGAAGTACGTTCTCCCGCTGGGGGTTTGTCATGTGACTTTCATTTGCATTTGAGAAGAGGATTATGGGAGTTGTGTGGAAATTGCATTGTTAAAGTTTTCACAGTAATACAATCCTCTGACTCCCCTACTGGGTTCCAACATTCACTTCGACATTCAAATTCAAAGGACTTCTCAATGACTTTCAACGTCTTTTTGGGTGAGATTGCCATGTTGTGGGGTTAATACGTGGAACTGGTTAAAATTCAGACTTCAGAGTGTTTTTTCCCCTTGTGATCTTGTCAAGTCAAATCATAGCGAAATCATTCATCTATATATTTATATTTCCTCAGGATGTGCAGTGGTGATCCTAGGACAGCGAGACGTCCAAAGAGCTGAGGCATATCCACGAATTTGTACGCTATATTCAAAACATAAAGCCTTATTTTTCTCAAATCCACCAACGTTCAAGGTTTTTCAAGGCCCGTGGGAACCCTGTAGATACTGTTGAACTGATTTGTAGAAAATTATTTTCTGTGCACCATGATGACATTTGACAGCGCCCAGGCATAAGGAAGTGAAGCGCTTCACCCCTGACTGACCTGAAGTCGCCTCTCGAAGACCATGGCACCGTGATAAAAATAAACATCACAGTTTATCATATCACTGGCGAATGCATCCCTGCGGCAGGCTATCATGTTCCGGCCTAAAGCTCACCAGTATGTCCCTGCCCCCTGTGACGTCAGCTCCATCCCGTCCACCGAGTTGTAGCTGTCATCGTCCATGATCTTCGACAGGCCGAAGTCTGTGATCTTGATCTCCCCGCAGGCTGTGCCGTTCACCAGGAGGATGTTACCTGATGAGGAAGGGTTTCACATTCATTCAAAAAAAACAACAAAAAGAAGATTCAGTCATCATAGCTCATTATTTCAGCATGGAGACCCACCAGGTTTAAGGTCATAGTGGATAATGGGCGGTCTGATCTCATTGAGGTACTTCAGGGCGTTGACAATCTGCATGATGATGGAGCGGCCCTCCTTCTCCGACATGAGCTTGTGCTGCTTCAGGTAGAAGTCCAGGTCGTTGCCCTCACAGTACTCTAGCACTGTGCAGAACCTGATCCAAAACAAGGACGAGGTGAATCACCTCAGCAAGATTTAGCACATCTAGTCAAAACAGAGTCTCGATATCTACTCGTTGAAGAATGAGTGCGCTAGCTTTCATTGAAAAATGTTTTGCCTAGATAAGAGCTTTAAAATCAAGCTTTTGTTTGAAAGGAAAGGACTTACGAGTCAGTGTCAAGTGAAAAGTAGTCGTAGAGTTTGACTATCCGTGGGTGGTCCAGCTCTTTATGAATTCTATATTCTCGGCATGCGTGTCTGAAACACACCATTTTTTACATTTTAACCCAATTATTCATTTAAAATGTGACACACTAAACAATACATGTAGTGGATAATGTGATTAATTGGAGTATTGCTTCACTCGTGATGGAAATAGACAAAAAAAAAAGAACACTCACTTGTGGTAGTTTTCCTTCTTCTCGTCCCGCCAGTTCTTGTTTAACTGGTGGATTTTAACTGCAACGTACCTTTGCTCTGTCAGGTCAAAGGCCTGGAAAAGAAGGATCTCCTATTAGTTAGGAATTGCATTTGGCATAACATAGTTGTAGCTGTGATGCCAGAGAGACTCTGCTGCACATTAAAGGGCTGCGCTCGTTCATCATTTTTACAGTGATGATGGCAGCTTCTTGGATTGAGTCTCAGAATCTGGCACAGTCATTTGCTTCGAAACGTTGTTGACGTGAACGTAGTGTAGCGTAATGTAACAAGCACCCACAGATATTTTCCAAAGTATGTGCAGCTCAGCCACCCCAGTCACTTTCACATTGTCTGTGTAGTTTTGACCAGTGTCGAGTGTTGGAAGCACTAGGTGTACATGTGTCATAGACATATTGAGTAAAGCAACGGCAAACTGTTATTACATCGGAGTGGAAAAACACTTTAAAATCACATTTAGAAGGCAGAACTTGTGAAAACAGGACCTTACATCACACTATACTACATGCATGCTTTTGCCTATAAAGCTATCTGTGGGAAAGAGGAAGTTGCTCACACCTTGTAAACTTCGCTGAAACCTCCTCGTCCAAGTAAATAGAGTAGCAGGTAGCGATCATTTAACGTAGGGTGGTCTTTGAATCTGCACAGGGGGAAAAAAACAAAATAAAAAATGAATTGCCTATTTCAGTCCAGACGACAACAGCATCTAGTGGTGGCAAAGAGCAAAAAAAAAAAACGCACTGGGAATTATCCTCGTTGTGGATCCTCTTGAGCTCGCGAATGTGCAGGTTCCGCACTCGCTCCAACCTCTCCAGCTCCGCCTGGATCTCAGCCTCCTCCTACGAAGGGCAGACAGAAAAACAAATGTCAAAAGTAGTGCAATCAACAAAAAGTCAACTTTGATAGATTGGAAACAAGGCATCAGTCAACATGCTGGGGGACACCAATCAGTAACAAATACGTGACCTTCGAATGAACAAAAGACAGACAGGAAAGACTTTACCTTCTTAAGATGACCTAATCGTAGCTTAAAGATCTCCTCTTGCTCGTGGTACTCTGCCTGTGATAACCTGTGAGGACACAGAACCAGCCAGAGCGATGGTGGAGATTAGAAAATGGAAGCAGGAAACCAACGCCGACAACAAAGAGGAGACAAACGACAAAATAAAACATACGCTTCGCTCTCGGTTCCGTTGGTCTTGCTCTTGCGTTTGTTCTGCTCCAGGCTTGGCGGGGGAGTCTGAGCCATGGAGGGCGGCTTGCGCTTGGCAAGCAGCTTCCTCTGCCTCTCAATGTCCTCTCGCTGGGAGTTGATCCTTTCCTGTTGTCTGGAAACACACAGATGGACAGGTGATGAGGACGTCAGAGCCAGTTCAGTGAGCTCCTTAGTCCTTTTAGCTCTGATTATGTTAGAGGCAACAAGTACAGATTCTTTACAGTCCCAAGGTGCATTTGTGGCGCTGACAGGAATGCAGACATAATTCATTATCCATTTACAAAATGTGATTTCATCTCTCTGGCTTCCTAGTTGATCAACTGTCTCATGGGATTCTTGTGAAAAACTGCAGCGAAGATGTGAAGAGTTCAATTTCTTCAATAATGCAATGTTTACTTCCGTTAACTAATGAGACGTTGCACAAGAAAGAACAGGCTTGGTTTGTACATTAATACTATTTCTCACTGGTCTGCTTTTGGCTCTTGAAGGCCACGGTGCTGTGATAAAAATAAAGCCAGAGTAACAAGGGAGGTGTGTAGAAGAAGGGAGGAGAAGCTTAAAGTTATAAGACAGAGATCCTCACTTGATGAGATTCTGGAAGGCGTATCCATCCGTCCACTGCTCAGTGAAAGAGGCTCCGTGTCTTACTGTAGTGAAGTGGCCCAGTCGAAGTCGGTCCTGCATGCTCTTATCCCGACACGCCATCTTCTCCTGCTTGGACTGGAGGACGAACAGAGAAATGCAGACATTCAATTTCTTGGCGACCAACAGTTCTTGATATCAAATGGTTGAAATCAGCCCCCTCCAAGCTTTTTAATGTCAGTAGTTGTGGTCCTCAGGATCCAGAGTACTGCTGGTTTTCTATCCTACCAGGTAGCTAATGACAGTTCATTACATTCAGCTTGCATCCCGGGTTAAAATAGTCCCTGATTACACAGCTAGAAAACCAGCAGGGCTCTGGGGCCTGAGGACTGGGATTGAAAACCACCGCTTTAGACTACAGACCCCTATTAAATAAGGGTTTTGTCCCCCATCTTAAAACACGTCTTGTGTTTACTCTGTAGAAACCTATGAAGAAAACATTCATTCATATGCATTTGCTCCTAATGCCGATTTCCCCTGGAGCACCCCCCCAAGAACCACTGCAGGTCTTGGACTCTTAATATGGGAACTCTTGGCTTAAATAATGAAAAGTCACCATGCCATTAGAAGAACATACTTTCTCAATCAGCAGCTTCTTGGACATGGTCACACACTTGTTTAAGCGCTCCTTGTATCGCTCCAGCATCCTCTGCTGTTCATCAATTTGTCTCCGCAGATCACAGTTCGCCTAGGGGAAAAAGAAGGCCAGGTGAACAAAAAAAAACACGATGTGAACATAAATGGTCTCAAAAGAATACAGAGTGGCAGGGACAACGGCGTAATGAGATTAAGTACCCGCAGCAAATCATCTATCCGGCCCTCCTTCTTCTCCAGGTCGGAGTTCTTGTTGTTCTCCATCGCTGTTAGTTTCTCTATGGTAAGGTCAGACTACGGGGCACAAGGAGGACAAAAAGATTTGATCAATTAGAAAAAACGTTGGAAATAACAATAGCGATATGACACATAGTTTTATAAACAGTCTGGTTAGTTAGATTAGTTGCTGATAATTCCCCTAGTTTATTGGTTTCTACCCAGGGAGCTATTTAGTGATCTTTCCTTTTCTCCTTATGTATACTACTTAAGAGACAGTACACATGCGTTGGTACCCTTTTTATGAAGGCCATGAACCTTGAGGAGGTTCTCTGCGATAATCATGGGTACTTCAGTGCTGTCATCAAGAAGACCCTCTCGGGTATTACTGCAGTATTAAATCACATAAATAGCCCTGGTAGGGTGTCAAGTACCTGTGTGGCTTTGTGGAGCATGTGGAGGGAGGCAGGCTTCAGCGAACACGACGAGTGCTCTGTGTTGGCGGAGCTTAGAGACGAAGGGCTTCCCTGCTGCACCTGGGAGGCAAAAACATTCAACCAATAAAAACCCATTTCCATACATACAAGTTAAATGTAAGACTTCTTAAATATAAGACAATTTTTGCAATTAAAAGAAGTGTGAAAATAATTGTAGGTCCCATCAGAACGACAACAAGACTGTGACTAGGCTGATTGCTTAATGGACACACCAAGAAACTGAAACAAGAAAATAAAACTCAACCTGAGACTTAAAACGCCTCATTTAATTTTAAGGCCTTCAGTTTAGATAAAACTAACAGGATTGTTTAACAGCCTGCCCCGTTTTATCAGGTCCGTACCCTCGATAGACTCATTAAAACAAAACGTCTCACAACCCATTTGTATGCTTTAGCCTTTGACAGTGCGATCTGCCTGTGTGTGTGTTCCTTGTCTGCGTTGTTTTTCTTGTTTCATCTCTCGTACAGCACTTTGGACAACTTTGGTAGTTTTAAATGCGGTTTGTAAATCATCTTGACTGCAGACGCCCCGATACTGTCTAGACCGCGTTCACGGGGCCACATCAAGTTCCGCCCGCCCCCCCCAAAAAAGTAACTTCCCATATAAAAGTTAATAACAAGCGTGGAGGAGAGAGAGTGGCAGGACAGAGTGCTGAAAGATAAAAAGAGACAGGCCAGAGAGCAAACATGCTCACCGTGACAGGCGGGTTGGAGAGGGAGTGTTGTGGGGAAGAGCGGACCACTGGCGGAATCCCCCTGGCGGGACTGGTACCAGGACCGCTACCTCCCGCAAACTGACAGACACAGGGGAGACGGAAAGCACTTCAGTGGAAAGACCAAAATGTAAACAGGGGTTCTCAAATGTGTTTGTGTCACCTCCTCTCCTCCCCTCCCAGATTTTTAATGCTGTACATTTAGTATTGAATTGTAAACCTGTCGACACTTTAGGTGGGGGATGACAGTCGAGTGACACCTATGACTAGAATGGTCATAGTTATACATCCTTTAATTGGGATATATTTTTAATTACATTATGGGAAAATTAAAGTGTTTCGAATTGCTGGAAACCCCCTGGAACCACCTCAAGGACCCTTGGGGGTCCCCGAACCCCACTTTGAAAACCACTGGATTTTTAAAAAGCACATACAGCCTTTTTGTTAGGAAGAAAGGAGGGAAAGTTATGCACCAAATACTGAAGCAAACTTTCATCAAGCTCTGCTGGTTACATGCTCTGCACAACAAAGAAACTGAGAAAGATTTGCTGCCACTCACCTCAAAGTAATCGCTAATCTTATGTCCCCTTGCTCCTGCTTTGCCTGGAATAGATAGAGGTAGGGAGTAAGAGAGAGGTTGTAAGGGGGGGGGGGGGGGGCTAACATGATGAGAGGATCACAAAAGAGGGAGCGACAGTCTCACATTGGCTGCTGTCAAAGGGGTCTGCTTTCCGTTTTCTCGCTCTCTGGTCGTTCGCCTTTTTCTCTGGAGTCTGTCATAATAGTAATCAGGAGAAAAAGTGATTTGACTGCGTGTACAATAAAGTAACATAGAGAGATGTCTGGTATCACTAATCAGACAGTCACTCAGTCAACAGACAGAGACTAACCTCCAACTCTTTGTCGCTGAGAGAGCCCACACTGCATAGACTCTGATTGGATGACTCATTCTGACCTGAACCCTGTTAAAATAAAAAAAAGCAAAAAAAACAAGGAGCCATTAAAACACAAGGAGGCACAAAAGATGCACGGGCATACTGTATCTTCTGGGTAGTGGAAAATGCATTTTTTATGTATGCATAAACCACAAACTGAGAAATCAGAAAAAAAAGAGTTGAGAAACCGAAAGAGAGGTGAGGAGGTTTCGCTGAATACTGTCACTGCCATTAGCTTCACACTGCATCTAGGCATCTATTGGTCCTGATGCCGGTTCCCTAGGTGATGCCTGTCAATCAAATGAATATCATCAGAATTCAGCAGGCACTGTCCAATCAGGGAGAGATACTTGGTCATTCAGAGCACACTAGAGCTCTCTCACTGAACCCTCCTAAAATGGCTGAACATCAGGCATACTGGTGGTGATGTATTCCTCCCTGTCTGTCACCTTTAGATAATGTCATCCATTTTTCTCCTGCTCACTCTGGTCGTAACCGCTCTTTTCTTTTGTCGCTAGAGAAAGCCAATGAAAGAGGCTGTGCTAGATCCAAGAGTGACCGTGTGTTTTTACCCATCAAAATGGATCTTTGATCAGACTTGTTCAAAAGGAAATGCACTTTCCTACAATTTGCGCAGGCCCTCTCGGTTTCACTACCATAGGTGTGCTAGCTCTTTGTCCGCACAGGATATCAATTCCCCCCCCCCCCCCCCTCTCTACTTTTATGCCAACTCAGTGATGACAGCGAGAGCAGCAGAGCCACCGGGCTGTTCAAGGTCAAGAAAAAAAACTAAGCTGCTCTGTGATATCAAGGGGCTTTTAGACCACCAACCCATATTTCTCTCTAGCCATTTGTTGACACTTTTTTCTCTCCCACCCCCCCTCACATTGCATGTCTTGTCATACAGGGTGGCTGTGGCATGATGCCCTAATGGGAGCCGCCATTTTCTCTGCGGCAGCAGCCATGCCATGCTCTGGGCTCAGCTCTGCCTATGGCTGGCACAGGGCCCACTCCTGGCGCTGACTCTCGCTCCCTCACTGTTCCAAGATCACCTTCCACAAAGGCAGCTCCATCCACGTACCAAGCTAGAAAGGCAAAAGACAAACTGCTGCCTCCACTCGCACCTGGTCAAGAACTATTTCTGCATTCCTCCCCTGCCTTCACTCCTCCTCCCCCCAGCCCTATCCTGTCTGTGGCCTTTTTGGCAGGCATTGCCACTTGCATATACAGCCACTACATCATGAGCCAGGGAGAGATGCCATATCACACCAGCCAAAAAACACAGACACAGCTCAACCTTCTCCAGAGACAGAGACAAAAAAAAGAGTGGGGCCAAGCTTGTCCCAGGCCAAACAGCACAATGATACTGGGGCAAAGTGAGACAAAGAGAGGAGGACACACACAAAGAAAATGTGTGGTTATGAGTTCTTTGACAGGAGGGATCTCTCTTGCAATATCTACTAAAACACAAACCTTTGCTACGCCGACCCCAGTGAAGCGAGCCTCCAACAGTTCCTGCCGTCGGGGGTCCAGGCTATGCAGTTCTTCCATCATGGCTGCAGACACAAGAGAAAGAGAGAGAGATTAAGGAAGAGGTTGTGGCTTCTGGTATATTTAAGTGGGAAAGACAGATCACTACTTCGGAGATATGTCTTGTGATGAGTCATGGCTGTATTTAGTTATATGCTTGTGGAAAATTCCTGTTGTGACTCATCAATAACCCTGACAATGGGGCAAAATGGTTCCCAATATCATGTGTGTTGAATAGAACAAGCCCTGTAACTTGAGCATTAACAAAAAATACTCACAGCACTAAAATGCACAACCTGGACAAAGATATAGCCAATATTAAATATACATCAAAGATGTAGGCCAGATGTGTGTAGTCTTTGCCTGGAAAATTATAGCATCATGTGATAAGGCACTGTCCTTATAGGCCAACATGGCGATGGAGTTATGAAAGGTCACTAATGGTGGAACTGCCAAATATACTCAGAGCTATGGAAAAGGCCACATTAGACAATAAGTGCCTGCCTTGCTAGCTTGGGCAAAGGTTACACGCCCAACATTGACTGTTATGTCTACCTATGCCTTGTATACATTAACTGAATTGCGTAAAGTGTTATATTTGTATAACATTTAGGGATAAATGGTACTTCATAATGATTGTACAATCAGAATTGAGCTTGCTGGTTCAGCTATCATCATCATCAGTGAAAAGCAAGCCAGCTAGCTAGCTAGTGAAATGAGCTAACAAGCTTGCCAATGTTGGCTAACAGTTAGCATTTTAATCTAGCAGCTAAGGTTAGCAAGCAGATTGATTTAGTAGAGTAACCAATCTAGATAACGGTTGGTTAAGGTTGTCCATTTATCGTTCCTTGCTTGGCTATCTAAATGCATTTTCCAAGTATGACACAGCTATTGTTCACTACAGTGATTAATATCACCAGACACCTAAGCTAGCTAGTGTCCGTTAGCTAACGGGCTAACGCTCGACTGTCAAGAAGCATCCTCGGTTGTTGTCAGTCCACGGTTGTCGTGCCACGACGCCTGGGCTCACGCAGCACAGGGAGAAGCGCCCAGGTCTGCTTTACTAGCGCGTTACTTACTGTAATAAATATGTCCGCGGTCCTCTGGGGGGCTGTTACTGCCCCAGAAATAGTCCCCGTTGACTCCCCGTAGCTCAGCAGACCCTCCCAGGCCAGGCCGCATCCACAGCCGCGTCCCTCGCGTGCTGACTGTTAACGATCAAGACACGGTAGCGCGCGGTGTGGCTCACGGTAGACGACGGAGGATTCCCTCGGAGGCCTCGAGAACCCCGGGTATCCCAAACCCGCCTTTCTGTACTCCTTAGGTGGGGATGCCCACCATCACATTCCTTTCTCCGAGGACCATACCGTGCCTATGTCGGGTTATCACGTTCCACACAATGGCCACCCTCTAGTTTCGCCGTTTTTCATCCGGTGTAAATTATTTCTTTAAGCGACTCCCTGTCTTTTCTCCCCCGGTGAGATGAATTCGGGTCCGCTTTTTCAGCTCGATCAAAACAAAGTTCGGATCCTGTCGCCTTCCTCGCCGCGGGGGGAAAAACAATCTGTGACGGAAGTTCTGTTGTTGCAATGGTTTCACTTTAATCCGGATCGATTCGGTTCGGTTCTCATGTTTTCGCAATGTAAACAATAATCAGTAAATCTCATATTTTCTCGTGAGATTGTTCAAGTATTTGGCTCCTCACCTTCGCCCAGTCTACGCCTGCCCCAAATCTCCTGTCTGGGCCAATGGCAATTCCTTTAATATACAATACAATTAAACAGCGCCCACCCACCCAACCCCCAACATGATCACTCATCAGCAAGTTGCCATACCCGTGATGCCCATAACCACACAGCTACATAATAGTCCCATTAAACAGTGAAAATAAATAATTTGAGGTATGATGCCAATTTAAGAGTATCTATTCCATCATGTCAACAGGAGTTCAGTGTTCAAGAGGCTACGCAAAGGATTGGAAGCAAAGTAGCTGTAAACACTATGTATGGGGTTTAATCACTGATACTGCGACTGACTCTAAATGTCATGAACTTTACAGTAGGCAGACGTAGCAATATGAAGAAATGATGGGTGATTATTTCTCAAGCTTTGTTCAGACATCACAACATCAATCTGAGTGCACCTTTGAAATAAAGTTCTGGGGGTAAAGATTTACAGTTTTCAGTTTTATTCATTTTGAAGGTAAGAAAGGCTCATGAAAGTCTTATCAGAAAATCATGCCATTTACTTTAAGACACCAGATAATTACAAATAGCATTTGGTTGAATATAAAGATTTATCTGCGGGTAACCAGCCCTTTTTCCAGATATATGAACTTGTCAGCTGAAAGCAATCAGTCATTTTTCACTTTTTGAGCAAGGGATGCATTTCTGAGACAGCACCGTCTGGACGCTGCCCATAAAACAAGTCCGTCAACATCATAGTAGCCGATACACCGCAAGGCGTTTACAACATCCCGTCTGACAGAGTTTCTCCCTTCCTCACAAACGGGACAGCACCACCTTGAGTTCAACTCCTGGTTTCAGTTGTGGTTGGAGGACAAGCCAGCCGAGTCCTCCGCTCTGGCTCAGCCGTGCGTCTCGGGCGGCTGAATGCGAGCCTTGCGGTACTTGCACTGGATCCACACCCTGTACATGGTTAGCTGTTTGCCTCTGTTCACCTGCAGCCTCCTGTCCACGAGGTTCTGCACTTTCTCAAGCCCCGCCTCGGCGAACATCTCATGGAGCTCATCTGGGGGGGAAAAAAAAAAAAGAATACATATATGCATTTAGAAACGTGCTCCTGCAGCATGTACACAGGAATTACACCCTTTTTATGTTTACCTTGAGTAAAGAAATAGACCCGTGTCCCGTCACCCCGGACATAAAAGTTTTCCGACAGACACCTTCCTAGGAGAAGGAAAGAAAAATGACACTTTTGACTCATAACCCTAACGGTGATGTGTTCATTTGTAACGTGTCATTTAAGGCATCGAAACCTTTCTTGAAGCGGAGCTGTGCCATGTCGTAGCGTCCATAGTCCCTGAGCAGCATCACTCCCCCGGGCTTCAGCAGCCGAGCTAATCTGCTGATGGATGCCTGCATTCTGAGACAGGGGTGAAACTTTGAAACTACCGGCACTAACTTCAATGACAAACAAAGAGAACGAGAGACGGAGGGGGGGGGGGGGGGGTTGGGGTCTTACTTGTCAGGATGCAATGCTGATAGCACAAAGATTAGCACTACAACATCAAGGGATCCATCGGGGACGGGGTAATTGGCTTCCACATCACTCAAGTCATGAACAAAGGCGAAGCAGCGCCCAGGGTCATACTCTGGATTAGTCTGATGACAAGAAGGCAATGTTAATTCTTATCCCACAACTCTACTGATGAACACATCTATCACCACATCATCCCTTCACCCCATCTCACCTTGACTAACTCCACAGCAGTACTGGAAAAATCACAGCAGTAAACAAAGAGTCCCGGGTCACTGCAAAAACCAAGGCTGCAGCTATAGCTTAAAGTGTACATCGTAAAACAGCGGGCACAGAAGTTTATGTTTCAATATCAAGCGAAAGAGTACACGAGGAAACTCACTTATTGGTCTTCAGAATGGGGAAGACAGTGTTGCCCACGCCACAGCCAACCTGTCAGGTGAACATCAATTCATATAGTGTTAATTCTGTACACTTAACACACAAAAGTAGTTGTTTTTTTGTTGTCAATAGTCTAAAAACATCTCCGAGCTCATTCCTAACCTCCAGAATGCGGTACGTGGCAGAGGAGCCAGGGAAGTCGTCGGCGTCGGCGTGAGGCGGAGAGTGAGTGACTTCCCTGCTCTGTTCTCGGTCCTGACTCTCCTGCTGATCGCCATCGGTGCCGGAGACTTCGGGATGGGATTCGTGGTTGAGGCAACACTGCGGGGCCAGCTCCGGGAACTCCGTGAAGAGCCAGTGACGGTCTTTGAAGAAACGATTCTCGTGGATGGTGTAGAAATCATTCCAGTACTCGTGCGCCCGGATGTCATGCTCCTCTGCAAAACAGCGAGGCAAAGTTTGAGTGAGTGGTATAATTTAACCTCAAACTACAATCAATCAATCATACTCTGAGGTGCTTTGTTTATGTATGGGCCATGAGTCTAAACTACAATAATGCCACCTTGTTTCTCCGGAGGGAGCGGCTGGCTGTTTTCTAGGACCTTCTTCTTAGCAGCCGCCTCTTGTTCCTCCGTCCACTCCACATTGTCCCTGTTGACAACGGGGACACCATTATCCACTGTGGCTAAAGTGAGTGTTGGAAAGCAGCAAATAACAGCTGTGACATTAGTGCAACATTAAATGATCATTTCTGATGTTCAGGTGGTTCTTGGCTAGAGGCTAGTGGGAGGACCACGTGAAACTGGAATGCAGAGTTTGGTTCTCTGGTAGGAGAAACACAAATATCAGCAAAAATGTAGCACTAAATGTGTACTATGTGTATGCCGATTTGTAGAATGACAGTCATCAATTCAGAAATGTCCTTGAGTCATATGTTATGGGGTATGGATCTTTGCTGATAAACTCGACAACATCACATTGACACTTTTGTAA
Source organism: Hoplostethus mediterraneus (assembly GCA_034670385.1). NCBI lineage: Eukaryota > Metazoa > Chordata > Actinopteri > Trachichthyiformes > Trachichthyidae > Hoplostethus > Hoplostethus mediterraneus. The sequence continues at coordinate 1,611,452 of JAXDDW010000034.1, read as the reverse complement.
AGGAGTCTGGCGTCCTCTCCATACGAGAGAGAGCAGTATCGAGTATTGAGACTAGGCTACTACCAAAGAGCCATGTATCCCAGTTTCACCTGGTCCTTGTACAACACAGCATAACGTTAATTCAGCGCCCATAATTTAGATTAGGATGATTTGCTGAACAAATGTTGATCCCTCAACCGGGACATCGGTGAACAGAGATGCACATAAGCAAGCGTCTGTCCCCCCGTGGGTTTCGGTTCTACCAACCATGCGTTGTGCTGGAAGACTTGACGCGGGTCTGTGAGGAAACGCGTCCCGAATTGGGGTCGTTTCTCATCTCCGGTAGAAGAATTAGACAGATTTTGTCCCGTTTCCCTGCCTTCTCTCTCCACCCCAACAGCGGCATGGGGCGCCGCCATGTTGGATTGACGCGGCGGAAGGAACGCTGTGTTGTGCTGCCTTTGGGTGCTGTCGGAAATCTCGACATTGAGAATGGAACGTACATGAACGACCTAGCAATTTGGTAAATACAGCTTCTAAAGTGTGTGTTGGGGGGGGGGTTATGATACCAGAGTTGCCGCGCGCAGACATGGAAGTCTTGTCAACAGTTGATGATAAAGGTTATGTATTTTATTGTTATGAAGATTGTTTGATTTATTGTTATGTTATTAATAAACTGTCCGTGTACCTCCACCAGAACAACCTCTTGGACTCCCACCAGTCCGGGTTCAAGGTGGGTCACTCAACCGATACCGCCCTCCTTGCAGTGACACTCCATGCCGCTAGAGCGAACTCTCTCTCCTCTGTCCTGATACTCCTGGACCTGTCTGCAGCGTTTGACAAGGTGAACCACCAGATCCTCCTCTCCCTTGAGGGCATGGGTGTCTTAGGCTCTGCACTCTCCATGTTTGCATCCTACCTGACAGGTCACTCCTACCAGGTGATGCTGAGAGGGTCTGTGTCAGAACCACGCAGGCTGACTACTGGGGTTCCGCAAGGCTCGGTTCTGGGTCCTCTTCTTTTTTCCCTCTACACAACATCTCTTGGTTCTGTTATCCACTCCCACAACTTTTCCTACCACTGCTATGCCGATGACACCCAGCTGATCCTGTCATTTCCCCCCTCTGACTCACAAGTGGAAGCATGCATTTCTGCTTGCCTGGCAGACATCTCGGAGTGGATGATGCACCACCTGGAACTCAACCTGGACAAGACTGAGCTGGTGTTCTTCCACCATTGGGTGTGACCCCCCACTGAGCAAAGATAGTCCAAAAGACATCTTTTGAACGTCTAATGTTGACGTCCACAGGACCGCTGTACAAGGTTAAAAATGTGTTCAAATGTGAGAGAAACAGGTTCATGAATGAACTTTATTCGGCACATACACATACATGCAGTGAACCTTTTTTCTACACACACATGACTAGATATACACACAACATGTCATCTCACGCACATGCACATGCATTTTTCAGGTCAGAGGGAAGAGGGCAGCTATTGAACGGCGCACCTGGAGCAGTTTTGGGGTTAAGTTCCTTGCTCAAGGGCACTTCGTAGTGTTGGTGGGCACCGTAGCTGTGACACCAGTCATTTTTTCAATCACCAGCACACTGGAATACACCCTCCTGGTGGTGCCGGGGATCCCGCTAGGCAGGTTGGCCTAGCGGGTAGAGAGGTACGGTAACAGTCCAGAAGCAGTATAAATGAGGATGTCTAAAATGAGTCTGCAGTTGACGTTATAAGACGTGACCTTACCTTTGGCAAGGTAATACCTTACCACTAGCCTAGTCCGACTAGGCTGGTCATTCAGCTCTGTACACATGTGTTTATAGCTGGGTTTATATCTGACTCTGGGTATTTCAGGAGAAATTGATGGTAGAGAATAGATGCAATGTTTATACAGTAGAGGGAGGCATATTCCAGCATTAACTTTGCCATAATCCTTGAGCCATGGGGCCAGTCAGGCCCACATGTAGGACTGGTGTCACATTAGAAATATATTTGAAGCTCTTTGTGTCTCTGTGTGTTGTGTAATGATTTTCTTGTACAGGTCTATATAGCAGCAAGCTGCCAGGCTGATTGGAGCTGAAAATCTGTGGGACATCAACGGAAGTTATTGTTGAACAATGTCATCGTCAATCCACATCATTACCATGAGTAAATTATGAAGACAGTCTTCTCATTGAATGGATTCAATTTTAGAATGAAGGAAGTAAAGTATAACTGTTTCATGTTGTTTTTACAGCCGATGGGACTTTTCTATCCGTTCTCGTTTTGTGGTGTATTCTGCAATGAAAGAATTAAGACTACTCGTGGCATTTTTTAATAGTTTCATTTCAAACACGCTGCAAAAAAACCTTCACAAAAACAAGGCTTTAGTTTAAAAAATACACTAAACATGGGGTGGCACGTGAGGAGGTTTCAAAAAGTGAGCAAAAAAAGCATCCCAGTGGCATAAAAAACACGACAGGTGGACATTTCTTCCTAACTTCCACAGCATTGCGGTGATAGAAAAGCCTCCCAAGACAAACCCAAAAGTGACAGATGTTCAAGCAGCAGCAGTTTCTTTATCCCAACATATTCTTGACAGCGTTTCTCAGTCAGTCACTTTGTTTGGAGTGATAACTTAATGGACAGATGCAATCAATCAAATTCAAACAGACCCCAACTCTGCCAACACTACACATTGTAATTATTTCCATGGCCACAAAACATCTGGTCTGTGTAATTGATTATTGTATGTACAGTACTTAACTATAGACATGACATGACATGACATGACATTAGGCCCTGAGCCTAAAAGTGGGCAACCCTATTTGTGACCTACTTGCATAATAGTTAATAGTTGTTGTTTTTTTTTTTTTACAATATGTACAATTACAGCATTTGTGGACAGCAATGATCATATTTCATCTCCAGTATCTGCTCAGTAAAGGGTTTTTCATCCCATCCATGTCTCTTGCTACAGTGCATCTCTGTCGCAGACCCCTGAGTTTTCCTCGTCGCGTTTGGCCACAGGAGATGAGTCCCTAGTTCCCTCGGTATGTCACGTTGGTGAAAGTGGAGGTGGCTCCTTTGTACAAGGGGTTGTTACCCTGGGAAATGGAATAAAAACAGTGGTTACAATTTAGATTTTCTCCATCAGGTGGCAGCCTATTCTGTTCTTTTGCGATAACTCAAATTCATCTTTTCACTTGCCTCCCCTCCACGGGGACGTCTTCAAACACTTTTTCTGTTACTGTAATGCTGTCAAAATGTCACTATTTCTCACCGTATCCCACTTGGCTTTGGCCCTCTCCTCCTCGAACTTGGCAAACTCTTTGCGGTCGTGGATGGTGACCAGCAGCTTCCAGATGAGCAGGCCGGCGAGGCCCAGCAACAAAATAGCTCCGGCCACCGCCAGGAGCAGCACCGTGATGTTGGGACCCTTAGGACACTCTGACAGAGGAGCGAGAGAGAGAGAGAGAGAGAGAGAGAGAGAGAAAGAGAGAATAGTAGAAGAAAGAAAAAATATAAGTCAGTGAAGAGAAGTAAATAAGAAGTGAGACGTGATCTCAGGTGAAATTGTTTCCCGGTGATGCAAGTATAAAGACAATCTATCAAATGTTATTTGGCGTGTCCCGCAGGGCACACTCATGAAGTAATTGCCTGTGTTGAAATGCTGTGGCAGACGCCCGATCCTATGGCACAAGTATTTGGTGCACCAAGTGTATGACCCAAGTGCCGTGCGTCAGACTGTAGCTGAAGTGGTATCTGACTGGTGTGTGTGTGTCCTGCTGTGGAGAATCAGCCATTATCAGATGCACACACAGTTCCTGTGCTTCTCTAGCCTGCCACAAAACAGAGTGACACCACATTCACAGGAAATCTATTCTCAGCTACACTGCAAAAAAAATAGCCACCTTAACATGTCGTTTAGTCTAGAAGTCTTTAAAAACAAGTGGAAATATCTTGTGTCAAGGAAATTCTCAAAACAAGTGAAACTGAACCAAGTGAAATGATTGCCCCACGCAGATATTTTCACTTGTCTTAGGAAAACAACACTCAATACTACACAACTTGTGTAAAATGGATATTTTGTCCAGTGTAATAATCAGCTAACACACACACACACACACACACACACACACACTCTTACCTGGCTCCTTTATCACGTACAGTATGGAGTTGCCGCTTTCATCTCCGTAATACTGGAAGCGCACCACGCAGTCATTCTCATCCTGATACGTGCAGTTTATTGCATTCTTATCGTGGAAGGCTGTGGGACGGTGAAAGGAACAAAAATATTTTACGGTTTAAGCACACCAATGTAGTTCCAACAGCATTTTGGAGCATCGGGCTTGTGTAATCGACTAGAAAACGCCACAAGCGTCTGCAGAGAGGAGAGAACGGACGGTAAAGTTCTGACCCAGTTCGTCCACTAGCTGAATGTCGTCTCTGCAGAGTCTGCTGCAGGACTTGTCTTTGGTGAGCTGTCCTCTCTCGAAGTGTGCACACTCCACGCAATCCCTGCAAACACAATCGCGTACCGTTCGTTACCTTTACGCCCGTATATGTATGGTCATATGTATGGTCTGTTGATGCGGTTCATTTTGAGCTACGGAGGGTGGACAAAATAATGGAAACACCTGACAACATGGAAATATCAATTTTTTTCTTCTTTCTTCTTTTGAGGGATGACGCACTTCCCGTAATGGTTCAATGAAGTTCAGATACGCTGATTGGGGAAGCCGCAGAAGGAGTTTGACTTCTGGGTGTTCATGAAACCCCTGTTAATTATGTTTAGCAGTGTTTAGGGAGGTCTTAACACCTTGGAAATGGGAACATCGTGAGGAGTGTTTTGCACCATAGAGTCACCTGCTCCTGTAAAACGGCGTCATATTCCTTGGCCATTATATGCCCACAGAGAGCAATCATCAGACCTAATAACTCCCACAAGATGGCTGCCCACAGTATTACAGATCCAGAACCACCATGGGTGTTGAAAAGAAGAAAATGACTCATCACGCCATATTTAGTTTTTCCGGGTTTTGCACTCCTTACACTAGGCCATGTGTTTTTGCGCCCTGGACTTGGATACAGGTGGTTTCTGAATGACAGGCCTGCCATAAACACCGGCTTTGTGAAGCTTACATTATACAATTTTTGGTCATTCTGTGTCACAGAGGTGATTCAATTCTGTGGTCATCGAGGCCGTAGTTTTGGGATCCCTTGCCACGTCAAATAAATGTTGCAGGTTTTTTGTGTGACTGATGCAATTCAGGCAACGAGTATTTGGCCTCTTTGGAACTTAGTTAGTCACCTCATGTTGCATTTAAAACTCACATGTAAAAGTGCTGACAGTCAAACCTCTTTTGAAAGCTGACACGTACTGCTAAGTGGCATTCAACTGAATTTGACTCGCTTGCGTATCGATTTAGCCACCTCCCTTTTCATGTAGCGTTTCCGTTATTTTGTCCACCCTCTGTAACTCCGGACTCCGGGAAAGACTCCAAAGTAATGGGATTACTTCTTTATAGTGCAGGAATCGGGGCAGGTGGGGCATCTCTCGCAGGTCGCCCCGAAGGCGCCGTGCTGAGTGCACTCGCAGACCCCGCAGACGCACTGGCCCCGGCCCGCTGCACGGCAGGCCGCTGCTGGACATGCAGGTGTCGGTGCGCGTCGTGCAGTTGCAGTTCTCTCCTTTCCAGCTGGAGTCGCACTGGCAGAACCCGCAGTTGCACTTCCCATTACCTGCACGGGGTGGAGAAGTACGGTAAGGTTAATCTGGTAACAGGCCTGCAACATTTAATTTCAGTCCTTTCTTTTTCAATTCAAGCATGCTACATGAGAACATTGTTTCCACGTGTTGGCAGGGCAAGCTAATGTATTTACACAACTGTATGTTTCACAGCGTCATTGTTTGAGAGTTATTGGTGTAGTTAGATAGTGTCTGTGAGTAAGATAAGAAATAAGTCATTTTTCATTTCACGGTGACTTGACTGTATTTTGCACGCCTGGGCGAGTGTCCTCACGCGTGAGTTCATACGAGTAGGAGGTAAAAACAAACATGTCATTGCGCTTATCCCTTAATTATCAACAGTCTGTTGTGACAAATGCACACTGATGATTCAGGTACCGTGAAATCCCCACTCCCCACACACACACACACACCCAGACAGACGCACACAATCCTGAACAGCCCTGTCTGTGTCTGTGATGACTACTTCCTGGAGGACGTCTCTTCCTCAAACTCCACTAGAAGAGCCGATATGTAAGGCGGTACAGGTCATGTTAGCGACCCTCTCGCAGTGACGCAAATCTTTGCTGACAGAATCCGGGTTTGATTTTTGATTACAGCGAGACAGCCCGCATCAGCGTATTGAGCTTAGAAACACTGGCGGAGCCCCGAGAGACGGCGAGGTTGTTACAGTGGACCAAACGGGATTTGGCAATGAATGACTAAGAGCAAACGGAGTGAGTCAGAGAGCCCAGGTGGACCAGACCGGGGGGAGGTGTGGGGTGTGACTGGACATGAAATAATCACAAAAGAGTCCAAGGGTCTCTCATACCAGAGCTCAGAAAACAATCATCTGGCATTGTTAAACTCAGGGGAAACAACCTGCTCGGTCCAATTCCCCTCACCCCATGGTAATTCATTGCCTTCAGATAACTTCTATATTGGTGGGCATTTACTGGAAGTGGCCATGGGTGATATTCTCCCTGGTTAATAGTTAACAGTCTCACGTATTATAACTGTTTCTACTGATAGCATGAGCACAAAACAGCCTTTCCCCTCCCATACTGACACCGCCTTCTTTGGCAAACGGCCTTCATGTTCTCTCTCGACCTACACTGCAAATAATACCCACCTTAACGTTGTTTAATCTGGCGTTTAGTCTTACGGTGGTGTTTTCCTAACACGAGAGAAAGTAATCCGCCCGTGAGGTGAGATCATTTCCCTTCACGAATCAACTTGTTTCAAGACGTTGCTTGAATCAAGTGTCATTTTTCTTGATACGTCTTGTTTCACGATATTGACACGATTGTGGAAAATTGCTGGGACAGGCGAAACCGTGCTGGAACCCCCGACGGCACCATTTTTCACTTGTTTTAAGAAAAAACAAGACTGAACGACTTGTTACGACAGACATTTTTTGCAGTGTGAGGTACTTAAGCTTGACAGCAGTGAGTAACTGTCTCATCCTTCTTTGTTGTAAAGTTGAGTCACAGCAGAAGAGGGAGTGTCTTTGGCTCATATCATCTCCCTCTCTCTCTGAGACTGCACTGCCCACTTCCCATTACTCACATGGGCCTCAGAGAAGGTTAACATGGGGCACGCGGAACAAGGACAAAAGACAGAGCAGTGTAATGGTGCAGGGAATGTTAGATGGCAAGAGATACTATAAATAAAGGAAGAGAAAGAATGGGACAAAGTGGTGGTGATGGAGACATGCTGGAGAGAGAGAGAGAGGGGGAGAGAGAGAGGGGAGAAAATAGAGCAAGAGAGAGAGAAGGGGCAGCCAGCAGTGGAATGCAAACTTTCCGGTTCTCTCACTCCGGGCCCAGGGGGTGTGCTTGCTGACTCCTGCCCCTTGGCCCCGCACCATTCCCAGATCCCCTCAGTAGAGGAGGAAATACAGAAATACACGCCCACAGGGAATGTGGGAAAAGTTGGAGCGCTAACTCCAATTGAGCTGGGGCCAAGGACCCCTCGTGTTATAAAGATAATGACCATAATGACTTCTTCCAGAGACAGCTCTGTGGACTTTCTTCCATTACTTAATGCCTTGCGTGTGTGTGTGTGTGTGTGTGTGTGTGTGTGTGTGTGGGTGGGCGAGTGTGAGCGTGTAAAGCCTTGGGTGTCATTACTGTAAATAGGACCATACCTCAATACCAGCCTCTTAGCAAAAGCATCTTCCCTGAAAAAAAAACTCCTCCTTGTTGATTCAAGGTTTCTTTAATTTTGGATCGTGAAATGTTCGTACCTCCTATCAAGTAGCGGAGATACGTGCCAATACATGCCATTTTTTTAGGTCAATCTGATAACAGCCATCTTCTAAGGTTTCCTCTCTCACTCCCCTTTTGCACTAAAACGACACATTTATGGCACATTTGGGGGCTTTTATGCTGGAGAGGGATAAGTAGGACATTGCTAAAACATGACTATCCTGTTTCCGCTTGCATCCGTGTGTGATCTCTCAGACATTTCCAGCGCTGCGGAAATGGAAGAGCGAGTGTTTGAAAACAAAACTTCTCTCCTTAATGAAAGAGTGTAGGAGTAGCGTCTCCCTTTGTTCCGTGGCCTCCCCCCTCCTTACACACACACACACACACACAAACACTGTTACATTAAATTACCCGATGACAAAACCTATTAAAGTTTTATCACCGTGATTGGGTAACGGCACGGTGAGCTGTGCAGACTTGTAATAGGGAGTGAAGGCACATCATGTCGTATTACTGTGAGTGGTAAGAACGGCATTCAAACTCAGGCGGCGGTGATTGGGCGTTTGTTCCCACTAGCCGTGTACAGAGTACACACACACACATGCACAGATACACGGCTGACAGGCCCGAGAGAGGATTGTATACATGACTTTTTCTCTTCCATAACCACGACGATGTAATTATTTACGCGAGGGCTGCCATAACAGGCAGCGTTACGTGTGAGAATTTGTTGTGGCCTTTTGATTTGCCGAGCCAAAGGGAACAGTAAACTGTGTAAACTGGCCGTGGCGTGTTTACAGACCGAGAGTGACTGGGAACAGCAGGAGTAAGTTCCAGTGAGTTCAGCTGAGGAAAACGAAGGGAAACGGCAACGTCACCTTCCCCCGCTAACCTCCTCAACACGCAGGAAAAGGGGCAACGACCGTATTGTTCTCGTAATGATTATTTAGCTCCGAGGGAAAAAAAAGTGTGTCAGACCGTCTGCAAAACCTTCAGAGAGTGATAAGAAGACAGACACATGCATCTACTCACCGGAGCAGAGTTCGCCTTTGAAGCGCAGGCAGTTGAAATCGTCGCATTCGCAGTACTTGCCCCAGACCTGGCCGAAGTCGTTCGCGTGGCAGGAGCACTGGCCGCACACACAGTCGCCCCTGCTGTTGCAGACGGGGCTCCCGGGCTTCGGGATGCAGTTGACGTCGTCGGACGGGCTGTAGTCTCCCTCCGCGCACTCGCAGTGCGGGCCCAGCCGCCCCCGGTGGCACTCGCACACGCCGCACTCGTACGTCCCGTTGCCTTGGTTACAGGCGGGGCTGTCGACCTCGGCCTGAGCCTCGCAGTCGCACCCGCAGGTGAAGTCCACTGTGATCTCCAGGGAGTCCTTGAAGCCCAGAGGTTTGACGGTGAAAGTACGCGTCTTCTCCTTGGGGCAGCCGTGCAGCTTCGCCTCCACGCTGAACGACACCTAAGGGGGAAAAATTGCCTGTGATCCTTGTGTTCGATGTTGCCCTACACTTTACAGACCGCATCTAAACGGATAGCTACCGTGTCTCCAATCTTGAGGCCGGAGCAGGACTTGACTCCAGTGACAACCTCGCCATTCATGCAGGAGGCGTTGAAGGACAGAGACAGCTCTTCTGGGACTCCCACCACCTCCAGCTCCACCTTGGAGCGGATCTTCTGCTCACAATGAATTAAACCATTGATCAAGGTGTTCACAAAGCAGTGAAGTTGAGTCATATTCTCACAGATATCTGAACGTTTGGGAAAGCACCACAGATGCCCTTACCGCATAAGCATCCTTAATCAGCTGAATGACATTTCCAGAGTCTTGGGACAACGTTCCCACGGTCGTGCCGGGAATGAGCTGACTGTAGTTCTGAGCGGAGGGATCATGGAGACACGAAAGCAAGATGATGACCTAATGTCTGTGTTCTTCACAACATAACTCAACGCAATAAACATGTGGACATGTGACCCAAGCGGGGGGGGGGGGCTTTACCTTGTAGAGGGGCACCACGTTGCTGGTCACCGCAAAAATCAAGTTGATGTTGCTTTCAGACATTTTCTCAGTCATGAGGTTCAAAGAGGGATAGTCCTGAAGGAAACAGGGAGCAGCTTATTGAACGTTCTTTCCTCAAAAGACCTACAACCATGACAACCAAGCTGAATTACAAACACTCCTCACCAGTACGGTTGATTTGTCGTAGTTGTTATTACTATCAAGGTGACAAAGGCCATCGTTGGGCTGGACCACGCCAGCTATACGTCCGTCCAGGGCGATGTGAGTCTTGGCATCAGTGGTGAACACCAGCAGGTGGGAGGCGTCCGAACGCCAGCCGATCTTGTCCTAGCGGTGACGGACACGGGGGTGAGAGAAAACGATTACGACAAGGAAAGACTGATGCGTGTGTGTGCATCTGTGCTCATGTTTCAATACAATGTCCAACTAACTTTTTGATTCACTTGGCATTTGGCGCTTGGTGGCGGGTAATTTCTGATCCTGTTTCTATGTGTGTTATGTATAAAGGTGTGCATGTGTGTGTGTGTGTGTGTGTGTGTGTGTGTGTGTTTAAATGCTGAATACCTTGCACACCACCGCCTGCATGACGGCATCAAAGCCGCCCTCCGGAGCGTCTCTGTTTCTGGAGATCTGCTGCTTCTCCACCTCCTCAGTGAAGCGCCCCACCTGCTCCGTCAGCGACAGCACGTTCTTGTACCCAAACTGAGCCATGCACTGTCTCTGAATTCTGTATAGATTCAACAGGTGGGGGGGAAAACAGACAGGATATTAGGGAAATCTCCACCTCAGCTCCTCTTCCTCACGTGTAGCAAATCTCCCCAACCGCAATCTCCCCACCTACCCAAGGCAAGGGTTTCTGACCGCCTCTTCGGGATAGCTGTACATGTACGGGGACATGGGCTTGTCCACGAAGGCGCCGAAGCCCATGCGTAGGTTGCTCGTGGTGTGGCCCATGACCACGGCGAGCTCGTTGCCCAAGGTGCGAAGGCGGACCAAGTCGTCGTTCATCGAATAGGAAAGATCCATCAGATAGTAGAGATCCACCGGATAGTCCTCCACCTGCTTCACCGACACGGTGAAACGCCGGGCATCACCTGAGACAGAGGGGACGGAGGCCAGGAAGAGGTGGAGGAGTAGAAGATGACAATGAAGAGAGGGCAGTGGATGGATGAATAACTGACAAAGAAAGATCAACATCTCTTGACCTTTCTTCTATCTTTCTAGTGACAAAGACAAAGTATGATCATACTGAATTCAGCCTGCTCATAGTTCCCCAGCTCTGGTGTACCAGGTTATCAATGTGTTTATAGCTGTATGATCCTGATCTTATAAGGTTGTCAGTGTGTGTGTGTAGGTACCTGGTCTTAGTGTCATATGCAGTTTCTGAGGCCTTATCTGAGTGACATCATCGGCTGTCCCTGAGGCTTTGTCGCTGAGCGGTACGTCCTCCTGGACAGTCAGGCTGCTGGAGGGAAACTCCAGAGCACCTCCATCACACCCCCCATCCAGCAGGTTTTGCTTCAAGTCGCAGCGAGACGCACCGGAGCCGCCCTTCCCGAACCGCTGCCACCGTGAAACAACCGGGTCAGTTTTGCACGGCAGTCTGATCCCTCAGCAAAATGCAGCTTGATTTCATATAAATGTAAAATTGTGATCTTAACTTGTGCTGCACCTCTAAATGCAGCTAGGAAGTGTTTTTATTCAAAGCACTGTCAGCAAAGTAAGAAACAAAATAATAAACACACAAAGTGCAGTAAAGGACAATTGATAAAAGACCATTACATAAAAGCAAGTCTATAAAAAAAGTTTTCAGACACATATTTATAGATATTTCACATATTTTTCATACTTTTTAATTTATATTCTTAATATATTGTAAATAGGGTTGCTTCTTCTTACTTTGTACAGTAAATATTGCTGCACTTTATATTGTATATAATGTACTGTTGTTTTTTGCACAATCCCATAAGCATTGCCATTTCATTTCACAACACATCCTGTATGTGTATGTGACAAATACAGTTCTTGAATCTACTAACTTAGCCAGCCTTCAAGCAGGTTGTTACCAAGCATAGGTCTTATAAGGCCCGGGCCTTATCGGCTCTTGTTTTCAATCTAAATGGAGGCAGAGGCTACGGTATAAGCATGCGAGAGCCAGCATGCTGGAGAATCTGTGTGATCCTCACTAACAGAGCAAAGAGACACAACATGCACAGAACATGCCACTGTGTTAAAACAAGTGGAATGCTGTGGGGTACTGGGGCTTGTGTCCTAACATGCAGCAATGAACTAAGAAGGGGCGGAGCTGGACCTGTGTGTGTGTGTGTGTGTGTGTGTGTGTGTGTGTGTGTGTGTGTGTGTGGTGTGGTTTCCTCACCTCCTGAAAGCACCAAGCACAGCTAGGATTGATGGCCAAGCACTGTCGACAAGTGCTCACCCCTCGTGACGTGCAGATGTTGGAACCTGGAGATAAACACACCAATGTCCAGCATAACATCACAAAGTTTGCATGTAGGAAACTGTCACGCTAAAAGTAAATTTCTCTGGTTAGATGTAACTGTTTACCACATTTTATTTTATCAGCTGCTCCACTCCAGATACCACGGCCATGAAGCACAAGTCTTTCACCACAGTGCTGTACAGACATGATGCTTCAGCACATTTCACCTACAAAACCCAATGATAGTGATCATCTTCCTCTTCTAGATGAGGCTTCTTTACAAACACTGAATCGAGGGACAACCTTTCATCACAGAGACTCTCTATAAGTCAACAACAAATTAAAAGTCATTTCCAAAACCCTTCATTCATTGACACATTAGGCGGAACATAATAAAGGTGCGGTCCCCTGAACACACCAGCAGTCCACAGACAGCAGGATCGTGATAACACACTGAGAACACTGCCAGTGTTCACACCCATCAGCGTCCATTTAACACGCAGTTTTTAACAGCAGCATTTCAGCTCAACAAGCAACACCCTTCAACATTAATTGTCACTGAAAAATCAACTTATTAACACTTGATTTGATAAGATTGGCCCCAAGGAACCCTGTCGATTTTTTAAAATGAAATATGACTTAATACTGTATTATATAACAGTAGGTGAGGAGATAACAGTGGGTAGACTGAAGCCTATAATCAAAGCATCCTAACAAGTGAGAGATAAAAAGTGAAATTAAACTAATTCTCCCTTTGCTGGGGGGCCCCTAGTGATCCCAGGACCCTAGTTTGGGGACCACTGGTCTACAACATCCCGAGTATTTTCACTCCCTTATAAGGCAAGACGACCCAAGTCCCAATCCAGTCGTGCAATTACAACCGGAGAGCGTTGCCCCACCTAACTATAACAATGAACTATGATGCTCCTTTTACGATCATGATTTTGAACAATTGTAACCAACAACCCGTAGATACATGAACATTAAATATACTCTACAACATACTCTGCAATGACTCGCAATCGGGGCGGACGCAGCCCAACACAGCTCTCTTACCAGGTGAAAGTTTTAACACTAGCCCGTACAACAAAACCCCCATCTTACCGACAACATTTGATGCTGATGATAGTATCAGAATCGATACCACAAGACGGTGTAAAAAAGTTCCCATGACTGGAGCGCAACTGTGCCGCCTGACGCGCATCGGGCTGTGGTCCCTCTGAGCCGCTGTCCGCCGCAACCTGAACGCCTTTCCTCATTCTTGCAAAACGCATGGCTCATCTGGATCTGTCAGGCCACACTAAGCCTGCCCCGACGAGGACAACATGATCTCTACGAGCGAGTGCGTGTATTGAGGTGCGTTTCTTGCAGGTGTTATAATATAATTAAAAGAAAAGGGTAAGTGGGTGAAAATACCATTTTGATTTGATTCTAAAATAACATGCACAATGAAATAATATTATTTTTGCACTGGAAAACGATGCACCCGACAGAATACACACACAAGTATTTATTTTTTGTTCCAGTCATTCCAAGAAACACCTGAGCAGGTAGAGTCCCACTGTAACCTTAAAGCTGCCAACGAGATGGGGAGAAGTTCAGACCAGTTGCAGTAGATTGCCCCCTAGTGGGAAACAAACAACATGCAATATGATTCCTGGTAACTCTTCACTGATCAGCAGCAGCAACATGATCAGCACCCAGTCTTTTCTTGGTGAGGCTTATTTCTTTTTAGGTCTGAACTGACTTACTTTGCCACAAGTTATTGTTTTCTACCTATTTTCCCCACGGTCTCTGTCTTGCTCACTTTGCGTGTGCCGGCCTGCAGCAAACCTCCTCGTGTTTCAGGGAGAATGAGGGAGCGAGGGAGGAATTGCTGGCTTCTTAAACAGGAAAAAGAAAACAAAGAGAAAATGATGCGGCGAAGGTGGATAAAACCAGAGATTAGATCAATGACCTCTCTCCGCTGCCATTTCTGTCTGGACGTCACTCCACAGAAATGAACTTTGGGAGAGGGTGGCGGCACGCGGGGGGTGGGGGGGGGCCTCTGAAGTAGAAGCAGACAATGCCTCTGATCTCTGCACTTGTCCATTTATTGAATCTCTATCCCTCTGCCCTGCTCTTATTCTCATCCTCTGGCTGGTTGCTTAGCTACTGCCACCAGTGTTCAAGACTTGTGGCTGGAAGAAATGACAGAAATGGAGACACAGGCAAGCTATAATAGTCGAGTGGTTTTTCAGCTTTAAAATCTGATTGCTCACGGGTGTAGGTGCAGGTAATACTCCACGGGCACATCAATCCCCCTCACTCGTATCGGCTGCTTTGCCAATGATTGGATCTATTGGCTCCGTGTAGTCCTTTGTGGCTTCCGCCCCCGCAAATGAATGGCATTTTAGGAAGAGCGTGGCGCTAGTTGTGCTGCGTGGAGAGAGACTGGGTCAGGTGGCAGCCAATTAAGACTGAACCGGAGAAACCGGGGGTGGGTGGGGAGGCGGTCCTGACCTGTGCTACAGTCCTATCCAGGAGCCTTTAAGCTTTTCACCGAGTCTGAGAATGCAATCACTCAGAGACAATATCGCAACGCAAACGCTCACCGACAAAATCAGTGTTTGGATAACCACAAGCGGCTTACCCTTTGCTGCTTCGCTGGGTGGGACTAGTGGGAGACAGGGTCAAGAGGGGATATGAGTTTCTCTCAGGTAGAGGTAAACGCTTGGCTTATGAAACGCGCCCTGCATGGTGTCGTTCACGCGGCACAGTTTGTGTTGTGATGCATTGCCATCTGACCCCGCTCCCTCTCGCCGCGCTCCCGGTCTGAGCTGAGCAGGCGTTTCCTCTGGGGACGCCGACGGCTCGTGTGCGGCGAGAGAGAAACACTTACAACCGAGCAGATGAGGCAACGGGAAAAGGGTCGTCTATCCTAGGCTCAGACAATCTGGCTGAATGTGAGGAGAGCGCGGATAAGAAAAAGAGAGGAAAGGAGACGGTGGTAGACTGAGATGCGTGGATGTGAATGAACGCAAAGGAGGTTAATGGGCGACGGCAGGCGGAGCGCGCTGGACATCTGCACGGGAGACAGAACAGGGATTTCTTTCAGTTAGATACATGAGTCATAATGTGTACCTGAAACACATTTTTTCAACAGCCAGGCCACAGTTGGTGTGTGCAGGCAGTCTCTCTCCTCTCTCTCTCACACACGCGCGCACAGGTTAATTTCCCCCCGCAAATCAAGGCAATGAAGTCATTATCTTCTTGAAATAACTTTAATGACGGATGGTTGCTTAGTGTGGGGTTGATGTGGGGCGCCACTCCGCTGTGGCGGCGCGTCCCTGCAATCTGTATCTGTGTGTAATTAATGGCTGTATGTAGGATGTGATTAACAGTCCCATAGGTGGCAAACCCCTGAAGATCAGAACATGGCCTCCGTCTCTGTCTCGCTGTCCCTCCCCCCGTTCAGCCACATTTAAAATCCAAACCACATTTATATATTAGTACTTACTGGGGTATTTCCCCCCCTTTCTGCTCGGCACTTATAATTGTTCGCACACACAGGAACACGCCATTTCCCCACACACTCCTTTTGTGTGCTTTGATCATCTAATAAAGGAGGAATCTGTTAGATGAATTGACCGGAAGAAAAGCTCTGAGGAAGTCTGCTCCCACCGGGGCGAAGGGGGTTGAAAGGGTGTGTCCATTTGGTGTCCAAAGTGATGTCAGGCCCCGTGGAAATGAAGTGGATGCGGGGAGGAGGTGGCGGGGGACCAAACTCCTTGTTGCTAGGGATGTCTTCACTTAGTTTGTGTTGCTAGGCTGCCAATTCCCTCATGTTAAGTGGAAACGCTTTCCCCTCTCCTCCGTCCAGGCACCTCATCACTCCCTCCCTCCTTCTTCTCCAAACCAAAATAACTTCACCAACCATCTGCCACTAGGCTCACAGGTCTACTGTTGCTTAGGAACAAGTCAGGAGACACACGTTCATGTCTATATGCATCCTCATATGAATATGTCTTCGTATACATTTGGACTTTTAATAGGCAATAGTTAGAAACCTGGTGCTGTTTCACTAGGCGTTGCTGAACTGCGGCGCTCTCACGGTAAATGGAGCTCCTGTGTGTGTAAAGTGTAAAGTTCGAAACCGGCAGCAGCTTGTCACCCACACACTCATTTAGTTTACAACATTTTAAAGAAAGGGGCAAAAACTAAAAGAAGTGAAGCAACTGTATGATATTTTCTGAAATGAGGTAAGTTAAAAAGAGTAAAGTGTTCATTGAAGATTCCTCTCAGCTTTGACTTTGCAATCAAAGACTTCCTGTGTTTCGTGGTGTCTTTGATTTGATGTAGTTTAAAAGCCTCAAATACAACCATTGTTGGCTTTTTTTTCTTCACTGCTACTGTGTGGAAGATTTACGTATTGACAGAAGGATGAGGTTTAAGTACATGCTACGTTCATTCATCGCACTGGGCTGAAAAATAGAAGAACAGAATGAAATCGTACATTGATTTACACGCTGCCAATTAATTTGCAGCGGCCAAATCCAAACGCTAATAAGATTACTCGGTCTTAGACATGAAACACAGCTCCCTCCCGTTATCAGCCGTTTATAAATGATCTGAAAATAAACCACCTCCCAGGCTTATGGAAGGTATTTGTGTATAGACCTAATCATTGTTTGTACACATGCTTGTCGGGTGGCTGAAAGCTGCTGCTCAGGAGCATCACAAATTGAATTCCATGGACTTTTGTTCTTAGACAAACGGCGGATTAGGCTGACGGGTTTAGACAGGGAATCTAACGCTGTTTTTGTAGAAACCTGTTGAAGTTCATCACTGCAATGGCGTGCATGAATACAATGGATGTAACGACAGACTCTGAGGAGGAAGAGACAATTTTACTGTTACATACACAATGTTGTGTTACACTACAGTGTATGCAGTATATTGTAAGTGTAAGAGTGTAATTGTAGTATTGGAAAGTTGCTGCAACTGTAATCGCTTGGTGATATTCGGATAACACTTCACAAAATGATGTATAGGAATTTTCAGAAGTTAGAAATATGAAAAATGGATTCCACACTTTTAAAGAGCAGGCTAATTACCACATCTGATGGTCCTCTCCTTTTCCTGCAGCACAAATTGGCCTTTTGGGTATCAAATAATCTCTCAATCCAGTGACTATCAGTCTGTCTTTCTATCTCTTGGGTATCTGTCATCAGGGGAAAAGGGAGAATGGTGCAGCTCTTTCTCCTGCATGCTGTGAAAGGCATGCACAACCATTGGCAAGTTCTGTGCAACAAAGCCAACATAATGTATGTGTGTCAATAAACATGACAAAAATGGGTTTTTTTTTGGAATATGGCATGGTGCACGGCTAAAACCTTTTACCTTTTACTAAGGAACTCAGGAAGCAGAAGTAATCTAAAAACCTCAGATAACCTCTTTGGATTCACCACAAGTTTTGATTGATCACTGTGTATTTAATGTTAACTAACCTGTTGTGGGTGCACATGTACAAAGAGATGATGTGCTCTTGCTTAGGGGTCTTTTGGTATTGGGCATTGGCGGTTAAACCATCAATATTTCAAGTAATATGCACCCTACTGTTACCTTAATAAACAGTTCCAAAGGAGACACAGTGTTATGACTCACTATAAGTAATAATGGAAAGCTTTATGCTCCACTAAGAGCTTTCCAATTAGTCGGTAATGACCTCGGAGAACGAAACCTCACATTTTGCATGGAGAGGGAGGTTAGTGATGTGAGGGATAATAACGCCGGCTACGCAGACACAGAAGAATGCTGTTGATGGTTATGAGAGGACGAGATGATGACAGCCGCTGGTATTAGGGTTACTTATGAGCAGCAGTGGCAGCTTATACATTTTCCAGGAGCAGCATTTTCAACAAAATCCCTCTAGATTGGAAACTTAACTTCTCAACCCTGGGTTCATTTTAAAAGGCATCCGATGGTATATTTGCATTCAAACGTGCAACAGCGATGCTCATGTGTCACTCATAGATCATGTTGCAGGGATGGTGTCAAAGATCAGCTGCAAAAGTTATAAACTGTACAGGAGAGAGTTAAAAAGTGATATGTGAACAGCACATGCCAATAAAACAGAGAGCTTGCTGCTGTTCGGGGGCTTCATTCAAACCACTGTCTAGGAGTAAAAAACAAAAAAGCACCAGCCTACAGTGGAAGCAGGAAAGCCAATGTTTCTGATAAATATTTGCCATAGTTCTATCATACTTTAATTCATTTTGAGGTTATAGTTCTCCATGCCTATATTTATCTCTCTCAAAATCACAGTGAGTTTCCTGAGCAACGGGAGTCAATCTCTATAAATACCCCTCTCATACTTTATTTATTGTTTGTCAGTTTGTCCTTCCGATATCAGTCCAATTTAATTCTTACTGCAATAAATGTTTTCATGTTTTAAATCATTTTAAACAGATTTGTCGTCATGAGAAGCCTTAAAAATAATTTACACCTGAAAATAGAATGAGACAGTCTAAAACGTTAACTCTACCATGGTTGGGTAATTTCTTTCACAATGGCCTGTGATTGTGTGTAGCCTATAAAAAAAAACTGCATCACTCAAATGAGCAGCATGTTTCAGAATAACAGTGGGAGAAAAATTCTCCATTTAGTCTCACATTCTTGTCTTAGAGTCTTGTTTTTCTGAAAACACCTAGTGGTAATTTCACTTAAGCCCATTCACTCCACTACTATCAATATAATATCAAGAAAAGTCTTGAATCAAGTTGCTTTGCATCGGAAACTGGCAGATTTCTCACTTGTTAAGATGGAGTATTTTTTGCAGTCGCACTAACTACAACAAATACATTATCTGAGGCCACCTGACTACCGCCCCTGGTGAGGAGCGGTGGTGGGGTCCGCAGGGAACTCATCATCACTTTAAAACGCACCAGAGACTTGGCACAAAAGAAGCGCACACGGGCGAGCACAGGGACTGTCTCTTATTACAACGGATGGAGACACATTTTGCATCTTCTGCGCTGTCTAAAGAGTCTCGCTAAAAGCCAAAAGAAAAGACGTGGACTTCTCGTTGAATAAACTTACTTTTGCTTGCATCAGATGCGAGGTTGGCTGCCATACAACAGCTCGGTGATGTGGTTATAGGTATTACGCACAGAAAAACACGAGGCTGGCTTAAAGATCTAGTCTTAAAAGCGTAGCTTTTTTTTCTTCTCCATTTTCTCTATCAGCTTGTCTCTGAACAGTCACATGACGCAAAGTTTTGATTGGAGTCGAGGTTTTGTGGAGTGTGTGCGTGCCCACCCGGTGGAACCGTGCGTTTTGCTGCGTTTATAACTCGCAAGGAAACATGAACGTCTCTCTCTTCGACGTGACCCAGGGCGCACTGTTCAACGGCAGTCAGACCCTTGCCGGTACTCTGGCGACGTATTCCGGTAACGGCACCGACGACGTGGTCACCGGCGACAGCGGAGGCTCGCTGGTGCTGCTGCAGGACGAGCGCAAACTCTTCATCATGCGCGTTGTGCAGATCGCGGTGCTGTGCGTGCTGTCGCTCACCGTCATGTTCGGTATATTTTTCCTCGGCTGCAACCTGATGATCAAATCGGAGAGTATGATTAACTTCCTGGTGAAGGACCGGAGACCGTCCAAAGACGTGGAGGCGGTCATGATCGGACTAAGCTAGACCGTGCAGATCTGGTGCTGTGGAGATCTGGAGTGGAGATCCGGTGAGGCGATCCGGTGCATATACCTTTCCAGCCGCATGCCGAGATCTGCACCTGCATGCACCCATCAACGGGTCCTGTGTCCTGGCGAGGAGAGAACATATCCCAAAACTTTACATTTCCTTCCGAGAAACGACTGCAACAAAGTAGGCTAGTCCAACGACCAATGTTTGTGCGTAAAGTTTGTGCGTAAAGAACCAACAATTGTTTACACGTGAGCCGATCTGTTGAATCTGAATTTGTCATTGCCAACTTGAACAAAGTGACGAAAATGTTTACAAGCTGTTACCTCAAATTATTTTTGGTAAATTTGAAATGAATGTTAATGAATGTTTTAAATTTTGAAACTGTCATACAGCATGATTATAAGTTGTTCCAGTTCCACTTCTGCCAGTGTTCTCTGTGGACGTGATGGATATGTGGGTATTCTCTATACAAAGTGTATTTTTCTTGGTCTAAGTGCTGGAATCTTGCACGTTTTTCAACTAACTCCATCACTGCTTTATGGGGTGATTCTGGTCCTGTTCAGCATGCTCGCTACTTGGTCTGTAAGGTGATCTTTGGACCCGTTTTGCACTTTTGAAATCACAAATGCTGCATGATTTTTTTGTACCAAGAAAACTTGAAAAAAGTGCAGCATGCTATTAAAACATTAAAATGGTCATACTAACCTTTTGTCACCTCTTAATTAATATGGTGAATGCAACATCTGCAATGGTATATTACAGTGAAAATGTTCAATTTAAATCCTTTTGATAAAACCAGAAAGTCACATTTGATTTGGATATCATTTTAAAGTCTTTCAACTTAGAACCAAATTGGGTTGCAGCGCATGAACAATCTTCAAAGAAGCATTTAAATAAATTCAATTCAAATCAGATCAGAGTAGACCTGTAAACTGTTCTTATATTACTCTGATCCGTCTCTGCCTTTGGATCTGATGAAGATTATCTTTATTTTTGCACCTCAGAGCACAATTAAGATGTGCTCACACGCATCAACGTTATACAGAAAAACATATTTCCAATTGAATATGAATATAAATAAAACTCACATCAAAAATCACATTTAATAGTTAAAAATAAACTGTGTGCCATTTATTCCAGCTTTCATATAAAAGGGAGACGAGAGGCCGGGCTACGTTATCCGTCTTTGAGACACCAGGCTGAGCTCATATTGGGTTCACAGCATTTGAGCTGCTTTCTCTCGGTACTGGCTGACCCCAATCGAGAGACCTTCAGACTCCTCCTGACCACCTCCCTTTCCCAGGGGCCCCCGCTAGACCTACTCCTCCTAAGTATAGGAGCCAGAGAAGTCCATGTTCTACCACGTTCGTGCCACCAGAAAGTCTGTGTGTGCGTAAGAGAGAGAGAGAGAGAGAGAGAGAGAGAGAGAGAGAGAGAGAGAGAGAACGAGTCAAAAGAGAGTATGCATGTGTGAATATGAATATGAGTGTTGAGAGAGAGAGAGAGAGAGAGAGAGAGAGAGCGAGAGAGAGAGAAACTCTGGGTTTGGCAGACTGGGTTTGGTGAGATTTCACACAAAGCGGAGATATAGGGCCAACTACACTGTCAAGTGTGCTTTCAGATAGCATTGCTGTTGCTGTCCCTTGCTGTCTGCACACACCCCTTTCTCAAAAAACGTCCAAACTGTTCTTATTTCAGAGAGAAAACCCACAGAAAGTTTCATGGGCGTCAGAGGCATTAGGTATCCACTGCAACTAGCTCAGCAGTTTGGCTCAATTTCTCTTCCATTTCTTCTCTATTTCTCTGTGCCCTGTACAACCCCCCCCCCCCCCTTCTCTCTGTTCTCATTATTATTTCAGTACTTGTTAGGAGAGCTGGGGTAGATGAATCCATCCTTACAAACACACCCATGCATTCACACGTGCCCATTCACCATGCACACATACACTAATGCATACACTTTCAGCTCCCTTCATTAAACCAAAAGTAATTCGGGAAAAAACGCCAGAGCTGAGCGCGCTCCTGAAATCTATTTCAGACACCGTGGAGCTGACAGACACAATCCACGGCTACCAAAGATGCTGAATATTTGAATGGGATGACATGGTGACCGCTACAGCCCCTGGCAAAGCTGATCAACGCTGCCTTTAGTTTTGCTGAGAACATCAGCACATCAAAATGAAAGCATGAACGAATTCTCACACAGTACATGGGCACACATTTAACTTCAACAGAACAATGTCCATTGTCGTTAAAGAAACCATGCTGGAAACATAATATTTCCATATATTGCCAGCTTAATATAAATACAACAGTCAAATCACACTGAAAAGTTACACTCTTAATATAAATTGTGCACTATTTATTAGTTATTATAAGTTATCCATTGCTGTGAAAACGCTGAAAATCCTTTTGGTGGACAGTGAGACACAGGAGACTACTATTAGAACAATAGACAACTGCTCAGTGTGAACCTTGGTTTTTAATCTTGAGAATAAAACCACATAATTGTTCTGGCATTGTTCTCATGTACAGGTGAATGCTGGTTAGAAACAAGCCAGCGTGCATCCTATTTTTAGATGGAGAGAGATAGTAAACTGTTCAGCTGTTAACTTGCTACATGAGAATGCAGATTGATTGGGGGGGAGGAGAGGAGAGGAGAGAACAGCACAGTATGATGGTTGAGGGATAATATCACTAACGGGAATATACGTGATGAGAACATAGACACCAAAATCGTTGTTTGCTCTGGTGCTCCATGCTAACACTTTAGCATACACTATGTTGAGTGATAGTAGGCAACTAGCATGGTCCAAAGCAAGAAGACTGGCTTTTTAAGTTGAAAAAGTTCTTAGGTAAGGGGCAATGTACAGGAAGCCAGTCATTATCTCAAAATAAGGCTGTGAATCAAGACTTGATCGCCCTGAAGGAGTTTATTCTGCAATAATGAACCAGCTTCCTGTACTAAGACATTCATCACTTGACACCAAACATTGACGTAAAATAATTTCATTACAAGCTAAAGCAATTAACAAGCTTCTGCCAAAAATATTGTTCAGTAGAACTGTAACCATGGAGACATCTGTAGCTATCATCCATAGCTACATGGCAGAACTGTAACCGCATCCGGTAAGACTGCCCTTCAGCCTCTAACCAGCAATCAAAGGTCTGTGCTCTCCAAATAAATTCAAAGTAATACTGGAAAAATCTTCCATGTTTCTGACTTGCAAGGTGTCACTAGTTAATTTGACTAGAAATCAACAAAATGAAAATCAGAATGTGTTCATTGGCCAATCAGAATGGAGTATTCAACAAAGCTGTGTAATAATGGTTTTATTATATGGCTGGTAGGTTCATAAATTGTACAAATACCGTTAACTCACTATATTTGATGTAGCCAGGTGTTTCTCACCTACTTCAGGTAAGAAAACACCTAAAGTAGGTAGTTCAAAACAGTGGCCCAACATTATTATCATATTTTGTGTCAATTGTACAAATCTACACAAAACTAGCAGACCTGGCCACATATCATTTAAGATATATTTAGCTTTAGAGCTACTACAAGGTCCCATTTTCGCCTACTATCACTCAACATAGTGTATGCTAACGTGTTAGCATGGAGCAAACAATCTATACCAGGAACACATGATGATTGGTGATGGTCTATGTTCTCATCACTAAACAGGCAAATCTCCTTAAAACTTGGTGTTTGGTGTATGAATTGAAAAGGATGACATTCATGGCTATGCAGTTTAGCCTGCGTGGGTTGAGTGGTGGCTTGACATGAGAACATTATTCATCCAAATGAGATGAGCAGGATTGTTCTGGGAAAGATCGTGATGTAGTCAATGATAATAAGTCCACGAGACAGACGAAGAGGAGTAATGTTCATTGGCTTTTAAGGAATTATGTTGCAGTGGCACTGGATGAATGACACACGTTAACCCTTCACACTGATCAACAACAGCTCAATTGCTGTGTTGCGAGTGCACTCCATAGAGCTATATTTGCTTGTCAAGCAGCATCACCGCTGACCTTTTACAACAGAGACCACAGAGAAAATAATGAACTGTGCAGTAGCCGAGAAAACATGACAGAAATAATGGTGATTAAACCAGCACTGGCATTTAACACTTAACTGGAACAAAGATAGCTCTCCCAAGAAACTTTGATTTGAGTGAAAATACGCAAGATATCATTGCGAAGGTCTCTTGTCGTGCTGTGCTTTTCTCTGGAAGACATGGGCACAATACAGATTTGTCAGGGGTAGGCGACACCACGGACAAAAGCTATTTTTTACTCCCTCTGTATTTTGATGGCAAGGGGAGATACACAAAAGATCTGTTTTCTATGCCAGTGCAGGTCCCGCAAGGATGAAGTGGCCTTTTTCAGCCCAATTCAATCTTCTTGTAATGGGATGTGCCATATTCAAAGGAGAAAGCAATAATAATAGATGCAATGAGGTTGAATGAAAATACATTTTTTATCTCACACATGTCAGTGCATATACACTCTCTCTTTCTCTCTCTCTAACACACACACACACACACACACACACACACACACACACACACACCTGGAATTGTGGTGTAATTTGGCAATCATTTCAAAAGGTGTCATCTACACTCAAATTATACCATCTATCCTGAATTGCTTTACCGATATTACCTGCCAAATTGTTTTACTCATGTTGCCACTAATGCATGCCCCATCTCTATCATCATTATTATTGAAAATACACTATTTTCTTGACGCCAGTGAACAATTCCAATAATTCTTGTAGTTATTATGGGGCCCCCTGCTGGTTGGAGCTTGTTTCTTTTGAAACCGTTTGAATTCCCAAAAAGCATGGCACTGTACACACACAGGCATGTATGTATGTATGCACGCGCACACACACACACACCCTTCCTCCACATTTCCCCAGGCAAATTGTGCCGCATCCAATTCATCTGGGAACCATGGAGTAGATAGTGCTTGCATTCAAACTCATGAAATTTTAAATAAATCCATTGTGTGCAGGCAAATGAACAACAAACAATGAAATTGCCTCATTCTTTCCAGCATCCACAACACCGTGAAGTTGAAAAGTTGGTGATTAGACAGACACGCACGCACACACACACACACACACACACACACACACACACACACACACACACACACACACACACACACACACACACACACACACACACACACACACACACACACACACACACACACACACACACACACACACACACACACACTTAACTCAATTAACACATTTCAATGCATCCACAAAATGATACACCTACACTATTTCACACTCACAAATGTGTTTTTTATGCCGCACATATTCTCTGCGTGAGTGTGAAGATAATTTGCCACAGTGACTGTTATCGATTTCATAATAATACTGCGCTGTCACTTATAACCCAGAGGCATTTTTCAGCTTCTGGGTGATGCGATGTGTCATTGTACTTTTACCTGCCCTGTCCTGAACTTCAGCTGTCAGCGTGTCAATGTGTTTTTATTCCAGCAGGTCTGTTCCCTTCCCTTCTTTATGCTTTTATCTGTCTGCACTCTCCAGAATTCCTCTTTCCCAGACACCATTAGCCAACAGCGCCCTTGAATTCACGGTATACGCAAACACATGTCATATGATAACGGATGAAATTAGGATGTGTTGAAGAACGACAAGACGGCTACTAAGGTAAAACACCCGCGGTGTTTGGTTTTAAAAATAAAAAAAAGTGTGTGAAAGTCACGTCAGATTTTTTTTCTAGAATTAGTAAAAGATTTAGTAAAACGAGCTAGAAAAAAAAATATGACGTGACCATGGGGAACCCAGACAACATCACCTTTAGAAGTTACAGAAATATTTTTTCCCCTCTTTCTTATTTGTTTTTTATAGAATGTGGAAAATAATTTTGTTGAAGTGCCCTAAAAAGCTGCTTAGAGCCTCAATCCAGCATAATAGTACATGGTGGTGATATACGAAGACATGCTTGAAGGGTGGGACTGGTAGATCAAAACACGGGTCCATTGTGCAGAAATCATTACAAACGATGCAAATGCATACTTACTATTGACAGGTTTAGCTCTCACCCGTTATTCTTGCTTGATCAGACATCTGCAATACACTGACACAAACAGTGGCGGTGTGATATTTGCAGCGCAGGTGGCACTACAGTCTGAATCTGGACTGCAGCTTCAGGCATAGAGAGGTAAATTAGTCTCTGACTCACTGTTATTGAGACTGACGTCCTCTTTCCCCTGTGCCCAACCTCTCATTGAGGAAATCGTAAAGTATTCTAAATTAAATTACCTAACGACTCTCCAAGCGAATCAAAGTTTAAAATTGAGCATAATATCGCTCAGGCTCATTGTCTGTACAGGCCTTGGGCACTAGTGAGGTTGAATCTAATTCCTGTGAGGGATGGGGAGTCATATGTTGCACGGAACCATCTTTCATCTCTGCTTCTGTATTTAGCCAAGGATCATGTCCAGGTCAATCCTGCGTCTGGGCGCACACAGATCCACTCAGAGGGAGGAGACAGCTTGGCACTGGGGATGTCAGATCAAAATGGAAGGGGAGAGCTTGGCACAAGTTGTTTCTGATTAAATCACTATTCAAGAAGAGAGTTGGATCGGGGGAGTAGAGACACCCTGACACTGCCTTGGCTGCTTTAGATAGAGACTATCATCATGGGACTAATCAAGCCTGCAATAAACATAAAGCAAACAGCAACGGAACGGGAGCTCGTTCTGTCTTAGGCGACTGGCATTAAAAAGCCTTTTTCTAAACAACCGCATACTCTTAAGAGGATGGTGGATGTTTCATCCCATTGATTTCCACTAAAAATCACATGTAATGAACATGCACCAACTGAAGAGATGGACAGTGACATTTCACTCAGGGCCAACCTTTCCCATCACCCCCAACCCCCACTCACCTCGCCTTAAATGATCAAATGCATATAATTGGTGTCTGTGGCTAACTAGTTAATTCTGTATTAATAAACCTAGTGAGAGCATAGAGACGTGCTAATTGGCATGAATAAGGTGGTGGGCGTTGTACCCAGCTTGCCTACAGCCGGTGGAGGTAGGGGGTGAGGAGCTGCGCTGGTGGGGAGCGCCTGTCAGTCAGCCATTCTCCTCAGGGAGTATAGGAGAAGAAGACAGTGAGCAGAGATATATTCAAAGTCTTATCTCCCATTGCTTCTCTCTCTCTCTCTCTCTCTCTCTCATCTCTACATGCCAGAGGACCCCCAGAGACACACTAACATTCCCTCTCTGGCCTGCCCTCACTGTCTCTCTCCCAGACAGACATTTACCCCAGTCTCCTTTTTCATTCACCATTACAATACATAGCGAGAGATTGAGCTGACGAATCGGATGGCCCCTGCTGAGAAAGCACTGAGCTTTTCTGATTGTCCAGTTGTCCTAATCGGAGGCATACTAATCACCCGCAGGGATCAATCAGGAATAATCACAAGTCACCCAGGCACGCACATGGCGGGGCACGCAAACGGACAACAAAAACAAAGATGCACAGACCCGCACCGCGTGAGCACTCATTTCCAGAAATTAAAACATTGTAACACAGTCAAACACAGTATTGTGGAATGTGTCATTTGAGCCTATGTGTGTTTGTGTGGTGGTAAAGTGTGTTCATCAGTGACTGACACAGTCAGCGAGAGAGAGAGAGGAAGAGAGAGACCTACATTAAACCTTAAATAAATTGATGGCAGTCTTTGCTGACATCTACACGAACCACAGAGTTCAATTCACACGCACACAGATGGACACGCACACAGATGCACACGCCGTCGCGGACACACACACACACACACACACACACACACACACACACACACACACACACACACACACTGCTACCACCACATAAGGGCTGCAGGGTGGTGTTGCCATAGGAACGGGGAAAGGTAATGGCCATGTTCTCGAGCTCATGCCGCAGGGGGTGAGGGGCAAAAACATGGAGGGGAGGGGGAGTAGTTGGGGGGGGGGGGGGGGGTGGTGAAAGTGAGTCAGACTTATGGACTAATGATAAGAGCTTTAACTTCAAATTTGCCATCTTACTATCCACCCCAGCAGACCATCCGACGGCGGGGACAATTCCCGAGAGCAACGGGGTGCTAGATAGGATAACATTTGAAGCAATGCAATAAGTTGAAGGCAACAGCAGTGCGATGGCGTGCCATTTGCTTTAAATGCACTCAGTAGAAGTTCACAGCTAATGTGGTTAATGGTGTTAGCTTTGATGAAGAGAAAACTACTGGGCGAACACGGCCTTCCCTCAGCACCCCCTGGGGTATAAATAAATGATCTATAATGCAATGAGGTAACCCTTTAACCAACATTGAAGATCATGTGTGTGTGATTAAATATTGAATAAAAGTGAAAGTGCAAATAATTTAATGCAGTAGCCTAGACCCTATGGGGAGGTCTTTCATTGAAGACTCCCAGGTCTCTTATTAGGCCCCTGAGACAGGTCTATTGGGATCTTGGTATGTTCATAATTCCTATAATATCCCTGTAGGAAATTGTATGTTTTGCTGTGCCATTCCTACAATATCCTTCTAAAACTCACTACATTTACTTTTCACAAGGGTTTTCTCTTTTCTTTTTTGTTGCTATTAAAACAATCATGATTCAGGGGGTGTTTTTGGCTAGACTGGATAACAGTAGGCTATAGGAACACTTATCTTCAAGCCAGTCCCGCCAATTATAGACTAACTTACATCGTTTATTAATTTCACAGAGTTGGTCATCACCTGCTGCTGCTGTTGTTCTTATTTCCCCCTTCCTCCTCCTCCTCCTCCTCCTCCTCCTCGCTTGATGCTTGCCTTTGTGTCACTTTGCCCACGCGACAGGGTACTTTTAAAAATAGAGACGATCCTCCCAGATTACAGCGTTTTAATTACGGAGTGGGAAATGAGGCGGGGGCGGAGAGGCCGTTTCCATTGACAGGGAGTGGAGTGGAGTGGGTTGGGGATGCGGTGGGGAAAGAGAGCTGTTAGACAGAGAGCTGGAAGACAGAGCGGCACCGTGTGTGGAAACTGGGCGCTAATTAGTGTATCGCCATATGCGGAGTTGTAACCAACCGTCAGTCCTGATCCTCGTTCCTGATTGGCCGAGTCACGTTCGAAGCCGTTGTAAATCATACCCGATGAACGCGCACCTGTGGCCGTACCACAACTAATTTAAATATCACGAAAATCACCACTTGTACTTGTCGCTTAGCAACCACTCTTTTTTAGCGACTGTTCCAAGAACTATATAACTTGGAACAGTTGGTTATCATTAACCATCTTCGAAGTGGCTGTAGAGGTAGTACGTACGAAGTGCCACACGGCGCTAGTAGCATCATTAACGCCGTTGGGGTACCAAATTAGACCAAAGCATCAATAAATAACGATCCACTGATCTCCCGAATGTTTCACAGTGACCTTTTGCTGTCGTCAAGTGAGTTTTAGTTGTGCTACGGTGTCAACTGCGGAAACTTGTAACTTGTAAGCGGAGTCAGATTGTCATAGGCTAATAATTAACACTAACCCTTATAAGCTTCTATAATATTCCTATAAGGAAGTGTGGTACTCAATAGTGACTGAAGTGATCTTATCATACTTTATTCTGTGTTTAGTCTCCTGTGGTAATATGCCTATAACATTCCTATAGGATATATAGTTTATAGTTTTCTGTAATATTCATAAAAATGTATTATAGGCTTATTATAGTTCGTTTTCATACGGTCAGTTACTTATGACTACATGCATAAATAGTGATAGTTACTGTTCTCTCAGTACATAAGGCAGCTAGGCAATGTGTGTGTGTGTATGTGTGTGTGTTTGTGTGTGTGTGTGAGAGAGAGAGAGAGGGAGAGAGAGAGAGAGCAAGCCCTTGCTTGTGCTTTGGCACCTTGGCAACCTGTTACTGCATGCTTGGGCAACTGAGCAAACGGGTTAGAAATACATAGAGAATATCTGGTCAATTTATCAGGTTACTCTCTTAGATATATATATATTATATATAATGGCGTGGACAGAGGATACCTACCAACGATTTCAGCCGTATGATCCACACACTCTGCAGATATTGCCCGTAAGTGCTCATTCTTTCAGTTCAGCCTCTTTTATGGCAGGTGGTTAGACTGTCAGTTATGGGTCTGTAGTTATTAGTTCCTGTGTGACTCAAACACAAAACTCTTCACTGTTGTCTATTCTTACATTATATTATGATAATTTCTAATATCACCAGGAGTGATGTTTTATATTTTGATTGGGTATGGGCAGACCTATACCTATATAAGCTTTTTCCCTCCTATGGAGTGTAGGTTCACCAACTGCCTCCAGGCAGAGAGCCTCATTACAGTCCCATCTCTCCTCCTCAGGCTCCTCAGCAGCCCACCACTATCCTGCAGCAGCTCCCAGCCACCATGATGCCTCCTGGCTCCACTCCCTCCATTAGGCCTGGTGGTCATGTCAAGGACGGTATGGCAGGCTGTCACTGCACACACACTAAATCTCAGGATTTCAGACTCGCAGCTATTCTTGACTGTCTGTCACATTACTAGCTTGCATGCACACACTTAGATATATTATTTATGGTCTACTCTTAGCCTGTTTGGACTAGAGTGTGTGTGTGCATGTGTGCTTAATTTCTGTCCAGCTGCAGCAGCGGGCACTAGTTAGCCTTGCTTAGTCATCTATATGTATATCATCCAATTCATTTCTAAGATGTCCAATTAAAAGGCTATTTAGTCCAGTAGTATACAATGACATTGGAATTATAACTTGAAAAAGTCTTTCTGCCTCAAGTGCTTTTATCTTCCTGCTTTAAAGCTGCACTATGCAACTTCGCACTGTGGCGACACCGGTGACCATACTCGACATGTGAAATTAATTTGGGCAAATAGGGCAAATCCACAGCATCTCAATTTGATGGTATAGTATGCTCGTCTCTGTTGTTGGTGATTTAGGCTAAGACAGGTGTATTTTTACATTGCAATCTTGCCTAGTGCAGCTTTGACATTTATTTGAATGCCAATGATGTTACCACCACGTCAGCCGCCCCTCAGACTGGTGTGAGTATTTATTTATTTTTCTCATTAGTTTCATTTGTTCACTTAAAATCCTGGGTCGTTTCTATGGACCATTCATTCTGGATGTGTGTTGAATGTCAACAGCACACTCAATTAACTTTTTGTAAAGCAAGCACTGATACTAAAGACAAAACACTGATTTTGCCACTTGCAGATATTCAATATCTGATCATATCTATGTCTAATATTTACCATTATAAATAAAAGAAAACTGCAGATCAAACCCTGTCGGGTGAAGTTACTGTCATTTAAATCTATGACAACAATCACAAAACTATTTCATCACAGGAGATACAATAACTGGATGTAAGATTTAAGAGATTCTCCATGTTCAACCACATGACTTTCCATTCTCCAGGAAAGGGCCAGGCCCCAATCCCATGTCTCAGAGCTCTCTGCTTCTCTGACTATCACTTCACTGGGCGGGAATAACCCACAGAGACTCACATGAGCTGACATTAATTGCTGTATTATTTACAGAGTTGACTTCAAGATGGAGAACTATTGCAAGGAGTGTCACGTTGCCGAATGTTGCATCACTCTGTCGCTGCCGCATGCAAACAAACAACTGGTGGCCGAAGACTCTTATTTGTATTGCTTGGAAGGCATTACATGATTTAGCAGGGTGAAGAATTTAGCTTAAAAGAGTCAGCCACATATATAAAACGACCATTCAATGATTGTGGAATTACCGCAACTTGAAAAGATTTTCCTGAATCTTCTGCCTGAAATATTAGCAAGAAAGCTTCTTTATATTGCTTGGAAGGAATTAAATAATTTAGCAGGTTGAGCAGAACAAATATTGAGTGACGCGGAGGTTAGAAAAATGAGCTCGGCACATCGCGTTCACCACCTTAGTTTGACACAATGTGGGTTAATCACCTACTCATCCAGAGGGAAGGGTTGGAATGGTAGGTTAATGGAGAAGATAAGACCATCAGAAAATGCCCAGATTGAATTTGTTTGTTTGTGCATGTGTGTGTGTGTATGTGTGTGTGTGTGTGTAATGCTCTCAATATGCAGACCTTGTAGAGCTGATGATGATCCAGAACGCCCAGATGCACCAGGTCATCATGAACAACATGACCATGTCAGCTCTCAGCTCATTCGGCTACTCCAGCGCTCCACCTGCCCCTGCGGTAGGTTCCAGGGGGTCAGCTCAGTTTGCAAATGGAGTCAAATTCAATACGAATGGGGTTGGATTTGGAATTAGAAAGCAAAGAGGAAGGAGAACATGACTTTGAGTGAAATTGAAATCAACTGACCCATTAGAGCAGTGCCCAGAGGAAAAATCTTTTGCCTTTTGTCTTGTGTTCATCTCTTAAGAAATCGTTAAGATCGCTACATCTGAAATGTTTCTTCTAAAACCCCCTGAGGTGCAATGCAGAGACAACAAAGAGACAAAGAGAATACATTCTTGAAACTTTATGAGATCTATGAAACATCATATTGAGTTTTCTTTGTGGTCTTTCTCTAATGTCATGGTCTCATATTCAGGAGAATTAAATGACATTTATTTCTCTTGTTTTGTTGTTTTTGTTGTTTCTCATTTATTTCTCTCTTGTTCAGAGTGAGGTCGTTTTTCCTGAGCTGAACCGTAGTGTTATAAAATGAGCTCATTTGTGTCTGGGAGGAATAAAAGCTATAAATATGAGATCTGTTCTTGGATTTTGCTTGCCTATGGGTGGTTCTCAATTCCAGTGTTTGAGTGCCACCGCCCTGCTGGTTTTCACAGCCATGTGATCAGGCAGTGATTTACACCTGGGATGTAAGGTGAGTGCAGTTAATTTCCTGGTAGGATAGAAAACCAGTTGGGCGGTGGTACTCGAACACCAGGATTGAGAATCACTGTGTTAGAGTGCAAAATCCTCATCTTGAAAACACAAGAAAATATGTATATGAAATATATGAGGTATATGAAAATGTGAACACATGAATTTTCTCATGTTTCTCTGAATTGAATTGAATTGAATTATATTATTTGTTTCACTGTAATCATTCAAATTTGTTGAATGAAATTGCTTTTTTTGTAACCATATAGCATCTAGTATTTGGTATGATTCAATTTAGTACCCTTCAAGTGACCAAATCTGCCAATGGAGTGAGATAATTTCACTTCCATTCCAATAAACTTGTTTCATGAATCAGATTTTGTTTTTGTTGAGCAATACTTTAAAACTAACCAAATGACTTGTTAAAAGATATTTTTGCACTGATAACTTTGCAGTGATCTTGGTCGTTCACTTAAATGCAGCGGGGAATGAAGCAAGGTGGGTTGTCTTCCTCCTTTTTGCTTGTCAGGCCACCAGAAATCCAGTGGTAATTCAAGAGGAAGAGGAGGACCCGGAGATATACCACCACTATTACCAGCCAGCCCCGTACCTGTCCTACCCAGCATGGCCCCGCCAACCCCTGCCTGAACCCACACTGGTCTACCAAGACCCCAGCGACGCCCTGGAGACGACTCCCTCACTGTCCCACAGAGACAGGTGATGTACAGCCTCAGAACACACACATGTTCATTAAATGTAGCATCAAGGCACATCAAAACACATTGTGAACTGTATATATGTGAGACATTAGCAGTCTGGGGTCACGTATCAAGTACAGTATATACCCAAAATACCCCGGAGACCCGATGTTGATGCATGGTGTGTGATGTGTGTGATTCAGGCGAGCTGTCCCTCCGCCTCCCCCGCCCAGCGCCACCAGGACCGTGGGAGCTGACGTCCCTCCTGCAGCAGGTACGCCACTACAACAGCAACACCCAGCCATCAGCCAATTAGCACGGCCCGCTACTGTGATGTCAGACGGGGCCTTTGAATCTGGGTGATAATGGAGGTGACAACAGCCAGCTTCGCAATAATAGTGATGAAGGGGCTACTGATTGGGGTACTGTTAGTGATAATGGTGTTGATCATTGTGAACGGCTGCAGGAAGTGTTCATCAGATGCTTTTTGTTTCTTTGATGCGTTACCCTCCTCTCTTTTACAGAGTACTACAATGCTACAGAGGGAAGATAGCGGCAGCACAAAAGAGAGCGTGATTATTGCTTTCCTCACTGCTATTATCCTATTCTGGCCTCCAACGACGCAACAGTAAGGAACTACCTATCCTGTGTTTGTTCATCTCCTCTTGAGGACTGTGATGTGACACTTGTGTTTGATGAATTCATCTTTTCTTCACATTGTAATCTTTTTTTTAATGTCAATTTACAATAGGCAGAAGTGGCTAATGAATATAATTTTATACTAGACGGATGGCTTGTCATGCTTTGATTTTTTTCCCCCAACATGCATTACCCCACATATCCAGTGGGGAGCAGCAACAGATCTGTCATTATACAATTTGAGAGCGACAGTTTATTAAGTTGTGACAGGGTCTGTGTTCAGCAAGTGGGCTCAGTTGCTGCTTGCTGCAGATTCTTTTTGCAATATATTGTTTATTGATTTCACAGCCTACAGTACTGTGCAAAAGTCAGAGACCACCTATTGGTTCATTCAATTTACAGTCAAATGGCCTTTCAGTACAGATTGTTTATTTTTTGGTGTCAAACGATAATGCAGGAAACACACTTGCATAAGGAAGTTAAAGGAAAATAAGTGAAAAAGAGTTTTTGAAACTGGAGTTCAAAACATTATTGCAAGATATAGACAAAATAGGACTCCTAACAACCGAGACCTGGTAGACCACCTGAAACTATCACCATAAGATAGACAGAACTTAAAGCTTTCATCTTTGAGAGATGGCAAAAAAATCTATCCCACCTCTTGCACTTTGCCTCAGATCTGAAGCAAGAGTGCAAGAGGTGTTTCTGTCGATCCGTCCACTGTCAGAAGACAACTCAATGCTATCGGTCTGAAAGGTTGTGTGGAGCTGTCAAAAAGCCCCTACTGAGAAAAGGAAATAGACAACAGAGGAGAACATTTGCACTACAGCACCGAAACCGGACACCTGAGATGTGGAGTAAGGCTTTATGGACTGAGGAGTCTACATTTGAGATTTTTGGAAGTAACAGAAGGCGATATGTACGCCGCCGAAGCAATGAAAGACTACAACCATGTCTACAACCATCACTCAAGCATGGTGGAGGATCAGTCAGCTAAACTGGACTTTGGAGGTGTTTACAAGAAGCATGGAAAAATATCAGTGCAGATTTCTTTGAAAAACACAAAGCAAGTCTCCCGAAGAATGGAAGCTGTAATGAAGGCTGAAGGGTGGACACACTAAACACGAAAGATGTGATATTATGTTTAGATGCGGAGGCTTTTGTGTAACTTGCACTTGCACTTAATGGCCGTTTTGACTGGAAATTAAATAAAGGAAAGAGTGGTCTTTTGCACAGTACTGTATTTGCACATGCATTTCATTTCATTTCATGCATGATTACCCAAGTTCCAATGAAGGATAGATACTGGGTGGAAGGGCCTCTACTGTACAATCAATGTCATTGGCGATCAATGTGAGGGCTTTTAGAGCACACAAATTGATTGTATTGACAAGCATCCACAGTGACTCTGCATGCTAGACTCTGCTGAGATATGCCATTACATAACGCCGTGGGCAACATAACAAGAGTCTGACATCGCATAGGATCTACTGTTGTCTGACACTGTGCGACCCTCTCTTGAAATACACCGTGATGAGTACTTGGATTAGAGTATCACAAAGTTCAAAAGTTCAAAAGTATTTTAAAGTCAGTTTTGTATACTTTTCCATGACTGACAACATGCTTTACATTATCTGAATTAGTCTGATGCATAAACACACCCATTTGTTACTCCAAGCCCGTTAACAAATACAATAACATTTGCAAATTCTATTTGAGGTCCGATGCGAACTTGAAACCCTCCATCTCAAATCCCAAATCCCCAGGCATCCGCTGAAAATGGCTTCACGGTTTGAAGTTTGGAAACTTCTGCTGCGGATTCTAGACGTGACTGTGTACAGCATTTCATTGGCTGTGTGGGAGGGTAATTTTAAAGATAGGGCGTGAAGGCAGCACACCCAAATCTCTGATAAAACAGTAGGATTAAGAGCTCAAATGGGAAGAGCATGCCAATACGGTTGTCTCTCCACTGTCTCCAGGGCAATGCCAGTGTTTACCAGCTATTAATATCAAACCACTACACTCTGCCTGTCACAGGGAGACGGGTGGGAATGACAAGGGAGAAACAAAATAAGTGAAAGAGGGTTTAAGAGAGAGAACTATATTAAGAAAGAAGAGGAATGAGGCTTGATTAGAGAATGCCAGCTAAAGTTAGAATTAATCATAAAAAAGGTTGGATAGGGTACAGATTTGGAAAGCAGATGGGTAAGAGGAGGGAGGCAGCGGAGCCCTACTCGCTATCAGGCAACGGGGGAACAGTGTGTTCTGGGCAGAGAACGATAGAGTCGCGAAAGATAAACGAGGGACATGAAGAGGCGAAGCAGGGTTTGTGCGGACAGTTTCACAGCATGTACCCAAACAATTGGAGACAGGCACCCAGCTATACACTTCACTTCACTTCAGTCTGGCAGATTCAGTCTATCATTCATTTTTTTTCATTCATTTATTCCCCATGTATTTTCATACCGCATATATTTTCATATTGTACTTTTTTTTTTAAACAAATTAAATGATTTCATTTGATACTTTTTTTGTCTCTTTTTTTGTGTTCTACTGCTTTTTTTTATTCTTTCCTATATTCTGTAACTCATATTTTCATATTTTCATTGTCAGTTGTGTATTGTCATTGTTGGCTTTATTCTTATTTATGCTCTATTTTTTCTCTTTAATATTTTTTGCTGCCACAATCCAGTTTACCCCCAGGGATCAATAAAGTTTCACTGAATCTAATCCATTCTCACACAGCGACCATATTTCTGTGGACCTGCCTAAGGCTACAGGACAGTGTTATACCCACTTACCCACTTACCCCAGCTCTCAGCTGCTGCAAGTATAAGCTTTGATTGCAGCAGCTTGTCAGTCAGGTTCATATTAATCTATCATCATTTCTGTCTCTCTCCCCCCCATACTAGAAAACCTTCCCCCTGATCCATCAAATGTAATTAAAGTAGGATATGTTCATGTTGCATCCCAGAAAGAACTCACGGTGACGGTGGGAGTGAAAAGCAACTCAACTTTTATTAGTAAAAATAACAAAAATAATTCTCTAGGAAAATATGTAAACATCACTGCACACATTTCAAACTCAGATACACCAGTAGAGGTTCAAGGAACTCAATATCTTTTCACTTCCTCTATCAAATATATATCAGCTGCCACTATACTAACAGGGTGGATTTGTTAATACATGAGGACGCTTTATTAGATCCTGTCCTCCTGATTAGAGGTGTCAGCACACACACACACACACACACACACACACACACACACACACACACACACACTGACACATAACTCCCTGGCATCGGCTGTAGGTGTGATTGTGCTGGAGCATGCTGTGCCCTTTACAGGGATCAGAGGTTGTCAAGGGCTTTTAGAGGTCTGGAGGCTGACCAGTTCTCTACTATTATAAAACTGGAGCGCTGACGCCAAGGCATGTTCATCAAGCCCCACCACCCCCTCCATCCTTTCCACTTCCCCGGTCTTTTTTCCATTCCTCTTTACAGTTTTCCACCTCTCTTTCTCTTCTTGCCCGTTCTGTATTGTTGCATGCCGATACCACATATTACATGTAGTAACACGAAATTGACAATAATCTCAAGAACACTTTCATTTGCCTTAAGGAAACTTTTTTTTTTTTTTACTTTCAATACAAAATGAAATGAAATTGCATGCAACTGGGATAAAGTGCTCCACCGCACACAACGCCGTGTCTTCGGTAAATGCCATTTGGCCTGGGTGTGTGGGGGGGAAAAAGGGTCACGAGGAGTCCATTGTGTGAGCAGCAGACACGGCAAGGCCAGACGGCCAGCCCAGACTGCTCTTTCCCAGGCTGTAGTGGGATTAGTCCACAGTGGCACAGCTGAAAGAACACACCCCGCAGCACATGTCTGCCTCTCCATCACGACGCGGATGCCTTCACATAAACATTTCTAATACCACTGACAGCCAAATGCCAGCAATGACAAAGCGTGACATTTACCTGGTGTTGTGCTTGCCAAGACGGGATAGATATTCAGATAGTGCTAATGATCTATGTTATGACAAATGCCACTAGGGATCAATCTATATACATCTTTTCATGCTCTTTTCTGACACGCTCCGCCCCATGGCTATCCTTTCCCATCTTTCAGCCTTCTCGTCTCTCCCCAACATCCCTGCTCTCTCTCTTTTCCCTCCCGGTGGTTTTCACCCTCTCTGGGCCTCCTGTGACATGGAGCGGCCCAGAGCTCTGGGCGCTTTGGCGAATTCCATGAGGGTGGGTTTGACGGGCGGGAGGTCTCTCGTGATCTCGTCCACGGTCCTCTTGTCGGGACAGGCGCCGTCCGGGGTGACGAAGGGCCGGAGGTCCTCCTCGGTGTGTGGGGCGCCGCGGCCCAGCCGGATGCCCAGCTCCGCGGGGATGAAGATGGGCAGGGGGAGGGTGCTCCTCTTTGGCAGCAGCTGGTGCTCCCTCACCCCCCTCTCCACGGTGCCCACTCTGAAGACACCGGAAGGGCAGGTCTGTACCAGCGAGCGAGCCTGCCACTGCCGGGACAGGGTCTCCCTACGTGAGTCGTCATTCATGTTCATTGTCTGCCTGCGGGCATCGGAGAGGAGATTAAGTTAGGATCTGTGGGGGCACTCATGGTGATTTACTTACTTCATTAGACCTGAATTGCCTTCCAAGTTTGAGAAAGAAATCTGCCAAGACTTCAACAACTTCTACCAAGTTGATTCTTTAATTAAAAGGAAGATTTACAGACAGGCCCAGAAAACCTAAATCAAAGTCAACGTGTCTTATATTGCTTTATTTAATTGCAGACGCTTTGAGTAAGAAATTGTGAGTCCTTCTTCGGTGGTAGCACACACTATATCATGAGGACGTGCGGGGGTGTTTCGCCGCAGATGCGATCTCTCACCTGTCCTGAGGTTGAGTCTTGAGTTTGACACTGTGCCAGTCTGCGATGTAGCTCTCCCTCTGAGCCTTGTTCTCCTCCCGCACGCTGCAGGCCAGCTCAGCTCCCACCACGGCCCCGTTACGCTTCTCCAGGACGGTAGAGACGGGCATCATCTCTGCTGCGTTAAGATCTATCCGTCGATGCGTCAGACTTATCACCTTCTGCTGGGTCTCTGCGACTCGGTCGGTCAATCTCGTCTGTCAGCGAGGCTGTATCTCTTCTTTCCTCTCAGACTCCCTCTCTCTCTCTCTCTCTCTTCCTGCTGTCTATGTCTGGGACTTGTTCCGCTCCATGTCTTTTATACACGTCCCGTTGCTATTTCTGATCCATGTTGTCACTCTACAATCAGTGTGTGCTGACATCCGACACCAAGTGCTGCCTGTCTCATCCCTCCCCCTGAGCTGGAACTGACTCTGAGGAGGGGTTATGGGTAATTGGGCTGAAAATCCCCTGATACTCAAATTGTCTGCCCAGTCACATCTATAATCACTCAACCCAGCACTTTCCACTTCAGCTGCGGTACCCGTGTCTCGGAGATGAAAGCGCCCCGCCTCAGAAAAACAAACATGGAGACGACATATGGAGATGATATAAGCGTGTAGACAGACGCACACACAAGAGGTTTATCCTCAGAAGAGGAATCTTAATACGGCTGTGGTCTTGATGTACACAGAGCCGCCGGGGGCCCCGCGCTAATGTGGAAAGACAAAACCCCACGCTCACAGTACACGGCTCTTTTTCACTCACACAGTATGTATGCATGTGTGCATCAGAAGTCACACCTCTGTCACTTGGGAACATAAAGCCGAAACGAAAGCTGTAGAACTTTGAGTTTGAGTGAGTTTATACACACACACACACACACATACACACACACGCACACACGCAGTCACCTCTGCCAGTTGTCTGGTGGTGTGGTATTACTTCCAGTCCCCTTCTCAATGACTCACTCGTCCACATCAGTCGCTGATATCATCAGGTAACAGAGATCACACACACAGCAAAATGCATAACGTGTGATCATCTCTATCACAAGGTTTTCATATTGGATTTTCACATACAACCTTGAATGTAGCATCTATATCAAAATGTGATATAAACAGTGGCATTCCTTCCCACTGCCTATACGTCCTATATTCCAACCACTGTGTTATTTTCCCTCTACCTGTCAAGCACAGCGATATTTCAACTTCCTCTCTACACCTTTTCCATTGCTAATTTTAGGGTGACACTGCCCGCGTAGCATATCGTTCTCTGTGAGAGAAAGAGAGGAGCAGGGACACAGTAGGCATCCCCGGGTCGGCATTCAGTCGTGTTATGATGCCATGGCAACCGCGAAACGTCATTTCAGCAACGTCGTAAGTCAATATGCAAGGTATGCTTCAGCGCTGAGATCATATCCTTTTAGAACCAGCTCGACACTGGGCAATCAATTCTTTGAAATGTAAAACACCACACAGATCGAGCTTTTTATAGATTTTTTTATTGGATTTTTTTCATTTCAGATGGCCACAAGCTAAAACTTTACACCTGCAAGTAGTTCCTGGCAATGTTACTCTGTGCAGGTGTTCGGGCACTCAGCCGTGCTATGGTGAGCCAAGCCATAGAGTGGTGCAGGAATGAGTCCTAAACCCCGGAAGTGCATTTTTGCACTTACAGTTCCCTCGTCTCGAAGTCAATGGGTTTTTTGAACGGGTTTTTGGTTAGATGCCTGAAATAAGGTCTGTGGTTAACACAAGCTTAAGAGGTTTTCACGTTTTGTTCTACGACATAAAACACAGTCAGTAAATACCCCACTCGTGAATTTTGAAGCTTTTGACGTGTCTTTAAAAAGTGGCTAAATGAGACTACAGAGGTTGTCGGGGGCATTAACACGGTAACTCATCTACTCACTAGTCCGCCTTTACAGCCTCTAGTTGTGTTTATACTCGCGCTCTTCCAAACTATTCTAACTCAAACTTTCCAACTTGTAGATTTATCAATTTATAGTATTTCTAGTGGTGGTGACGTTGAAGTCATGCTGTGGTGTAGTTTGTTTATAGCCTAACATTAGCTTTTTACTTCAGGCAATTGTATTTACGCTTCAAAAATCATAAAAGTGGTGTTCATTTGTGAAGATTATCTTGCTGAACAAAACCTGTAAGTATCATAAACTTTTGTTTTCCACAGAGCTTATTTTCTGTAATAATCCAAAATCCAATGCAAAAATCCCATTGGCTTTTTGTCAAGGGAACCAGGGCGATGCTAACTTCTGGGTTGGCCTACAAAAATACGTCATCCCTGCACCGCTCTATTGCTGTCCTAATGAAGACAGGGGCGTGGAGGGTTCTGCGAAGGTGAACACCGGTGAGGGGAGCCCCGTTACGGTGATCAGCACTCGTCCTCTACCCTCCACCTACCAGGCCTGGAAGGAGCCCGTGTTGCGTAACCGTACTGCCACAGCTGCTGGAAAGTGACATTTAAATGAGCTGTCACAGGGAAAGAGAGAGGGAGTGGGTGGGTGGGTGGGTGGGAGGGAGGGAGGGAGACACGAGCAATTGCATCAAAAAAGCTTAGGCCTGTCAGGAGGGCGATAAATACGGAAACATGTGGCAGGTATTGGCAGGGTATAGTTGGGAGGAAGTTAGATTTTGTTGGTGCCGGAGCAACGAAAGTGGGAGGACAGGGAGAAGCAGCCTACGCGGATTAACCTGACACAAAGTGCTTTGTGCTTGGCAGTCGGAGGAAACGAAGAAGCGAGTTCATTTGCTGTTGATTCTTTACTTGTACCCGCTTGTACACGATGCTAAAGTTAAGTCTTCGTGTCTCGTACTAGCGGTACAGTCAAGTGAAACCAGTTATTCGCGTGTCAGTGTGCCAGCAGGCTGGTGCCGTGTTAAAAGACGTGCCCTTACCAGAGTGCCTCTTACATAACAACAACAACAACACGCCGACCACCAAAACATCAACATCATTACTTTCGTCTGGCCAGCAACCCCCCCCCCCCCTCCCCTCCCCTCCCCCCCGATCCCGGTGGGACGGTCAGACGCCGGACAGGCCACGGGATACAGTATGCCTACGGCTCATGCTGCAAGCCGGCTACGGGGCACACAGCAGGCAGGCCACGCGTGAGGGCATGGAAGTGATCCTCTTCAAAAGGAACGCCCGCCACGCATGCCACGAACGGAGCCCAGTAGCACAGTAGATACCCACGCTGATTCTACTGATGTACGTCTGATGTATTTGTATTTGTGCCCGTTTCTACGAGCAGCGATGGCTTCTCATGTGACTCCATATAGCCCCCCGGGGGGGAATCAGCACGAGCTCACTATGCAATGAAAATGCGCTAACATGTGACAAAGTACACAGAAGTTGGGCTTCAGGCAACTTTATTTCAACTTCAGCTTCACACCAGAACACGTCTGCAAACAACCACACACAGGATCTGAAATCTCTCACATGGAGTGGAAAAAGACCCTCACATCACATGCATCACCCAAAATGTCACCTCGGTCACATACACACACACACACACACACACACCCATTTTAATTGTTCGACACATTGTATTTTTTTTACACTTTCGGAGCCAAATAAAGTCTTCATGAGATGTGACGTGTTAGAACAGCACTGGTGAAAACAGAAAAAAATCTGAAATCTGATCACTGGTCTGTTTTTTCTTCAGCGGTGATAATGATTCACCCTGTTGACTATTACTCGAGAGGAAATCTTGTGATTGAATGAATGAGCGCTGATAATCATAAGACAAAATATAAAGGGTGCTCTGCTCAGAGGAACATTACTGCCCTGCAGGTTCACAGGAACCAAACAATGAACAGGCTGAGGACTTTATATAGCTCTCTGGCTAGACAGAAATAACACAGACACAGAACATCCAGAACTCTCCGAGATTCACCTGAAACTCTGCTAAGAATTTGACCATGAAAACCTTTTTCATCTTTCTCCCCTTACTGAATATCAAACTTTTCAACCCCCAACCCCAGCCTAAAACCCCCAAGAAGCAGCAAGCGGGACTGTTGGAGCCACCAGACATGGAAATAAGAGGAAGAATTCTCTCTTCCAGCTCTCCAAGCCTTGACGACTACTGCCCCCTGCCTTGTGTCTGTAATCTCTGCAGCCCCTGGCTCTTAGGATCTGTCACTCCAGTTTCCATCTTCTCGTTCGCTCTCGTCGTCGTCGGCTTCGCCCCCTCCTCCGTTCAGGGCCTCGACCCTGGCCAGCAGCAGAGGCAAGTTTATGGAAAGCCCTGTGCTCTCCTCCTCCTCCGAGTCGTCATCGTCCCTGGGCGGATAGAAGCGCTTCGCCTT
Source organism: Hoplostethus mediterraneus (assembly GCA_034670385.1). NCBI lineage: Eukaryota > Metazoa > Chordata > Actinopteri > Trachichthyiformes > Trachichthyidae > Hoplostethus > Hoplostethus mediterraneus. Next base: position 1,567,931 of record JAXDDW010000034.1, on the reverse strand, counting down.
TGCCAAAAAATCCTCAGCAGCATCTAGGTATAGGAGGCGATCCTGGGAAGGGGTGAGGAGTGAGAGGAAACGTGGTTGGGGAAGGGAGAGCGTGGACAAGAGATGATGAATTGAGACTGTCATTGTGTGCATTTTATCAGAACAAGGAGGTTAAATCGGGTAAATAAGTACGATTTTTACTGCCACAAAGCACAAAATGACCATAATATATCTGCGGGAGGTTAATTAAGGTTTGTTGATCAATACCAATATTGCTCAACATTTCAGCTACAACGGCTAAAAAAAACCAAACGATAAAGCAGTGTCAGAGACAGAGGAGATAAGTTCTATCTATGTTGTTGCAATTCCTACTGGTCGCCACTAGATGTCAGGAAAGGTCATTGTTGTCATTGAACAAGCTCGCTTCTGCTTCGCCATTGTTCTCACCAGGATGAAGAGGTATCTCTCGGGCGGCGGCTCCCCCCTGTTGAAGATGGAGGTCTCGTTGTGGAGCGTCTGCAGCAGGGTGCGCGCTAACGGGGCGTTGCGCATGCGGTCGCAGGAGCCAGAGGCGGACACCGTCAGCAGGGAGTCCGCTTCTGCTACGAAACCTGAAAAAAAAAAAAAAAAAAGCCAAAAAGTTTACGGTCACTCTACGTGTTCACGGGTGACGTTCTCGTCTGGTTAGCGTCTCACCTAAGGTTCTCCAGGATTGTCCTCCATTTGTCTCTGACCTCTCGGCGTGTGTCTCTCATGGCCTCGATGTCGACGCTCAAACGGCGATAGCCCTACATAAAGATCATTGACCTGTTTTAGCAATTACACGCAAGCACTCTTGTCGGTTTCTTCACATTATTAAATAAAGTATCAAGACTGTGTCTGGTTTTCACTCTTTCCCACCCCCCGCCACCTCCCCCTCCCCCTCCCGGTCTGTTGGTTCTTACCGTGGATCCCATGCGGGTCTTCCCCCTGGCCTGGAGCAGATTGTAAAGGACCCGGTCATCATCTCTCTCTGAGTGGCTGGGGTCTCCCGGTTCACTCCACAGGTTGGTCTCCTGGTCACGTCGCTTCTGGACCTCACGGTCAAAATACTCCAGGGGGTCATGGCTGTATAGGGCACGTGCACACACAGTTATTACACTTTTATACCACGGTTATACATGCTTCCTAAATGATACCCACATGAAAAAGCACACCACTGCTTATCTAGGTGTTAGGTGTCACTTAACTTAACTTTTGTCTACTTATTTCTAAAGCCCCCTTACGGAAGTAAAGTCTGCTTCTCGTCTTCGTCATCGTCATCACCAAAGGAGCAGCAGCAGCAGCAGCAGCGCATGCAGAACGTCTTTAAAGCTGACCCCATCTCGCAGGAACAGAGTTAACAGGGAGCGGGTGTTCGCAAGGTGGAATGATCCAGAAGGACTTTTGGGGGGGTTTTGCGTCTTCAAATGGCAGAAGAGATGTTCCTCAAGCCCTGAAGCAACAGGTCATGTATATGAAGAGTTATGACGAACTAGAGTAGGACCCAGTGGGAATGCATACGACATCCACAAGCTCCACAGGGCCACTCTCCCCGCCGATGCCTCTCCAAGTACCTGCTGCAGAAGCTTCCAGAAACGAGACCTTACTCACACCCCCGGAAATGTACTTCCAAAAACACGGTAGCTGTCATGTACACAGTCCACTACTATGACTCTGTAACTAATCTGCTTTCACACACTGAACATTTGGTGAAACATGAAAGAAAAGCTGGTCAAAGCATAACTAAGTTCGCTGATCCCCCCCAAAAAAATCAGTCCGATATTCTATCCCCTCCCTTTCCAGGACCCCGCTGCTGATCCAGATCCAGAAGAAGCGGGTCCAGCAGAGGTTTTTGTCTCCAGGTCACCGGGCCCTGGATGAAGATGCTCAGGCAGACGAGAAATGTTGCTTCTCACAGAGGAGAAAAATAAGTGAGAGGCTCGCACTCTCATCGGCGCAAAAAAAACACACACACACACACACACACACGCATCACCTCAGATGACAGTCACAGCACAATCATGTGAGCTGATCCGTCTCTCGGCCTGAGCGGTTGAATTTTGCCGCGGGGCTCCGCACGCCCCGCCCTCAGCACAACATAGCAGGGCCTCATAAAGTAAAAGATCCTCTCATCGCAGTGTGTGTGTGTGTGTGTGTGTGTGTGTGTGTGTGGTGGTTAACGAAGACTCCGGGTAATCTGCACTGTGATTTATTGTATTTATGTTTTTCTTTTTATGTCTTTGTTTTATACGTTGTTCTTTTTAAATCTCTCACGTATTTGAATTGCTTCCATGTATGAAAGGTGCTATACAAATAAACTTGATTGATTGCTCCAATATGAGCAATATGAGCTCCGTTCAACATGCTTTCATTCTCATTTTCAAAAGGCCTGTCAAAGAAATGGAACATTCTGACAAAACATTATGAGTGTTGAAGGACAGCATAACAACATATGGGTGTGAGTGTGTGTGTGTGTATGTGTTCGATGTGACGTACACTCCGGTCACAGGGCCCATGTCCATGACAGAAACACCCTCAGGATCCAACGCTGGAATGTAAGTAACTAGTCAAGAGACTATAACAAAAATGTTGAATAATATTACTTGCCTGACGTTAAGACGGCACAATCGAAGCCACTGGATTGGACAGAATCACCACCGGCTGTTTTATTCAGCTTTTATTAATGAACTTCTCCCGTGAGTAAAAAGGAGGTCTGAATCTGGAAATGACTTTCACAAGACAAGCCTCGTCGGTTCATACATTTTATTAGAGATCTGACTCTGGTTAACTTTCCATAAAAATACACAACAGTCGAGTTGGTCAGTATTCCTCTAATGGCTTTAAATTAATGTGTTTTATAGATCATCAATGGTTATGATGCATTCAATCACTTGGACAGTAAAAACAAAAAGAAGTACAAAAGGGAAGAGCTGTAGGCAGGCTGTATATACACATACCTTCGCTTAAGGTATGAAGCATGGCTTTAACAAGGCAAATGAAAAGGCTGACGTGTATTGATACGGTTATAAAAAGGCACCAAATGTTGAAACCATTGAATTACTTCCTTTGAGACTCCCTCTCTAGACAGTGCAGTATCTAACCAAATTCAATCGAGACAAATTATCTGGCTAAATCTCAATAACCATTTGCCGTGGACTTCATTATGAGGAATTATTTCAGATTGCAGCAAAATAAAAGCGCCTCAGAGCCATGTGGATGTGTTGTGACTGTGATGTGGTTACTGTGGGCTCAGGCCTAATAAATAGGGTCCTTGAGAGCGCGAACAATTGAACAACGTTGGCCGTTGTGCCTCATTTCACATTTCACAGGACTGAAAGGCACAAGGAAGGACAACCGATGCTCCCTCCTTGGTTCGACTCCCCAGCAACACGAACTAACAGCCAGGATTCAGCCTTTTATAAACATGCACACTGAATGGCAAACCGTGATCTTGTGAGGTACATAACAACGAGGTGCAGATTTTAGAGTAAAACTGAAAATTAACAAACTCCAAACATTTGATTTAAAACAACATGACGCTCCATAATGTAGGAAAAGAAAAACATTTCGCTGCCTCATGTCAGTGTCTGGGGTGAGGCCTGTACAAAAGTCAGTGGTAATCATATCAGGACAGTAACAATTTCTGACAACTACCGATGAGTTCAGCTATTTTACCGGAAAAGCCACTTGAGGTTATTGGCACAAAGGATAACTTTAGCAAGTCTACAGCTTCCAGATCAATAACCATCATCATCAATCTTCTAGACTGAGCGCTAACACAACATAAAAATGACAGCCTCCTGGTTTGACCTCAGTCTGATCTGCTGGCCCATCCCACAGTGCAAAGTGCACCAAAACCTCAGTATTATTTGAGGAAATGTTGGCTGTTCGATTCTTTGCACGTAATGACGTCAAACCCGGAGGTTCTCGCGTCTCGTACGCTTCACATTCGGGTGGTTCAGTGGTGTCTGCCTCTAGTGGCGATTGGACTGCAGTGGGACTTGATTCCCCATCGATCACAGGAGGATAAGCTGTGTGAGTGAGGGAGTAAATACCGCTTTGCCTTTCAAATCAAGACATGGCTGTGAAATGTGGATTTTTTTCAGCTGCACCAGAGAACCACGGTTAAGACGGTGCAGTGAACACAAAAACAATGTAAACCAGGGGTGTCGAACCATGTGCCGTGGAGGGCCGAGAGTCTGCAGGTTTTCATTCCAACTTAACACCACACCAGGTAATTTTGCGGATTATCACACCTTCAACCAGAGCGGAGGAACCAATCGGTGAAATCACCTGCTGTAGTGTTCAGCTGAATTCAGCTGGATGAAAACCTGCAGACTCTCGGCCCTCCACGGCACATGGTTCGACACCCCTGATCTAAACGGAACAAAAAGCAGCCAATCAATGGCTAACACTATGTGCAGTAGAATAAGGCTCAGAGACAGACAGCTGCTTGGTGCAGCAAACCTCCAGTCTTTGTAGCGAGAGACAGAAGCCTGCGCAGTGAGAATGACATCCCCCTTTATCCAAGTCCTTCTTGGTTCAGCAAAGTCCATCCTGACTCAAGACAGCTTGGCAGGTTCAGAAAACAATGTGAGGGACACAGCAAAACACAGATAGGTCTAGATTAGGAATATGGATGTGACCATGTTAAAAAAACAGCATTGTTTCAGTCTAAGGATGAGAAAGAACATCCTCTCTGATCAAGTGGTTCCTCTTCTCTAATGAGACGTGGTGAGACGTGCAGCCACGTGTCTCGCATCTCCAATGCTCTGATATTCAGTGTTTTCAGGAAGCGTATGCCCTTCAGCTAAGGTGCATCACGAGGGTGAGGCCAGACCCATTTTGGGAATCGCAAAAAATGCACAGTGACACCACCCAACCAGTAGCAGCACTGCTGGGCATCTCTTCTGTTTTAGGTATGGCGGTGGGCGTGTCCTAGCGGGCGGAGGACCGCAGATCGGCGATACGCTGCCGTAAATGGGCCATGAATTCAAACATGGTGGCAGCCAGACTCTGGTGGATGAGGTAGCGGGGTAGCCGGCCCTGGCAAGACAAAATACAAAAAAAAAAAAGTTTTTTCCCCCCCCTCTTTGATATTCTCAATTTTCTAATTTGTTAAATATAGCACGTTATGACATTTTTAAAAATATTTTTTGTATTTATTTTCATACTGTATGTTTTTTTTGGATAATTTCATAGTGTGCATACTTTTCATTCACTTATCTGTCTGTTCTACTGAAGTTGTTTTGCAGACCCTTATACATGCTGTGATTCATATACTTTCATAATCGTCATTCATACACTTCTCCTTAACACATTCTAGTATTGTAACTGTCAGTTATGTTTAATACCTCCCATTTACTCATCTCTTATTTCTATTCTATTTTTCCTTGCTGCATCCTATCAATATTTGCTGCTGCAATGACTCGGCTTCCCCTCAGGTTCATTAAAATTTAATCTGATCATCTCTTATCTTAAAGGCTTATAAACAGACCACCACATCTAGTCTCAAATAACAGAGGAAACACTTTGCTAGACGTCTCACAATTTGCCTGTTCTCACCTTTAGGTCTGTGTTGAGGACCCAGATGAAGGTGCAGACAGACGGGTTACTGCTGGATTTGAGGACCACAAATCCTCCTGGACCATTCTCTCCCCTGAAGAAAAGTAGAGTAGTTGCAGAGATCAACGTTTTATCAAATCGATTTTCGAATGTATTGTGTTGGTGACAAGGAGCCAGGCTAGAGGCGGGGTCTGACCTGACGTAGCGACTGTGCGGAGGTTTGGCGTCGTGGTCTGTTGCCATGCCCGCAGAGAGGTAGCGGTCCCGTTTGCGCTCCACCCGCCGTACATTAACAAAGTCCCTGAGAGAGGAGAAAAGACACATATTGATCACTGCAACAGCAATAGATCACTATGCAGGCAGGTTTGTTGTTGCAACGGTCCTTGTGTTGACGTACCTAGCAGACACAACTCCTCCCGCTGCCCCAGAAGAGACATCATACGATACCAGTGTGTTGTCGTCGACCCTCTGGAGGATCTGAGATGAGACACAGAAACAGGGTCCAAAATTACCACCCACCACACGACAAACACTTTCAAAATTTGTCTTTGGCAGATAAATCAATAAGGGTCACCCGCTACACTGGCCGGGGACTTTTTGAGGCGATAACATTTGAAGGCATCGGCTATATTCAGTCTTTGGTTTAGTTTGGGTTGCACACTAGGAAATAAGAGTAAAAAGGAGGTGTCGGTGTTGTCACCTGGCAAGCAGACACAGTTTTGTTCCACTGGACCATCTTCTCTGGTTGCAAAATGACCTCTTGGTACACGAGCTCAGCAGGACATTGCATCAAGGCCTGAAGAAAGACAATAATACAAATCAAAATGTCAACAACTGTGTGACAATCTGGAAAACGCATTGCATTATTTCAGCTAGTGGTACGAGCACAGGTGGAGTTAAGGCTGTATGATCCATTAAAGTCAACAATCAAAAGAAGTGTTCAACATCCCTGAGTAAATGTTAAATGCCAAATCACAGCATTAATTAAAATGGAATATCTTTTAATTGGTTTGGCAATTTCACACTAGAAACTTTTTGATGTCAGAATGAAATACAAGACCAGCTTCTACATGTTTGAAAGATGTTTGAAACTGATGACCTTAAATGCCTTGAGGTTTACATAATAAGACTCATTCAGGACCCTCCTCAAACGAAGCAGTAGATGCTTTGTTTATTTAGTGCAGTAAAGACAAAACTAAGAAATAAGGTTAATTTTTTTAAAAAGAAGTCTGTTTGGTCAAGTAGCTGAATAACACACACACACATAGGCAGAACTGTGTCCAAAGGCAAAATAAATATGAGGTTGCTGTGGCTGCGATGAGGGCTTGTGCTCATCGTTTGATCACTCAACAAGTTATCCGTTGCAATTGGAGCATCTCAAGCCTTAATTCAGCCCTACAGGGTCCTTTAAATAATAGACTGCCTCCTTATTTTCCTACATTCCTCTAAGGGGACATTTGCTGCTGAGACTGCTTTGTAACTTGACCCCATTTGCTGGTCAGGTGGCATGGGAGCACCAAGAGATTCAGCTTCACCACTGCGCCCTCTAAAGGCTGTTCAACCAGCAGGCAAACTGGAATGAAAAATGAGTCAATCCCAACCGTTATGCTTTGGACAACACATAGTTTCACAATGATTGCACAAGAGGCTGCTGTACCTTAAGAATGAAAGTCTTTCCGTGGAACGGGATTTCCAGAGTGTAGACAAAGTCTCCCATGTCCTGACAAAACGAAACATTATGAGTATTGTGCTTTCTTCTTCTGCTTCTAAACCACTTCCAGTTTCAATATGTCAAAGTCAATCAAACAACAATTCATTCACCAACAATAATAATTCCTTTTCAACTATTTAATTATAGGTCAAGACAATTGCAAATATATTGACGTCACCTAACCCTAACCCTGCAAAACACCAAAATAAAGCCACACAGATGGTTTATTTTTGGTGTCTTGTTTTGCTCCATTTGGGTGTGTTTGTTGTGGAAGGATGGCCTAGTGATTAGTGAAGCCGTCCGCCCAACCGGAGGAACTGGGTTCGATCCCCTGTGCAGTCACATCTACTGAAGTATCCTTGAGCAAGTCACATAACCTGCCTGCGCCCCAACCAGAGGACAAAAAGAGATTCCCAGCTGAATAAAGTCTATCAAATCAACAATCAGAAAACTCACGTTGTTCTTTTCAAATTTCCAGTTGTCCTCCTGGGCTAGGATCTGTTCCACCACAGACATGGCCTCACGACCCTGTCTCACATACTCCTTCTCCTGGAGGCAGAGATATCATCAGCATCAGTTGAAGACCAGACAGAAGAGCATTAAGGCCCTACAGAAGGACACTGGTACCTGTGCAGTGACTGCTTTGCGCCCAAGACCTTCCTCATCCAGATCCTCTTCAGAGCCTGTGGACACATGGTCAAGTTCATGACTATTTGTCCCAAGAATATTTGGGTGCAGCAAGGCATTTAAACACAACATATACACACAAAATAGACAAGACACATACAACAAATCCAATGAGGTTGGATTCAAAGTAAGGCTCTTAAACTGCCGTACCTGCGAGGGATTCAGGTGGGGAGTAGAACTGTCCATCTGAAACGGCACGGGGGTAGATCATGGGGGCACGTTCGCAGGCCGCGTTCACAGCTGCTAGGTAGGCTGGGGGGGGGCAAAGGGGCACCAGTTAAGACGAGACGCAAATGTTTGTTGCTTCAATTTCCAACTTGTCAGACGTCTCCCACTCACCTCTCTCATCGTCCGCCTCCTGGGTGAGCACCTTGAAGTCCAGGAACCAGGTCTCCAGCCATGCCACCACAAACGACGTGATGGGTAACACGTAGCCAAAGGCATTCTGGGATACGAACTGTGTAGGGAAAGAAACCATGTCATCCAGAGACTGAAGTGTACATAATCTGTGTACCAATGAACTATTACCTATTAACTATTACCACTTCCATATTGGAGATAGTAGACACATTTTATGTTGGTTTACTTCCCCGTCCAAAGTTCTGTTGAAGTGACTTTGACTACGTTAAGTACTTGATGGTAGTAAATGTAGGTCAAAATGCAGAAGGGAATATACTTTCTGTCACTTATCCTCTGTGCACAAAAGTCCAATAAAGTAATCGGCAAGCCCATCACACAGGCAGGCAGATAGTACATTACTAGCATGAATAGAGAAGAGTAAAAAGGTGGTTTGGAATAATAGGCTTGAACCGCACACATGATTGTAAAAATATAACAGGGGACTCACATTAGATTGGATGACCTTGACAACAAGGAAGGTACTGGTCACTAGAGTGGTGATCTGTGGAGGGAGGAAGAGGCGGACATGTGTCATAATTCCCGTCCATCACTCCAAATAGGAGATCGCGGTTGTCTGTCTGAATTAACTCTCTTACCGCAATGACCCACCAATGCCTCAGACGCAAAACAGCATAACCCAATTGCAGACACAGGAAACGAAACAGTGCAAGGAGCTGTGACAATGAGGAAGAAACATAAGAAAGGATTGACCTCAGGCTTTTAATGCCATCACGTGGACACAGCCTGATAAATTGCTATCATTTGCTTCTGTGTCAATAAATGCAGGCATGTGACCAAGCTTGATTGCTCGGTCAGTTAATATGATTCAGGCTACAGAACAACTGAAGACATCTCTTAGAAACACTGAAACCAAACACTTTGTGGCTTATGTGTGGTGGAAATAGCTTTCACAAACTGATTAAATAATGAGACCCAGATCATTCACCAAAGTCATATTTAACACAAATGTCTGCTCATAATTGGTCAAAGCATTCAGGACATGATCAGGTTCAAGGACTAATACGTTTGGGCGTTCTACATCGAACCAACATGCATGCAGACTACTACTGTATACTTACAAAGATGTCAAAAAAGGAAGACGTGAAGTTGTACTGGATGACCTCTTTCTCCAGGTTCTCCCAGATTGTGTTGGAGATCTGAGGGGGCAGAGAGCAGAGCGGACCGAGGCGTCAAACTAATTCTCGGCTCCGTAACACAGATACAATCCCGTGCTTTCCCCGAAAGAGAGTGAGCAGAACAGCACAACAAACCTAAATATGTTTGCAAAACGTCAGGACGTCTGTTGAACTCAAACAAAAACTGTGTGCATGATCGTGTATGGACACTCACATTCAGCTCAATAATCCAGAGAAGGGAGATGAAGAGGAGATCGAATGTGACGAAGAGACAGAAGGTGCGACGGACATCAGAGATGACCTTGCGCTCTCCGGGTGGTACCAGCAGGTATGGGGAGGGGAGGGACATGGATGTTGAGTAGGAAGCGTTCAGAGAGGCGATGGCAGGGAGGCTCCCCCAAAGCTCCCCATGCTCTCCACCTGGCATTCCTGAGGCGAGACAGGAGACAGGGCAGGGCACCTGGGACAACAGGCAAATAGTTTTACCGAGGGGCAGGGAATAGTACAACCCCCCCCCCCCACACACACACACACATGACATTTATTAAATAAGTGTGTGCACTTTGGTTTGATGTTTGACTGACTCTGTAACAGGATGATCAAGCCTGTTATGGCTACCACGTTTGATCATTTGACTATGAGATAACATAATTTTATTAGAATTTGGTTTCAGTTGTCTCGTGTACTGTATGGTCCACTTTGCTTGCCAAACCTCAGCACCCATTAGAGGTACAGGGATCCCTCTCTGAGTAGCCCCTCCTGAAATTTCCCAGGTCGTGGGGTTTCGTGTGTCGTCATTTATTGTTTCATAATGTGGGCGTTGTGAACCCCTTAAGACTGTAACAGCGATGAAGGGCCATACAGATAAACTTGACTTGACTTTCCTTTCACCAGGACAACTTAAGATTGCAGGCTCAACTTAAGTCTAGTGGTAGACGTGACTAGACCCCACAACCCCCACTTCCCTTCCCCTCGGCTAAAAACAAACAACTAGCTGACGGTAGTCAAGTTATAGCTAAGTTAGCAAGCTAATGCTAATATCTACTAGTAGAAGAAAAATCACGGGGAGAGAATCGCGAAAAAGATGAATCAGTCTCATAGGCAATCATAGGCAGCTAGCCAAAGCTGTTAGCTATATCGCTAAGCTTACGTTACCTAAGCAGTTGTGTATTAACGTTAGCTAGATGGCTAATTTGCCTTCATTTCTGATGGTCACACTTATAAAGCCACAAACAAAAATGAAATATAAACGCCCAACTTGGGATAGATGGTGTTACGCTATAAAACACGAAACCACAGTTTACTCTTTTTCGTGCCTGTAAATTCGTGAAACCAAAGTTTTCAGCAAATTAACTCACTTGATTTAGTGCAGCTTCATCGCCCCCAAAGTCTTCCGGGTGCCTTATTTAGGAAGAACTGGGCCACGACTCACTTCCGTCGATACCAAAGATCATCACGTTGCTGGCATGTTGCTGTGCATTGGGACAGAGAGCAGTCCGGCGAAGTAAGAGCACTCACTCCTCCCTACTTCCGTCTTCGCATAAATCCCTTTGGGCCAACTAGACCGCTTCTTTGTGGTCTGGTAGTCACTGAGGTTGTCTCGCATTCGGCTCGATATGTCTGTTTTTCTGTACGAGATATGGCAAGCCGTTTTAACATTTATTAGCTAAGTGTGACTATCCGGAATTAAAAATACACATATTAATTATCGGCAGGATGTTTACATAACCCGAATGTAATATAACTGAACAGTAGCTATATAAATGTTTAAATACAACTTTATTAAAAATATATAATATCTTATAAATGTCTTTCTCTACTGAATCTTATTATCGTAGCTTTTATTTTTTTCGGATCAATGAGGTTTTCTAAACTAAAATCAAATTCAGCACGTGTAAGGAATTTGGACAAACTGCAGTGGCTCTCCTTCACAATAATTGAGATGTTCTCAGACTACAAGCCTCTTAGTGGAGTTGAAGTGGTGCATAAAAGAATCATCATAACGTTACCACAGTGACCGTCAATAATCTAATTCATTAAATGGCAGGAGAGAGGAACGGGATTCCAGTTGCATGGCCAATGCGTTGCGCTGTTGTTACCACCGGTTGACCAATCAAACAAATAATAGCCCCGTCCCGTTCTGCAGTGGCTGACCAATGAAAGCACTCTTAGGGAGGGGCCCCAGCCTAATGTTTTTTAGGTCCAAGTGTCCATGAGCAAGACACTTTATCACCACCGTTGTTAATTCCCCCATTCCCCCATTCTCACTATTATTATGATGTGTTTGTGTGACAGCCAGGACTTGTTTTGTGTGTGTTTTGTTATGGTCGTTGTATGGTCGTCATCTCTCCCGGAGTGGATCCGCGTCTTGAGCCAATTATATTATTTAACTTATTAGACCCAGGGAGAAGTTATTCGTTACATTACTTTTTTTACATTTACTTTCTACCTTCAAAATAGCTCACCAAACACTACCAGCTGTCGTTTATAACTGACATTAATATTTCTGGACAAAATCAAACTAATGTGATTACATTTATTGAATGTATGATATAAAGGGGTATTAAATTAGTTTGAGGGAATTAAAATACTAAATAAACATGTTTTATGTTCAATATACAGTAGGGCCTAGGAATTGAATTATTTCAATCACATTTTATTTTTAGGGAAAAATCAAAACAATTGAGTTAAAATTGTTTATATTGTGAATAGAGAAACATCATTAATTAATTAATTCAAACTATGGATGTGCGAAAAATCTGGGGTCAGTATAGGAGATGCAAACGCCACTGGCGCCACTTTAACAACTGAGGGACAACCTATACGTATATAGCAAACACCACTTTAACAACTGAGGGACAACCTATACGTATATAGCAAACACCACTTTAACAACTGAGGGACAACCTATACGTATATACAAATACTTGACAGTAAATTCCATGATGTACTGTGAAGTAGATGTACATCCCCCATTCATGCGGTTATGTACAATCATTTAAAGCCGAGTGACGGCATCAAATGCACCTCTTATACCAACCCAATATTATAATATTATCATTTGGTATTTAAAGGGCTCTAAAACGATATGATAATCAGTTATGGTGTTTACACAAAGCTTACACAAGCTTATCAGATGAAGAATTGCAATTTTCATACACTGCATTCATTTCAGGCTTTTCTTTTCTGTAGTATTTTTTAAATGTATGTTTTTTTATTACAAATTCAAGACGAACAAATGCATGATGGGATAACTGCCCATTAGAGTAAAAGAAAAACTATCAAATCAGCTTTAGACATTTCCAAAGTTACACTAAGTTCATGTACTAACTAGCAGACTGGGCTTCACCAACCACATCAGTGTTTTTATTGACATGATATTGATGACATATTGATGGTGCTGGCTAGCCAAATGGACTCTAACTGAACGGTTGGCTAACGTTACTGGCTGGATTCCCATTTGTGTAGCCAGGTAGGTGTTTTTCATCTAAATCAGCGAATACAGTTTTAACTTTGAAATGGAGACATACAAAATAAAAACTGGCCTATAGACTACTACTAAAAAGATTAGACTACTACTCCATTGGGTGATTTTACAGACTTGGTATCCCGAGTTGGGTAACGTTAGGCCATGCTAGAGTAGTCATGATTTATTTACCGTCGTTGTGTATTTAAAGCAAGATAGCTTTAAAGACAGACCCGCTTCATTTGGTCCACCTTAAGAGGAAGCCTCACTTGAATCTAGGTCATGCTTAATCAAGAGGGGCAGGTTTTTCTCCCCTATCAAACCTGAGCACTTTGTGTAGTTTGGGTAGTTTGTGTGACTCTGTAAACTGGTTGTTGTGCAGGTGATAGGCCTTACCATTTTGTTTAAGTTGGTCCAGTCATAGGGTAGCACTTATCCAAAATGCGTTATTACTAGGCATACTGTGCTCCCAAGTCCTGCACTACCTGCAGCCAGGGGTGGGATTGTGGTCCCGGAGTGACATCCTTCTTTGTATAATCCATGAAAGGTGAAATCATAGTTTAGGTAAGGGTAGTCATTATAACTATGCTGTACTCCATGCTGTAACTATGTGGCCCACTTACTTCCTTCTCTCTTAATCTCTTTTAGCGGCGGCTGCTGTTTTGCCTACTTGTCTTTTATTGTAATTGTAAGTATTGCTCTGTCTATCTCGTGTGTGTGTGTGTGTGTGTGTGTGTGTGTGTGTGTGTTGCTAATTTTCTATTATCTACTTGATAGATTCCAAGTCCTGCCCAGGAACGGTATTTCTTCACCCAGGCTGGCCAGGCTCTGCTTAGGGAGATTCAAGAAAATGGTGTAAATATTGAGTTCTCAACTTGTACGATTGAATTTGGGGTTGAAGAAACTCATGTTATTTATCACAGTTAGAATCAATGCAAAGGGTGCTTCCTGCTGTATGATAATACTCTGCTGTGGTATGTCTACCATGAGAACATGATGTGTTCATGGAAGTGAGGATTGTGTTGTGTGTTGGAAATGCAAGAGATGTAGAAAGTTAGTTTTCAACACACTTCCATTGCAGTCCTCATTGAAATGATGACTTTGCCTTCCTAATGTTTCAGCGTTTGGAATAGCAATAGCATTTTTAAAGCCATTAATCACAGTTACAGTCTCAAAATATGACCCCCCGCAACCTTAGAGCCTCATTGTGTACAAGGAAAAACACCCACAAAAACTGATTAGGAAACAAAATGGAAGAAACCTTGGGAGGGTCTACTCAGAGAGGGATCCCCTACCAGGAGTAGTTTACCCTGCTAGTCTCAATAACTGGTTTTATCAAAGTTGTTATTATGACTAGTCCATGCTTTTATAATGAATGTATGAATATATGTGTAGTAAATGTAATAAATGCACACCAGCTATGCTCCAACTGCACTCTTGTTACTTAAGGCACCATGGAGAAAGGTGCCAGAACAATGATTAGATGTTGATGTTAATGTAAACACCTGCTGTTCTCTGGATCTACTTTCTGTATCTGTATTTAACTTTCATTAGTAATTCTCAAGACTTGATCTCTGTAGATAAAACATGAAGTGGTGCTCTGGCTGTGGTCCTCTAACTGATGACTTATCTAATATTAACATCCTTTGTTGTAATGGGTCTTTTGTTCCTTTAACGTATCATCAACCATTAGATGTTGTGCTTGTTGTGCTTAGTAATTAATATCTTATTAATTAACACTCGCGGGGCACCACCAGTTTACATTGGAAAAGTCTCTTTATAATGATAATAAACAGAAGAAGTGAGCTCTAGATTTCAGTGATTTTCTACCTTCGTGTCCAGGATATATCAATAACACACAATAGTCAGTTCTTTATAAATCCAAAGATTTTTTAACTGATTAAACACAACGAATAATGATAGATAAATGTATGTACAATATGTACAGCAAAGTTCAATGAAAAGAGGGCAGGTAATATTGGCAAATGGTATGGCAAGTAACAGTGGCAGAGAATATGGCAAATAGCAATTGCAAGGAAGTTGGCACCTACGAAATGACCTGAGCTGTAATACGTCTAATGGTGGCAATGTGGCAACAGCAAAAGATGGCTTGGATGACAGCTGACAGTTTCCTGGGAGACTTGGGACAGAAGGACAGAGAATAGTGGAGCGAGAGAGAGTATTCTAACCTCACTTTCACAGTTCAACACATCACCCATGCATCAACAAGAAAGTTGGTTAGCGTCTGGTTTACCGTGGTAACCGTCGCACAGTCGCAGTGGACAGAATGGCTATTCTTCATGTGATGCTTGAAGGGGGGCATCACACTTTGGTCCTGGTAGTGAGCCAGCGGACACAGGAAAAGAGCCCTGGCCAGCAATGAACTGACAGCTTTATACTCTCTACTTGAGTTCACAGGTGGATGCAATCATCTAATGGGCAGGTCCTACCCAGTGGAGTAGTCTAGTTTATTGTAGTGGGTATACTGTGATGATTCCCTCCCAGCCAAGTACACACCCATCCCAGAGCGACACCCCATAAGCACCACCACACTCACTAACGCATACAGTACATGCATCCACACATAATTGAGAGTATTCTGAAAGACTGGGTATGTGTTATCAACAGTTTATTATAAGCAACACAAGACTTTTAACAGCCAATGACATTTACAGCTGACAACTTATTATACCTGGGTCGGTATTCACAAAGTGTTTTATCTGACCATTAATATAGATACATAGATTTCATTAACAAATGTTTTAGATACTTATAATATAAACAATTTTATAACAACTCTTCATCCATTGATGGGGCCATTCTACATTTAGCACATGTTCTACAGGTAATCCTTTGATGACCATGAAATTAGCTTTATTTACTGATTTAGACCCGATTTCCGCCAACTACAGTGGTATTCGCTTTCTCGGCCGCTCTAGAGTCGTATCTGAGTTATTTCCCTTGTGTGTATCCGGACTATCCTAACCTTGCTCTCTCATCTTCCAAGATTCCCTGTGTGTCTGATCCCTCGTGTCTCCTCGCCGTACCCACCAGCCTGCCTGCCTCCCTCGCTCCTGCCGCACTTGCCTGCTCCAGCTCCAGCCCGCTTCCCTCACTCTTGCCTCACCTGCTTGCCCCAGCTCCATCCAGCCCAGTCCCTGCACCCCCCCATCTTCCCCTCACCTGCTTCATCATTAAAACCACTTATTTACTACTTCATCGTCCTGGTCTGCATTTCTGGGTCCTTTACGAACTGCTTACTCACTGCTTACTTACTGACACTATGCATCTCACCTATAAAGAAACAGCCTTGGTCTTTATATGCTTTTTATAGTATAAAGACTATAGGCCTAAGCTACAAATGATATAAACTAAGCTATGTTGTGTATGTTAATAGTTATTATGAAATGAATGCAATTACAATGTTAAAAGATGTAATGTCAATGTCAGTT
Source organism: Hoplostethus mediterraneus (assembly GCA_034670385.1). Classification (NCBI taxonomy): domain Eukaryota; kingdom Metazoa; phylum Chordata; class Actinopteri; order Trachichthyiformes; family Trachichthyidae; genus Hoplostethus; species Hoplostethus mediterraneus. The sequence continues at coordinate 1,551,515 of JAXDDW010000034.1, read as the reverse complement.
AGAATTGAGAGCTCAGTTAACGCATCAGACGTAGTACGTTTAACTATGTGTATTTACTGACACATGAGTTGGTCCAGTTGAACGAAACAAATTTGAAGCCAGCTGCACCTTGTGCAAGAAAACACTACAATTAGGAACTTTGAGCATAAAGGCATGAGAGTCAAGTCCTGTAACGCCGGTAAGTGTTTGGGTCTACTCCAACATTAAAAGATTCCTGTACAGAGTGAACTATCATTTCAGTCTTTGGTCAGCAGTGTGAGTGTTCCTCTACACAGGAGGCGACTCTCTCTCCTCTATTTGACACAGAGACACTGAGGAACCAAACAACCTAAACCCAAGCCTAAACCCAAACCCAGGGTAGAGGGGTTCAGTGAATGTGGAGGTGAAGGTGTGGAGGTGGATCAGTGAGTCAGAGGAGACTCTGTAGAAGGACAGAGTGCCACCAGGCCAGTCCAGATACACTCCTACTCTGTTAGAGTCAGAGGAGGAGGAGGGGATACGTATGTCTGTTTCTCTGTCATTGTGACAAGCAGAGTAACTATTATTAGAGCAGAACAGACTCCAGGACTTGTCATTCCCTCCAATCCAGCAGCCAGCACCCTCTCCTCTCCTTCTGATTCCTCTGTATGTCACTCCGATATCCACCTCTCCTTTCCTCTCCACCTCCCAGTAACAGCGCCCAGTCAGACCATTTCTACACAGCACCTGGTCCCAATAGTCAAATCTCTCTCGGTGATCAGGATATGGCTGCTTCTCTTTCACCAGTGTCACCTTCCTGTTGTCCTCAGACAGAGAGAGGTTTCTGTTTGCTGTGTTTGGGTCCAGTGTGAGTTTACAGGCATCTGATGGGGAGAACAAGACACAATACAGCAGCAGTTCTGATCTGAGACCTGTTCTGTTATTATTAGTTGATTTATTGATAGTTTGATTCATTTGCTAAAACTTTCATGATGACACATATTAGCCATCATGAAATCATGAATGGATGTCATATACTGCTGTGTTGATTGGATTTCCATCTCAATAGTTGAATGTTCATGAATAAAACTAAATCCACACTTACACTTCCTCAGACCTGATTTCAACCTCCACACTCCACCATGGTCGACACTGGGAGGATAAACAAAGTCAGAGCATTATTCTCTTTGTGAAGCTGTGTCAAGTTTCCATTATCAGTCTGACTGAGAACATGGCCAACTCCACACCTCTATAAGACATTGCTTCTGCCTGGCAGCAAGCCTCTCTATACCTGAGAGTGTCCAGTCTCCAGTGTGGATCCTCCAGTCCAGCAGAGAGCAGCTTCAATCCTGAGTCTCCTGGGTGATTGTAGCTCAGGTCCAGCTCTCTCAGATGGGAGGGGTTGGCGCTCAGAGCTGAGGCCAGAGAAGCACAGCCTTCCTCTGTGACCAGACAGCCTGACAGCCTGGAAATACACAAAACAAGCTACATGTTAGATGTTATTAGTATACTACACTGAAATTAGCTGCTAGCAGAAACTTAACTGTCTCCAATCCAAAACAGCTGACCCAATGAGCTCCTTTGTGTTTTCATTTAGTTCATTTTTAAAGTTCTTGCATCAATTTGTGACAGTCCTTTCTGGTATTTTAGGTATTGACAACAGAGGCAGCAAGGAGAGGAAATAAAGAAAGTAATTCATTGGGGCTAGAAAGTAGAGCTAAATGTTGTTATCACAACTAGTCTGAAAATCAAAGAAGAAAATCCTCCACAGGTTAAAATCCTCCACTGGAATACCTGCAAGATGATTCTGTCTCTGGGAAAACTGTCTTTTGAACAGCTGGAGAAAGGCAACCTGATCTTATTCAGTGACATTAACCTGCATGTAAAGGTTTTAAATGGTCATGTGTTGACAGGTTGAGGAATACTGACCTGAGAGTGTCCAGTCTACAGTGTGGACTCCCCAGTCCAGCAGAGAGCAGCTTCACTCCTGAATCCTGCAGGTCGTTGTTACTCAGGTCCAGCTTTCTCAGACTGGAGGACTTGGAGCCGAGAACTGACGACAACTCCTTACAGCAATTCTCTGTGAGCTTGTCTTGATTCAATCTGACAAAATAGATAGAAAAACAATATTTTGCAGCATATTTTAGCTTTAGTATTTAGCTGATCAGAATGATTCACTGTCAGTGAACAGGAAGGGGTTCAGTGTCTTATCCAAGTACACTTGGACAGGACACATTTGGTGTTTCAGAAAACAACCACATGACACTTTAACCCTGTCCACTATTACACAAAAGCATCATAATGTGATCCAACCTTAGAGTGTCCAGTCTACAGTGTGGACTCCCCAGTCCAGCAGAGAGCAGCTTCACTCCTGAATCCTGCAGGTCGTTGTAACTAAGGTCCAGTTCTCTCAGACTGGAGGACTTGGAGCTGAGAACTGAGGCCAGAACATCACAGCTTCTCTCTGACAGCTGACAGACACTCAGCCTGAAGAAGGAATAAAATAAAATAAAATAACTTTGAACTGAATTATTTCACAGGTGAAATAAGAAACATATGACATATATGTATAAGATGTATTGCATACAGTATGTAATATCCTCATCTAATATATTAACCTACACAGATCTATTTGAGGCTTTGACCACTGGCAGCAGCCTCAGAAGACCATCCTCTGAAGCAGAGTATTTCTTCAGGTCAAACACCTCCAGCTCTTTTTCTGATGACAGTAACATGAAGACCAGAGCTGACCACTGAGCAGGGGAGAGTTTGTCTGTGGAGAGACTTCCTGATGTCAGGTACTGTTGGATCTCCTCCACTAGAGAATGGTCATTCAGCTCATTCAGACAGTGGAACAGATTGATGCTTCTCTCTGGAGAGGGATTCTCCCTGATCTTCTTCTTGATGTACTCGACTGTTTTCTGATTGGTCTTTGAGCTACTTCCTGTCTGTTCCACCAGTCCTCGTAGGAGAGTCTGATTGGTCTCCAATGAAAGACCCAGGAGGAAGCGGAGGAACAAGTCCAGGTGTCCATTTGGACTCTGTAAGGCCTTGTCCACAGCTCTCTTGTAGAGGTGTTTAATGTTAGGTTTTTTCCTTAATAGTGCAGACCAGATGGATGTAGACCGTTCTGTGGTGGTGATGAATGACAGAAAGACATAGACAGCAGCCAGAAACTCCTGAACGCTCAGATGGACAAAGCAGAACACCTGGTCCTGGAACAGCCCACGCTCCACTTTAAAGATCTGTGTAAACACTCCTGAGTACACTGAGGCTGCTCTGATATCAATGCCACACTCGGTCAGGTCTGCTTCATAGAAGATCAGGTTGCCTTTCTCCAGCTGCTCAAAAGCCAGTTTTCCCAGAGACAGAATCATCTTGTTGGTCTCTGTATTCCAGTGTGGCTCTGTCTCAGCTCTCCCATGATACTTGACATTCACCTGTTTGGACTGAACCACCAGGAAGTGGATGTACATCTCAGTCAGGGTGTTGGGCATCTTTCCTCTCTGATTGGTTGTCAACACATGGTCCAGAACTGTACCAGTGATCCAGCAGAAGACTGGAATGTGACACATGATGTGCAGGCTTCGTGAGGTCTTGATGTGGGAGATGATTCTGCTGGCCAGCTCCTCATCTCTGAATCTCTTCCTGAAGTACTCCTCCTTCTGTGGGTCAGCGAACCCTCTCACCTCTGTCACCACGTCAATGCATTCAGGAGGGATCTGATTGGCTGCTCCAGGTCGTGTGGTTATCCAGAGATGAGCAGAGGGAAGCAGTTTCCCCTTGATGAGGTTCGTCAGCACCACGTCCACTGAGGTTGACGCTGTAACATCAGTCCAGATCTGGTTGTTCTGGAAGTCTAGAGGAAGCCGACACTCATCCAGACCATCAAAGATCAACACAACCTGGAACTTGTCAAAGCTGCAGATTCCTGCTTCTTTGGTCTCAATGAAGAAGTGATGAAGAAGTTCCACCAAGCTGAACTTTTGCCCTCTCAGCAAATTCAGCTCTCGGAACGTGAATGGAAATGTGAAGTGTACATTGTGGTTGGCTTTGCCTTCAGCCCAGTCCAGAGTGAACTTCTGTGTTAAGACTGTTTTCCCAATGCCAGCCACTCCCTTTGTCATCAATGTCCTGATTGGTTCCTCTCTTCCAGGTAAGGGTTTAAAGATGTCTTCACATGTGATTGTTGTTTCTGGTCTGGCTGGTCTCCTGGATGCTGTTTCAATCTGTCGCACCTCATGTTCATTGTTGACCTCTCCACTCCCTCCCTCTGTGATGTAGAGCTCTGTGTAGATCTGATTCAGGAGTGTTGGGTTTCCTGCTTTAGCGATCCCCTCAAACAAACACTGAAACTTCTCCTTCAGATTACATTTCAGTTGATGTTGGCACACTGCAGCAAGAGTTTCTGAATGAATAAACAACAAATAACATCAATGAGTGTTGAGGTAAATATGAGAAATTACATTTAAATATTTAAAAATGCTTTGCAGGCAATAGCAATAGAATATATGAAAACCAAAAGCCTGGATGGTAAAGGTCCTGTCACCTTTGACCTTTAACTTGGAGGTCAGAAGGTCCAGGAAGAACATTTCCAGGTGAATATGTACATTTCCCAACTCCATTGTAACTATTCAGCTCATCAGTAGTGGACAAACAGGCCCTGGCTGTGTGCAGCCCAATATGAAAGGCAACAACACTGGTTTTGTTTTTTTATTAATGTGCACGACTGTGGTCACGCACATGAACAAATCAATCATTTCACCAAATGACCCTTGGGGATTTTGCTCATTCCTCTTCCAATTGAATAGACTTCTCATTTGAGAAACTCTCCTCTTACTGCTCTCCAGAGAGTCCGCCAGCTCCTCCTGCTTCATTCTCCTCAGGAAGTGCAGTGTGATCTTCAGAAGTGCCTCTCTGTTGCGCCTCCTGTGTTCTTCCTTCTCACTGTCCACCTCCTCCTCATAATCCCTCTGCCTCTCTAAGCATTCTGGGTAATCCGGACTCAGAAGCATCTGGAACCTCTTCAGTTCGTTCTTCACAAAAGTGACAATGTTCGCCTCAAGCAGCTGGAACAGAATAATATATAAATTAACCTTTCATACTAAACTTGTGGAACGCAACATCAGATCCATCTGTCATAGACTGGTCACCGGTCTAAAGAGTGTAGCATGGCGACAATTATGACCAGAATGGTTGTTTTTCATTTAATTTCGAGCTGAAGTAAAAGGTGTTGTTGTACATTTACACACCATAAATATGGAGGCCAGGTCTGTTTGATGCTCCTGGAAAGTCTGAGCACTGGGAAGCTCTGACCTCTCCTGGTGGACTCTGGAGAAAACATAATGAATTAGATCTCTAGATATCAATACACACACACAGTGTTGTGTCATGATGGACAATTCATTACTGAATTGTCGAAACACATGGTAAACACCATTGTAAATGCTGCTCTGATTATTGGATGTGATGTTTTGAGAGAAGAAACTAAACCTGAAGGACCAGACCAATTCTATATCTCATGACATCTTACTTCTGCTCTGTAGAGTCAGATATAGACAAACTCATCTGATGTAAATTCTTACCTTTTCTCAGTAGAGTGGTGTCCACAATGGAAGACATCAAAGCGTTCAATAGACTTGCCACTCTTCATGGACACATGGCTGAGTACAGGGGAGTCTGCTCTCTCCTGCTGGACTGGGCTTCAACACAACACACAAAATAGTAATATTAAAAAATAAAATATGAATACAATTTATTTTGTAGCACTTTAAAAATACATTGAATAAATACATTTAATTATTTTCGAGCAATAATAAGAGATTATATTAAAACCAACTAGACAGACAAATAAAATGTCCAGACATGAATGAAAAACAGGTTTACAGAAGAATAAAACAGACACAGATACAAGATACAATGAGCATCAAATATATGAAAATAAACAACATAAAAGCATCTACAGTATGAAGGTGACTTCACCAGCCTCAGCTCCTCAGGCAGGGCCTTCCAAACCCCAGGAGCTTCGATGGTATAGGCCCTGTCACCTTTGACCTTTAGCCTGGAGGTCAGAAGGTCCAGGAAGACAGTGAGCTCTCTCCCCAGCCCGTCTATCTCTGCTGACCAGGCCAGGACGGAGCTGAGGGAGCTCCTCCAGCATCTCTTCAAAATTTCACTGAGCATGCAGAGGGGACCACCATTGTAGACAACATGTAGTAGTCCCCATGTCCAAGAAGGGCTGGTCCAGTGTCCTCAACCATTACAGACCAGTGTTGACTAATTAACAAATTAAATTCTTGCCTTTGCTCAGTAGAGTGGTGTCCATCTTTGAACCCAATAAGGCGATGTACAGACCAGTCACTCTTCATGGACACACAGCTGGGTACAGGGGAGTCTGGTCTCTCCTGCTGGACTGGGCTACAACACAACACAGACAGATCTTTAACTCTGAATAATGACGGTTTCATGATATCACTGCTGAGCTCTGAGATGAAGAACAGTCATGGACAGTCAGAGATCCTTGTCTTACCTCTTAGCTTTGGTCTGGCGGTCATGGTCCCCAGACAGAGAGGTTTTAGAGGTAGGGACCCCCTCCTCTCTCTCCTCAGACAGACTCATAGTAGAGCATCCAGCTTTACAGAAACACACCCAATGTACTGTTAGCTGGACTCCTTCATTACAACAAGGCTTCATTACAGGATAGATTACTTCCACTTCATTCGTTTCGGTAAAATGACAAATGTGCGTTATGTGTATTTGTACAAAGTGTACAAAATACTAGGATCACTGCTCTTTATATCAAACAGACTGACCAGGTACATCTAGACAGACTTTTTAAGCCTTGGGGACAAAAGAAACATGGACTGGTCTAAAGAGATTTGTGGAAGTGCTAGTTGAATCTTTATGTTGCCTCTCTCTCTTGTTCTGGTAATAAAAGACGTATGCCCTCCCAGTGCTACACCTGCACCAATTATCTGCTTCTTATATCCTACCTGTTTTAGTGCCCCTAGTGTCAACAAAATAAAACTAATAATTCACACAAAAAGACTAATAATAAAATAATAATAATAATAAACCAAACAAACAGTCCAGCAAATACTTAAATAGCTTCTACAGTATGTCTTGAAAGACTTAGTTTTATATACAGTCATACAGTACCAGATAGCCTGTTCATCAAACATTGATGATGTTCCCTGGTAGGATCTTTACCTGGTGAAGTCACTTTCCTTTGCAGAGGAAACACTGACAGATTCTGCTTATTCTCCTTCAAAAGTCCTGGGTGTCTGTCTACATTTGATCTGAGGGTGCTGTAACTTCCTCATAACATCACAATCAACATCTAGAAACATTGGTACGTCAACAAACCAGTCTGACCTGTAGCCAGAAACCTAACGCCGTTCCATAGTAATCTCACAGTGAGACACGCCTCCTCCGTGTCCCTGCTCACTGTTTTTGAGACACACACAGACACACAACAAATATGTTCCCACTCAGTCCCGATGGGCTGCAGCCGGTGTCGGGGCAGGGCGAACCCGCCTGCCAGCCCGACTCCGCCCCCCGCATCCAGCCAACTGCCCAACCACACCCCCGCGTCTGCCACAGCCTCATATACCCATGAACTAGACTTCCTAGTATGGTCTAAGAAAGGATTGGAGTTAGTTGACCTGTCCCTCTGTATAGAAGAACGTTGAACTGTGTGCTAGAGGGTTAACATTGGGTCTGTGAGACGAGCTCCTGGTGGGACTACATGACTTAGTAACTCTCAATAAAAGGAAGCTGTTGATAGTTTGCTGCCGCACCCCCACTTCAAACATCCAGTCACGCTTGATAGTTTGTTTGTGCAATTATAGCATTTTTTTTTTAATTATAGAAAGCTTTTACCATTTCTTCAAAATTAGCCTTTTAACTGAAATAAAGGATCTATATTTACTAATTGCATATGGGAAATTAAAGGTGAAGTAAAATGAAATGAAAATTGTAAGTGAAAAAAAATAAGCGAACCTCCTCTTGAGTTAAATCAAGTAGGAATGGGTGACTAAATAATTGGGTATGAAGTCAACCATTCCAGAAACCTGGTCAGTTTGGCGTTACCATGCAGGTGAAAGGAAAACACTATGGTGTGATCTAAGGAGACCTCAGGGACTTCAGGAAGAGAGGAGTGAGTGAATCAGTCTGGGGAAGGTTCGAAAGACATATCAAAACAATTTAGTCACGCAGTGAAGAGAGAGGATCAGGCTGAATCAAGCTATTATATTGGAATAGAGACCCTAATGGGACCAGCCTATCACCTATCATTTATTTATTATTTTCTCTCCAATGTGCATGGTTGCTTTAGGACAAGCACTGATAGTCGTAGAACGGGCTGCCTCCATGAGACATCTTAATTATAGCGAAGTAGGTGTCAGGCTCCTCTCTATGATGGGGAAACACTTCAGTTTCTAGACACCACCACCGCCACCTTCATTTTTTATACGTACCTATTCTTATACGTCTGTTTATACATAGCTAATGTGTCTATTAATTTATACTGAATATGTATAGCAAGTATCTTTATGAATCTTAAGAACCATATACTGTACACACACACTTCTAAATGTACTTATACCAAGATGTACAACAAAACACATTTAGTAATCCACATTTTATCAGTCTGCTTAACCCTTGTGTGGTGTTCGGGTCTGTGGGACCCGTTTTCAATGTTTACTAAAAGAAAAATGATACAATTAATTTTTTTTTCAACCTGAGACTCATTGGCCTTGGCTCATTTTCTGTGAAGAGCATGTAAGAGAACAAAGTTTCATTGAGTGAGTTTCATTTATTTCCAGCATTATCTGCTTTGATAACCATACACCAGACCAGCTTGGTGGCAGACAGACCAGCTAGCTGCAATCAGGTCAGTGTGGGGCAAGTGGGGTTAGGGTTCCCTATAGGGACCGCCATCCCCTGGTTTTACAACCCTGGGCCCAACATTACTGTTGATGAGCAGCTTACACCATTTAGGTCTAAACCCGCAAAATATGGAATCAAGATTTGGGAGGCCTTTGATGCTGCCTCATCATATGCACATATGCATGGACCTTGCAAGGCCGAGCAGCTGTGACAAGCTCCATTTCTGCATTTTCTAACAAGAATCACACCAGCAGCGTTCCAAAATTTTTTAAAATAATTATCCAAACTATAGTAAAATAACAGTATCTTTGTTTTTGACATGTTGATTCTATACTATTCTTGCCTTGATTGGAATTGTTGCTCTGCATCTCGTACATTGTTGAAATATTTTCTAGCCATCTGATTCACCACAGCCATAACCTTCCTGTGTTAATGTAACTTGAACATCTAAATAACCCTAAACTTACCCTATTTAGAGATGCCACAATAACCTAAGAGGTTTCACTTTTTCAAAATTACTCTTTTGTGCCGTAATACAGGTGCTACTGAAGAGCTCCTCTTTAGATGTAATACTGAGTCACAATGAAAGAAAAAAAATGACTCTTAACAAATTAGCACAGCATTCTCATTAAATAAGGCATAAGGTGCATTTTCACACTATCTTTCTAGGAGGTTTATACGGCAGTGAGGAATCAACACGTGAAAACAATTACGTAAATAATGGTAAAAGATGGGCAGAGGTATACTGGACCAATGTGTCAAAAACACTTAAAAAAACACACCTTAACTGCTTTTCCTTTATGCCAATTTTAACAGTCAAACAATTAAAATGCAGTTTGTCAGTTTGTCCCTCTTCACTTAAAATAAATACTTATATTGTAATGAAATACAGTCCTAACCCTTCTATACATGGTGTGTCCCACACTTGGAGCAAACGTAAGGCTGGTAGCATTCCAACAATATACAGCCTTAACTTCTTACACATTATAGTTTCTTCATTTTCCATCCATTTAGGTAAAAGCAGCTGGGTAAAATCAACTACAAATGATTTATCTAACATGGGGTTACACTACAATGCATGACAAACATGATCATAGCTGAGAGAATAGTAACTAGAAGCTACTAGAAAACAGTTAAAGACATGGTGATAATACATTTTGGCTCTAGCGGCACATCAAAAGGTGATTAAATATCACCCCACACGTGCACGTGCATTTTGCAGATCACAGGGCAGAGCGTAGCCATTGAACGGCGCGCCTAGAGCAGTTTTTGGGGTTAGGTGCCTTGCTCAAGGGCACTTCGGCAGTGTTGGTGGGCACTGTAACTGTGACACCGGTCATTTTTTCAACCACCAGCTCACAGCTGGAATACACCCTCCTGGTGGTGCTGGGGATCGAACCAACGACCCTCCGGTGATGGGTGACGACCCATAAATCTTCATAATTATACCATTGTATAAATCATTTCTTATTGGTTAAAACCATTTTTTATTAACCAATGAGAAGTAATGAATTGTAACATTACGACATCATAATGGGTCTATAGAACACATTTCTTATTGGTTAAAACCATTTTTTATTAACCAATGAGAAGTAATGAATTGTAACATTATGACATCATAATGGGTCTATAGAACACTCAGTTTCATCATACTGTGGCAGATCAAGAATCTTGTCAGTTCGTGGTTGGCATTAGAGAGAGAAAGACTGTTTGATATTGAAAAGCGATACTGCAGAGGAATATTTCACTTTTGTTACTTTACAACATTTATTCAAGGGAGTAATCAAAATTACTCAAGCTATGCAACTAGTTTGATCATAAAACGTGCATAGTTTTGGATATTTGTTGGTGATTTTTTTGAAGGAAGGAGACGAAGGAAGACGAGATTCAGGTAAGCTAATTCTTCTTTTATGTGGCAAAGGTTTGGCGATAATGTTGGAAAGAGTGCTGAAATATTTCTTACAGTCTGCTGGAAGACTACTGATACTACTTCACATTTTAGTTTATAATGTAGTTCATATAGCTAGAGGGGTATATAGTAGTGTATCAAAATGATGTACGTTTAACAAACATTTTTATTAGACTTGCCAACACATCATTTATATGTTTACATTCTATCAATTTGAATTTCCACTTATTTCCTCTCGACAAGACACAAGCTCTAAGGTCAGACACGACTAGAATTTTCACTTCCATTTCAACTTCCACTTCCAATATCTGACTGTAGGCCTTTAGGACTTTTAACCAAGGACTACAGTTAATCTGGAGAAACACTGCATGACAAACACACCAGTAACCTGACAGTGGTATATTAAATGTGCATGTAAACTGGAAGAGTAGTAACACTTTCAAACTGGAGAAAAGTTTGATACAAACATGATTATTGTCTCTTTTTTATGCATCTAAAAGGTTTCAATCATATTCATTCAGTGTTGACAAGTTGTGGGGTTTTAGGTTTTATGACATGAAATGTTTGGCAACCATATGTTATTTATCAACAGGTAGAGACCAAGTAAGTAAATTCAGAGATGCTGGTGAGGTTTTCTTGTACAATATTTGATCAGGTTTGGCATGAAATAGACTGATGTTTTGAGAGTCAGTGACAATGTATATTTATAGTTGAATTAGGTGCATAGTTTATTTACTAACATTTATCAACACTGTTATCAAGACCCGTATTTTAACATGACCAAAGAATGACAAGTTATCTTTGTTAAATGGATTGGAGCCTATTTAGGGTTGAAAGTAAGAGACTTTTTTCTCTCTGTTCCCTCCGTTAGCCCACATCTCTTCTGGATCTCATCTATCATCCTGAGATGATATCCACGTTCCCCCAAGTACAGGGGCAGACCCCACAGCCCCTCTTACACGACCCAGCATCCAGCAGCCCCGACAATTATAACATGGTGGCCATCCTAGGACAGGGATCTTTTGGGGAGGTGATCAAGTGTCTACAAATAGACACGAACGAGACCGTGGCTGTGAAGGTCATGAGAAACAACATGACCAATGAGACAGAACAGGAGGTGGGCCATTTAAATAATGAAGTTGATTGTTATATGTGAACTAAATATTGATAGTATAACCATTTCCAACCATTTGTGTACCCTCAGATGTCCATGCTCAAACACCTGAGCCAGTTGGACCCAGACGAGTGCAACATCGTGAAGTGGCACAGCAGCTTCATGTTGCAAAGCCGCACTTGTCTGGTGTTTGAACTGTTAGACATCAGCCTCTGGGATTATATGGAGCTGAGGTACTTCAGCCCTCTGCCTCTGAAGGATGTCAGACACATCGTTCAACAGGTACAGACCATGTGGTTTTCACATCTATACTACAGACCAATTGAAACAATGGAAGCAAATATGCCTGATGCCAAATACAATGCAAACCTGTCAATGTTGGTCAACTATGGTATAAACTCTATATTCCCACACTCTACTTGCAGCTGGCCACAGCGTTCCATGCCCTGAAGGCTTTCGGAGTGATCCACACCGACCTAAAGCTTGATAATATCATGCTTGTGGATCACATCCGACAACCCTTCAGGGTAAAGGTCATCGATTTCGGTTTAGCCATCCCCAGGTCGAGAGCTCAGGTGGGCTCCACCGTTCAGGCCATTTCCTACAGGTGAGTTCTGTACAGCCCTGGATTGCTACCCCACTATGTCTGTTTGCATTTTCATACTTGTTGTCAGTCGGTGCGACATCTTGACACACATTTTGTTGCTGCCATGCCCCATGTTGTGTTCTTAGTCCTAATATTTCCCACGTGGTTTGCTGTTCTTCTCCTCTCAGGGCTCCAGAAATCATCTTGGGCCTCCCATTTGATGAGGCTATAGATATGTGGTCCCTGGGCTGCGTGATGACGGACCTGTTTCTGGGCTGTACACTCTGCCCTGGGGAAAGTGAATACGAAGCGGTCAGTCACCTGCTACCCGTGGTCTCTCTGCTTCCTTTCTAGATCTAGTCCCGCTACTTCCAATTATATACTCTTCCTCAAAGAGTATCACAGCAAATCTCCAAAACCTCTTGGGGATGTATATTCTAGACTAATGTGGTCATGTGTTGTCTTTCCAGTTGCGATTCATCATCCACACCCAGGGTCAACCAAGGGATGAGCTTCTCAACGCTGGGCTGAAAACAGAGTGGTATTTCAGAAGAAACCACCTGTATGCAGGTCACACACTTTGGAGGCTCAAGGTACCTCACCACCCTTGCTGTTCCCCTGCTGACCAAACAACATCTTGTTTGCCTCTGGATTTATAGAAATATAAAACAGTAAATGAGTGAATGTGACCAAGAGGTATCTCGGTATGTCATTTTAGACATGGGAGGAGTACACGGCAGAGATGGGTGTCGAGTCCAGAGAAAATGAACAGTACAACTTAAATTCTCTGGATGACCTGAAAGAGGTAGGTGGTCTGTCTGTTCAGTCCAGACTAAATTGATTAAATTCACCTTTGTTCTTCTCAATAATCAAGTTGTTTGTCTGGTTTCCTGTTGGACATTGCCTGTTATTTCCAAATTTAGTTTGTCCTGAAGGTGATGAACCCGGCAGAGGTTGAGGACGGGCTCAGGTTTGTGGAGTTGGTGAAGCAATTGCTTCAAATGGATGCTGGCGAGCGAATTACTCCTGGAGAAGTCCTCGCCCATCCTTTCCTCTCCATGAGCCACCTCAGTGACAGCAACCAGGACTGCTCCCAGTAAGTGTGTGTGTGTGTGTGTGTGGATAGATGCTTGATGGCTGGATGGATGACTGATTGAACGATTGATTGATTGATTGGCTGAATTAATTAATTAATCATTAATGGATTGATAGATTTATTTAATTATTAATTTATTGTATTAATTGATTAATAGATTGTTTACATTTACAATTGATAGATAGATAGCTTGATTAATTGCTTCATTACTTTATCCAGGGAGAACGCCTCATTGTTGTACACCGGTACGCTGGATGATGTTAGAGCTCCGTCTACTACGCAGTCTGACGCTGGAGCCCCGTCTACTACCCGGTCTGACGCTGGAGCCCCGTCTACTACCCGGTCTGACGCTGGAGCCCCGTCTACTACCTGGTCTGACGCTGGAGCCCCGTCTACTACCCGGTTTGACGCTGGAGCCCCGTCTACTACCCGGTCTGACGCTGGAGCCCCGTCTACTACCCGGTCTGACGTTGGAGCCCCGTCTACTACCCGGTCTGACGCTGGAGCCCCGTCTACTACCCGGTCTGACGCTGGAGCCCCGTCTACTACCCGGTCTGACGCTGGAGCCCCGTCTACTACCCGGTCTGACGCTGGAGCCCCGTCTACTACCCGGTCTGACGCTGGAGCCCCGTCTACTACCCGGTCTGACGCTGGAGCCCCGTCTACTACCCGGTCTGACGCTGGAGCCCCGTCTACTACCCGGTCTGACGTTGGAGCCCCGTCTACTACCCGGTCTGACGCTGGAGCCCCGTCTACTACCCGGTCTGACGTTGGAGCTCTGACTACTGCATTGTCTGACATTAGAGCCTGCTTTACAGCGCTGTATGATGACAGATCCTCCACCTCTGTCCCAGCGGCTCAAAAAAAGGAGAAAAGTAAGAAACAAAGCCAAACTTTATCTGTACAACTGTATTATTTCTGCTTCATATCATAATTGTTCCTACTATTGAGTGAGGGTGATAATTTTATGTCATTTTCAGAGAAACCAATGAAACGGTTCTGGAAACTGTTTTGCAGACTGATGAAGGGTCTGTGTTGCTGTTGTGACAATATCGAAGAATGAAGATTCATCACCGACCAGACCCCTACCCTTCATTACCTACCTCCAACTCATTTCCCCCTCCCTTTTTTGTTTTTTACAATAAAAAAATCAATTAAATGAATGATTATGGAATCTACTATATGTCAAAAATACTGTACTGCAGTGGTGTGTGTGTGTGTGTGTGTGTGTGTGTGTGTGTGTGTGTGTGTGTGTGTGTGTGAGAGTGTGTATCACCATCACCATTGTTGGACAAACAGCATGCTTACTTTCAGGCAGAACCTGAATCTGAATCTAAAGGCTTCTTCTGCACAACAGAACAGAATCGCCTCTTGCTGCAGCAAAGAAGCTAAACATCATCAACATCATCATCAAGATTTGGGGTCATAATATAGGAAATAATACAAAATCTAGAGTAATAATACAAGTAAAAATAATACATAAATTGGTGATAAGCCATGGAGACAAATTGCAGCAATCATGGTAGTCAGAGGCTCACTCCTGCCCTTGTTTTTTCTCTCACCCTCTCTGTATTTGAGTCCCCAACAGATCCTAAATAGGGCCTGACTGATGTTAGATTTTTGGCTCCGATACCATATTTGATATCTTATGGTATTACGATGTTTATATTAATACATTTTTGATACTTTATGCGAAGAAAACTCAAAGGAGGAAGAGGAGAGGGCAGAAGAAGGACAAAGGGTAGAGGAGGTGGTGAAAGAGGAGGAGTAGAAGGGGCCGCAGGGGGAGATTGAGGGAAAAAAGGAGGGGGGAGGAGAGGGAGGAAGAAGACACAGAGGAAAAGGACAAGAGAGGGAGGAAATCACACCATTACCACCCATACCCAGACTACCACTACCACCACCACCAGCATCACCACCACCTGTACTACCACCAATACTTTCACCACCACCTGTACTACCACCAATACTTTCACCACCACCCTGCCATCATCATCATGAAAATGTATCAAAATGAATCCATTCACTTGTCAGTCTAGTTACTACTTTAGTTACTGACCACTTTTTGACTTTACTTAACAGGTAGAATTTAGTTTGGTCAAGAATGACACTCACTCACACACACACACACACATACAAACACACACGCACGCACACATGCGCACATGAGAGAACAGCTCAAAAATGAAATAAAAAATAATTAAAATATCAATTTATTTAAAATATAGTATAATAATATAAGTGTTCCATTTCAAACACTTATACTTACAATCACCTGGATCAGCGGCAACAAACTCAGCCTTCAGTAAATTGACCCATTATGTCATGATGGACTTTGGCATCAGACGTTACAGAAATAACATCCTAAGAAACAGGCACGTAACTGCTGCAGGGAAGCCAGATGAAGAATCCCCTGAGAAGAACGAAGGGATGCGGTTGTCCTGGACAACATCACATGCGCTAACTTTTTTACTTTGCAGTTTCATTTTTAAATATATATATATATATTTTTTTTTTTAAATCACATTTTATCACAAAAAACGAATAGCACTTTTATTAATAAATATGATGTAGCAGGGGTAAATGGCAAATATTAATCAAATATACTGTCTATATTGCTTGTAATTGAGATAAAGTCAACATCTGTTAAGTATTTTTACATAAATTGGTATGGCTGTATTGTTTTAAAAACCTGAAAACTACACTCGACTCTTCACACATCCTAACGACAATTGCCGATATATGTAATTCAGTTTTGACTTCGCCATATTATCAGATTTAGCCAAACAGCCAGCAGCATCACATTTAAGGATTTAGCTACCTACCAGCAGCGCTGTGAGACCTAGACATTAGACATAGACATCATTAAACTTGTAAAACGATGTTTGGCAGGCGCTTTATGGTGATGTTTGATCTTAGTAACGAATACACATGAAGGTTGTGGCGTAAATAAATACTAGACGTTTCATTGATATAGTAACTTTAGACAGCTGTACGCATTTTGGTAAGGTTTCCATGGGCTGGGATAGGATGTCAACTATCTTAAAAGTGAAATCTAGGACCTTTCATATGCTTAAAGCTGTACAGAATATAAATCACGTCACGTGTCATCAAGGAATGCATTTCAAATTTAGTTTACTAATTTTTCTTTTTTAATCTACCATAGGCTGTAGAAATGAATTACTCCTACTGACTTCAGTTGACTTTACCTAACATTTTTTTTATGATTCTTGAATAGACCCTCTTTTGTGTTACTTACATGAGAGTGACACTATTTACATGTATCATCATTTATTAAGCTAGCATTGGCTTGATAAACAAGTGAGTTAACAGAGTTGAGGTCAGTTTGCCCTCCATTACATTCCTGTTGTCACAAGATGAATATTGAACCCATGGATCACTGATCTGTTTACCTAAAGAGAAGCATCTTTACTGACTGGTTCACTTATATTTGCCTTTTCTGGATTACTTTAAGATGTAACTGATTTAAGATATTTCATGATTTATTTGTATTCCTCAAACTACGCAATGTACTTTTTCACATATTTTTCAGTTGTTTGGTTGAGATTGTGACATTTTGTTATGCAGAAAAATACGGAGAATTTGTTGGTCTATGATTTCTAATATATCTAAATGTATTCATTTTATTGCTGTTTAATGTCTGTCCCTTGCAGAGGAAAGTACTTTGAAGGGGATTCCCTACTTTGAAAAATGTTAGATCGCATGGGCTGTGGCCAGTTTAAGTAACTGGACAGGTTTTGTGAGTTAAAATAACGCTGCACACACACTAACACACACACACACACACACACACACACACACACACACACACACACACACACACACACACACAGTTGCATCAGTATACCGTTTCAAGGAGAACAGAAAAAAGTGTTTATTTTGATATATCGCTGTTCACTTTAAAACAACCACATCACATTGAGAAACAAGATAATGGGGAAAAAAATAAGATAAAAATAAAGACAAATAAGCATAGAGTTCATACATGTCTTGCCATGGTTGTTGTCTTTTGAGCATGGAGGAGAGGAAGATGGAGAGAGTGGCAGTTCCAGTGAGTCAGGCCCAGAGGTTACAAAAGTTTCATAGTCTTTATATACAAACAGCAGCCCAGATGACACACACAGCAAGATTATTCATTCTGTAGCACGACTGGAAACCCTCCTGTCTTGTCAAGCAAAAAGCTGAACAACAGATCCTAAATGTTCAGTTAAACTGGAACTTAAACTAAATAAGGGCTGACCACCTGTCGAGTGACATGGCAAAAAACATTTAAAATGCTTGACTTGTTGATGTCCAGGTTCATTGCTCCATTTCACCTAGGAGAGACCGACTGGTAGAAAGACTAGAGAGAGGTCGTGCTGTGACTGTTTGGATCAAATGTCAGTCATCCGGTAACCAGGGGCGACTGGTCACGGGCTCTATGTGCTGCATGGTACCTACATGCAGGTGTGTGTGACAGACAACGAGTCGTTTTGAGTAGCTGCATGGTAAATAGACAGTACAAACAGGATGGGAGCTAGGCTAGTCATACATCATTGGGCTTTGGATTAGAAAAATAGCTCTTACACAGATCCGTAACATACAAGTCATGAGTGAACAATTAAAAAAGATGACAATAGAAAAGTGTTAACACCCAAAGGGAATCCTTGAGCGTTGGCAAATCCCGATTGAGTGGATACGAGTTGATTCAGTCAGATTCTGATTCCCTAATAATGTATCAATTCTCTATCAAACCTTCTCAAAAATGTGATGTACGGAGGCAATGGGTGGGTCTCTTGAAAAATTAGAGGTAGCGTTGCCTTTAAAGACTTATTCCAAGAATACTCAAATAAAGGAAAAGTCCTGATTAAGATCTAAATATGACGACCGGGCTGTGTTCGTGTCTCAAGTGAAATTAAACACAAACCTTTTCCTGACTGTATGCCCGTTATTGAACCACAGGCTGTGACCTTGTCGTCCCAATTTCCTACCACAAGATGGCAGGAGATGCACATTTATCAAGGGACCAAACATCCAATATTACAAATCAGACTCGACAATCTAGGCCTGGGCGAACACACAATCTTTCAAGTGCTTTTAAAAGGGTCATACAAGTATGCACAAGAGAGTTCAGTTGTTTGTTTGTGTGTGTGTGTGTGTGTGTGTGTGTGTGTGTGTGTGTGTGAGTGTGTGTGTTTATGTGCATTTTCTAGTCATTGATTGATTCTAGTCATTATTACCTCCTCTAAAGGAACACTGAGTTCTATGCAGAAGCAAGTAAGGATGTGGGAGGACTGGTGTTACAGTACGGGGTATTTGGTCATGTTGACCTTGGCCCCTCCACTGTCATTATAACCCAGGGGACACTGGGGCCAAAGTGGCGCCTGTAGTCTGCTCTGCACGGTGTGGTGTGTCAGAGAAGATCACTCCTCACCTCCTCATTAGGGACGCCTCCATATACACAAACTGTCTGGCACAAGATCTCTCCCTGCGTCTGCCCTCTCTCTGGCTATCTGCCCCTTTTCCTCGCTCACTCACGCACTTGATTTCATCGAAGTATCGCGCCTATCACGTCGCTCTTCATCTCTACCACACCCACACCAGAGCTCTCGCTTCTCCCTTCTCTTTATTTCAGAGCACTATTTAGATTTGACCCCTTTACAAAGCACCTTCTCTCTCTCCAGTCTTCCCTCCAATTGTTTGCCCCCCCCCCCTCTTTCAGTTGCTCCCCCGGCTGTTCTCCTCCTCTGTCCTTTCCTCGGTCTTAGCCTCCTCCTTCTCCTCCTCTTCCTCCTCCTCTGCTTGGATCTGCTTGGCAGTCTCTGTCACGCGGGA
Source organism: Hoplostethus mediterraneus (assembly GCA_034670385.1). Lineage (NCBI taxonomy): Eukaryota > Metazoa > Chordata > Actinopteri > Trachichthyiformes > Trachichthyidae > Hoplostethus > Hoplostethus mediterraneus. The sequence continues at coordinate 1,532,128 of JAXDDW010000034.1, read as the reverse complement.
AACCTTCTCCGACTGGTCGGTGGTGGCCGTCGCTTGATGATCTGAAGAGACAAGGGCTGCTGTTAAAAGCAGCAGTGAATCGTGTGCATTCTAGTTTAAGATACCAACGCGCCATACGCAGGAGCATCATGTCTCGGTTCGGTTCATTCTGATGAAAGAGATGCAGACAGACAGGCAGTTTCTCATAGTGCATGAAGGTAGTGGTACAATACCTCCAAGAGAGTTGCCACAATTCGTTAGAAGGCAGATTGGCGCACCATCAATATCTATAGGGCCTAACTAACAATACTAATTTTCGTGCTTTCACGTGAATTTCAAGTTTATGTGTCCCTTTATAAATTCCAACTGCTGCTTTTAAAAAAAAAATACATGGGTGTCAATCAGAAACTGAGATTGTTTGTCCTTATTGCAGAACAGTTGATCCTTGGAGGATATATACGAGTTACTGTGTTGTTTCACAGCCACTTCACTGAATTGATTGGTTTGATTTGTCTCTGTATGCCGTAGTCTCTGGGCCAGGCTGGCACACTGCTGCTCTACTGAAACAACAGATGAACTGCAACCCAATCAGGGAATAAAAAAAGTGTTTTAACAGGAGTCTAAGAAGGGTTTCAGTGGGAGAGACCGTTATCTGGGCCGAAGGAGCATTGATTCTGAATGAAAAAGCACCTGCAATATTTAGAAACCTTCTATTTTGGTGCATAAAACTGTACTTCAATTCAAGATTTTGCTGTTGTTATTTTTGCATTTTTGCATTGTTGGAGATCAACCGTCTAAGGATAAAGGGTCACAACTCTTAACACCGTCAACAGGTTTTATCCTCTGCATCTCTACGGCACACAGAGCAGGATCTGACTGGGCTCTCCACAGACAGCCTGCTCTCTGTGGTGAGACCTGTCTGGCCTCACTCTCTCTCGACTGGCGTGGGCGTCGGCTCCGGGCCTTTCTGTCAGCCTCAGTGTGCCCTCTGACAGATCTGGGGCAAGAGACAGAGAGCTAATATGACATTGGGGCCGTCTCTCAATGCAAAGAGCATCACCTGAGCTCCTGGCTGGCCCTCAGAGGAGCTTACGTTACCCGGCTGTGCTATACTGGTCCACCGAGAACAACACCTCCATTCTACTGGGGAAAGAAGTAGGTTTTATGTAACAACAGGTATTGCATGTGCATTGGAAGCAAACATGCTCCAAAACAGGTTTAGGAATATGAAACCTTTTACTTCCGTCTATGTCTACATTTACATTTCCCCCCCCCCCCCCCCCCCCCCCCAATCATTTTGCAACACATGCTACATTTACTTGGTTTTTTTTAGGGTGTCAAACCTAGCTTGAAATGAACTGTTGTACCGGCTAACAAAGATGACCTAAATGAGAAGACGTTTGGGTGCGACCATAAAGTTTGTAAGGCCACATGTTTTTGAGGGACTATTTCCTGGCGGAGACTGGCGGAGGTGTCATGTGATTGACAGAGCAGAGTAACGTGGCGCGCGCACTGATCTGAAAACACTCAACTGTAGTAAAGTTAAGGCTTCAGGGGGTTTACTCTGATGGATTATCTAGCTCAGCCCGTGGATGTTTTTCACACTGTAAAAAAAAAAAAAAAAGCAAGAAAGAAAAAAGAATGGCAGCAAACGATGCTGACTGTGTGCAGACACCGCCAGGAGTGACGTAAAAAGAGAGGGGCAACCTGGAAGATTGGCACAAACACCGGTATTATCCTCGTTGCCAGGGAGAGACTCCCTCTCACCAGCAGCTTTGGTGGGAGATGTATCCTCACCCTCCTCTCTCTGCCAGTGGTCCTCATACTCCTCCCCTTCATAAGGGTCTTCCAGAGGAGGGTAGACACCTAGGTTCTGCATGTGTGCTTCAGCCATCTTCTGCACAGCTACACACACACAGGTAAACACAGCACACACAGGTAGACGTCCCCACACACACACACACACACACACACACGGACACAGACACAGGGATAGAAGGGATATGTTGTTTTGGTTTTACCACGCTTCAACACTGTCAGTTATTATCAAGCCTCGCGAGGGTGTTTGAGCGCACGCCAGGCGGGCAGGCACACGGGCAGGCGGGAAGCCAATTAAGCGCATGCACTGACAGATAGACGGGCAGCAACTGCGACACCGCATCCCACGCTGATTTCCACGGTAACGCGATGGCGTCCCCTTCCCTCGTCCCGTTTTTTTCTCCCCCTCTCTGCTTCTACTCTCTTCTTTTACCCTCAGCTGCCCACCCCTGCTCACGTTCTCGCCAAAAACACTGCTGACTCACACCATTCTCTCTCTCTCTCTCTCTCTCTCTCTCTCTCTCTCCACGTATACTCTCTCTTTTGTGATATTCCCTCCGCTCCCTCTCTCTTTCTCTGGGTCACCTTGGCCTCTCTCTGCCTCTCACACACACTCAGACACACAGTGCTACACTGGGACAGGTCACTTATTCTCATCTCATCATCGTGAGCTCGGAGCTCTCTCTCTCTCTCTCTCTCTCTCTCTCTCTCTCTCTCTCTCTCTCTCTCTCTCTCTCTCTGCATCTGAGCTGATGAAGGATAGATTTCAGATACAGGCACAAGGCTTCCTGGCTCATTATCACTCTACATGCTACACACACACACACACACACACACACAGAAATCCCCATTTAATGAACCCCTGCTGACAAGCTAAAAAAAAACCAACAACCTTTATCGAGCACATGCTGCCACTCACACACAAGCCGCATTCATAACCGCAGCAGAGAGGGTTTTGTGTGACAGCATAGGAGCATGTATGCGTTCATGCCCGTGTTTCAAACACGCCTGTGTGTGTTTGTGCGTGTGTGTGTGTCCCGCAGCTGTATACACGACACGACTGTAATCCTGGATGATCCAGACTTGCATAGACTCACACTCGGTGTCTCACAGCTGTCACACTCTAATCTCTCTCTCCCCCCTCTCTTCCGCTCACACACAGATATATATATATATATATATATATATATATATACAGTATATGGACCCTGCAGTTCAGCACGGACTTTCATAGAAACACACCTCATGCACAGACTCACGCATGCACTTAAAAATGTGTCGGGATGCACATCCACCCATCTGCCGCATGCGTTTCCTGCCCTCGTCTGTAATGGTGAAGCGTGGAAAGCAAGGAGGCAAGTTGCTGCGGCGAAGCAAGGTAAAACAAAAGGACTTTAACACCAGGATAAGCACAACAAACACACGAGAGTATTGTTAGCACCGGCGCCTACCTCTGAGTGACGGCGGCTGATACACGTTTGGATTGACGCGTTTTGGCTTGAGCACTCCGTTCTCCCCGACGACCCACTGTGGACCAGAGAGAGGGAAACACTGGACTTTAAAAAGCAGCCTTATTGTGTCGTTGAGTGCTGACATGGCATAACGGTACAGTGTGGGTCGATGTTATAAGGTCAGAGGTATAGTGGGGGAAAAGCTGCAAAAGGTCAGACGCGAAAGGTCCAGACTTAAAATGAGAAGAAGAAGAAGAGTGTTTTGACTTCACCTTTACCTGGTGGGTGGACTGATCATCCTCAGGAGACGACTGGTCGGCTACTCTGAACAGCGTTGCAGGTGTAGGCCTCCGGCGACGGATCTGTAAACACACATACACACACACACACACACACACACACACACATCACACGTACAGGGAACAAAAACAAAAATAATTGTTAGTACTGTGTTTACAGTATATGTGTGATACTCTGAGCAACTGGCTATGTCTTTGCTTATGTTTTTAAAAAGCTTTATCAATCAAGTTCTCAAGCTTGCTGGATCTTTGCTTCTGTCTCAGTCAGGTTCCAGCGCTCAGTGCCGGCCAGGTCCAAGGACAGGAAGTCTCATTATGTAACTACATCTCTCTCATTAGACTCCCGTAGTGCCCAGACTGGCAGGCCAATTAGTTTGGAACAGTAGTTCAATTCACGTTTGTTGGTGAACGTCCAACATTTCTGTCAGAAGCTGGCCTGCATGTTTGACTTTTCTTTTAAATGTATGTTCTACGTACACGGCACGCACAATGTGCCAAGTGTGTACGAGATTGGATTAATCTGGGGCCCCTCCACTTTCTAGTCCCCCTTCTGCTGGTCCCCTGGGGGTCCCAGCCAGACAGATGGACTGCAGGCCCCCACACTTCACCTCTAGTCATCATGTACAGTGCAATCTCTGTCCCTACGAACAAACGCCTAGCTGTGCCCATAAAGCCCCCGCAGCTTACCGATACTTCTGCGTGCATGTGGGACGGGGCCCTTTTCTGCTAACATCAGCAATGTTCAATATATACAAGAGTGTGAGTCTAACTGACTAAATCGGTTTAATAACTGCACTCCATAATGAAAGGAGTGCTTACGTACAGAACGTCATGCTTTGACTTTTCCCGCAATTATAAAGGCTAACTGGCCGACGTAAACCGGCCTGTTGGAAATTCTCTGGGACAGAGTGGGAGAGAAGCACACTGAAAAGAGGCGGCGCAGTTGAGTGGACTTGGCAGGTCAGACAAACAAGGTATTGAGAAGTGTCCTTTGTAAAGCGAGCCAGCCTTGGCCATGACGTGAACCGTGGCGCTGCTGTTTACGGCGCCGTGCAACATCCGGGAAGAGAGCTGAGCTAGCCTGGCTCAGGAGTGCGGCTCCTCTACGGAGTGGCGTGTTTGTGTTCGGATCCCCTCCCTCCCTCCCTCCCTCCCCCCCCGTCTTGTTAAGCCAGCTGTGCGTCATAGCAGGCGAAGGCGCGTGTTGCCAAAGCAGAGGCTCGGTGGGCTCGCGCAGCGGAAAGCCGAGCACGGGTCTCACCCTTATTTATGACACCGACCGCACAATATAATCTCATCACGCATGCTTCCAGCTTTCCTGTCCTTCCCTGGGTCTCTCGCACGATCCGTCTCTCTCTCCCTTTCACCTCTCGTTTCCATCTCACTTGATCCTCTCCTTCCTTTATCCTGTTTACGTCCATATCCATTCTTCATTCCTTGACAGTGACATTAAGGGGGGGGGACGTCAGCCAATCTCCCCTTTCTGTCTTCCCCCCCCCCCTCGTCTTCATCACCGGAGTGTGTTCTGTCTAAAATCATATTATGGCGTTTGTGTTTGCTGACCCGTCTCTCCTTTCCTTCCCCTCTCTCCTCTATCTCCCCCTCTCCCCCTTTCTCTCTCTCTCTCTCTCTCGGTAGGGAACATCCACAGGGCTTTGACCCCCCTCCTCCGTCTCTCCCATCTCTCCCATCTCTCCCCTGGCAAGGTGTGGAGGCCTGGGGGCGGATGCTGCTGTGAACCCCCGCTGCCTCTGCCTGCCTGACACCTGCTACCAGCCCTGCAGGGCAGCCCGAGGTGGCTCGCACAGAGCCCACGAGAGGACGGCTAAGCCAGAGCACAGCGCACGGCAAAGCACGCCAGATGTTGCCCATGCCCAAGCCCATGCCCAAGCCCATGCCCAAGCCCATGCCCAAGCCCATGCCCAAGCCCATGCCCAAGCCCATGCCCAAGCCCATGCCCAGTCCTGTGCCCAGCCATTAAACTGGGATGGCTACTGGATTTGTCCTCTGCATTCCAGCCATGCGGAGATTTTACCCTCCTTTTATATTGTGATATCATTACAGTAGAGAAAGACAGAAAAAGGTAAGCAAAAACGCCCCCAAACAAACCCAGACCCAGATTTGAATTCATAATGTCACAAGCTCATTTATTTATGCCCTAATTAGAGGCCCCCTTAGCCTTCTAAACACTCGGAGGTGTCTGGCGGTGCAGTTGCAGAATGAAAGCAGGGGAAATGAGGACAGCACGCCAAGATAAAAAATGAAAGAAAGGAGAGTGGAGAGATTCGGGACTGGGGAGGGAGAGTGAGAGGAGTTCACACACACACAGAGAGAGAGATGAAGGGAGGAAAGAGGGATGGAGAGATGAATGGAAAATGTAACGACAGGGTGCGATAATTGAGGTCACCGAGAGGCATAATCTAATGATCTATATATTTAGAACCTGCAGTGTACTCACATGCACTTTTCTGTGTGTGTGTGTGTGTGTGTGTGTGTGTGTGTGTGTGAGTAGGTGGACGTCCTAATGTCATCCACGTGAACATCAAAGTTGGCCTGTGAGTCATCAAGACCTTTGAACCCCAACCTCCTACACTGAGAAGATGGAAGAAGAAGAACAAGCCACTTCTTAGACAACGGTTGCAAAACACACACACACACACACACACACACACACACACACTGGCGGTGTCGGTGGGGGATGTATGACATTGGCAGTGCCAGATGACATAACCCTAACCCTTTTGTAATTTTCCGGCCACAACCCACCCCCACTTTGCCCTAGTTACATAAGATCATATGTGACTTCCTCATTCACGCTAATACACACAGCGCGTGAGATCACTACCGGTATACTTTATCCCTCCTCCCCTCCCCTCCCTTTCCATCCCCTACTGCCCCCCCCGTCCCCCCCTCAACCTCCACCCCACTGGCAGCCATTGTTTTGCATCAAGATCAGTCGAAATTGCTGTGGACTTATTTGGAAGGGGTTGCAAGCGAGCGGCCGCTGGGCCTTTCATGAGCTCCACAGGTGCGGGCCTGCGGGCTTCCCTACGGGACAGCAGCACTTTCAGCCTCAGCGCTCCCCGTGGACTCGCTGCTGGGGTGCTGGGGTGCTGGGGCTGCAAAGGGAGAAACGTTGGCTCGTGGTTCATAGCACGACTGTTTGGGAGAGGAGATACATCAGGTTTTCTAAAGCTGACTCACTCTGTAATTGTGTGTGTGTGTGTGTGTGTGTGTGTGTGTGTGTGTGTGTGTGTGTGTGTGTGTGTGTGTGTTTGAGAGAAAAGAGAGAGAGAGAGAGAATGTATTCGCCGATATGTATGTATGTATTCATCGATTCATCTGTGCAAATAGCTTGTTTTAATGTCACGACCTTTTATCAGTCGTGACTGACCTCCTTTTTCTGGCTCACTTCTACATTCTTGCCTCGCTTTCATTGCTTTACCGATGATTTTATGTTTTCGTTTGTTTCGTAACAGTGTTCTAAAAAGTGCTGCATATTATTATAACGTTATTATTAATTCTAATTGGAGGATAAGAGGTTACGGAGGCAGAAAGGACTCCAACACTGGGTACAACCACACTCTGCGTAGGGTTATAGTCAGTTAAATGTTGATTTTGCATGTGGTTTTGCATGTGTGTGTGTGTGGACAGGTATGTGTGTTGTGTCAGCACCCTCTTGCATAGCTGCCTGGGTGCAGATTTGGGCCGATGTGGGTCTGCTCCCCAGAGGCGCTCCCCCAAGCTGGTGCTCTCGCGGCCAAGCCTATTAAAAGCAGCGGCAGTAGGACAGCATAAACTAGATCTGAGGGGGCTCCGGGGACTCCGGGGCGAGAGAGAGAGAGAGAGAGAGAGAGAGAGAGAGAGAGAGCCGCACTGCTAAAACTCTGTAACAGCGTCTAGCATCTCACACGGAGCCAATGGAGCAGATCTGCCCTCACTGCAAGAGAAAACACGAGAGAAGGAACGCATCTCAGATCTCCTTCGCTATACCTCTCTTTCACTCTGTCACTCTCTGCAACTCAGCCCGCACAGATAGATATGGATTTCTAAGTGATTGATTTGTGGTTATTGCATCTGCCCACAGGCGCATGCTGATACAACACTTATAAATAAGCACTTGCGTATGTGCCTGACAGCACGTGTACACCATTAGCATCACACACTCACACTCACAACCATGTGTACACCATTCGTCCTCCCATTTTCAGCCCCGTCCGGTCTCTGTCTTTACTGTACGTTTGCCGTCTCTCTGTCAGAAGCAGGTCTCGGGTAGGTACAATACCCCCTCCTGCTCACGTCCTCAGTGTCTTCTTTCTAGTTAAACTTCATTTTCCCTTCTCTCCACACGAACCTGGTCAGTTCCATCTCTGGGTAAGAGGTGCAAAGAGCTGCAGTCTCAGCTTCCGTAACCTTCGGCCTTGCCTGAAGTCAATTAAACAACCTCTTTCTCCGAGCCATGCCGCCCCCCCTGGTGATCCTCATAAAATGAAGTGGCCGAAGTGCAAGCTAGCCGTTAGTCCTCTATTGCAAGACATTGAGAGCACAGAAGCAAAAAAAAAAACAGCTCAGGTCTGACTCAATTTCAATCACATTTGCAAATCATTACATACTGTATGCTGAAGACCTTACAAGCTTCACCAACTAAAAGGACCTAAAATGAAAGAGGAAAAGAGGACGCTGCTGTTGGCTCAGTCCTTCCTGACAACTGTGAACAGCAGCTTATCTAAGTAGAGAGTTAATAACAGCGTTTGAGCTTTAAGATGGACAAAAGCACCACAGTTAATGGACATCATTCTCCCTCACAGCTGTAGTTGAGTTTCACAGCATTATATTACGCACAGTGCAATGAGGAACTTCTTTCGTAGGGTGCTCCAACCCGTGACCTTCTGGTTACGCGGAGGCCACCCTGCCGTCTCCTGACCAAGTTGGTTAAGAGATCAGATGTGATCAGATTCATCGTGTGGCGAACAACTGTCAGACGGCAGCTTCCACAAGGCTTCGATGAGTAACCAACACCAGCTTTCACAAAGAGGGTCGAGTGCAAAATATAACCCCACTTCACCTTTTGTAGCTCAGTGAGGTCCACGGTCTGGGTTGTGCTCGGCCAGCTCATTCCTACTCCAACGTGGCGTCCTTGAATTCCCAGAAGTCCTAGAGAGTGAACAGTTGCACTTTGCTTCTCAACATTTTGGAGTGACCTTTGGCCCCCACGAGTGAGCCGAACAAACAGATGGGCTGGACAGAGCATCTGGAAGGGCTCTCCAATGACCCCCCGAATAGGAAATGTAATTACGTCCGCATCCACTTGCAGAATGATATCACACTTAACCAGACACCCCTTTCTCCTCTGCCCTCCCCCCCACTACAGTACGTCCCTCAGCGTTTGTGTAATTGGCCGCTGGTAGCCGAAGCCCGTTGTTGCCGGGGACGATTGGAGGATAACGCACTGATGGGTGTGTGAGTGACAGGAAGCCACTTGCCAGGCCACAGGTGCGTAGTGTAGCAGTGTAGCGAACCCATCTCAACCACTAAAAATCAGAGATTACAAGAGGCACAGCGGCAATAACATAATGCCATGTCTTCTCTGTGTTGATGAAACAGGGATCAAGACCAATCCCGTTTGTTTTGAGTCACGCCTCAATGCTACTCTCGATATGCCTACGTCAGGCAGTCAGTAGATCCTCCGGGGGGGGGGGGGGGGGGGGTGTAGCCCAGCTCCTGACCCCAAGAGTATTACGAGGGAGCCCAAGGTCCTGGCCCTGGTCCACAACACTGCAGCTGCAATGAACCTGCTGATCCGGTGATGGTGACATTGGGTTCCAGGTCTGCTCCAGATCCTGTCCAGCCCTTACCCCAACCACCCCCCCCCCCCACCCACACACACACCCACGCCCATGTCTCCCTCCCGTCCCACTGTTGTCCGTGATCTCCTAATCCTCTCCGTCTCCTCCCATCAGAGATATGGCTGCTGCTGTTGTTGCAGCAGAAGGGGGTCAAAGGCTGGAGTGCTCCTAGTGGAGGGCTACTGGTGGTTTCTGTGCACCCACACAGATTAAAAACAAGGGTGCATACTACCACGGGGATATATCTGCACGGGTTGATTAATGATGATCTGGGCAGAGTGGGATAACGACGCCAACAGAGGACTTGTTGACCATAACAATAGGCCAGGGAAGGGATGTGCATGCCTGTGATATAAAGCCCTCATGCCTGAGCTTCCATCTTCAAATGACTGTGTACAGTATCATCAGGCGACAAATCACTCTGCCCATGTTCAATATTTGCGTTTGAGTTGTTTATGCAACACACACACACACACAATGATATAATGATTGTTGAGCAAACAGACAATATGATTTTTTTTTCAATCTGGAAAGCTGACCATATGTAATAAACAGGCCTAATCTACTGTTGCTGTTATTATTACTATTATGTTTTTTTTCTTGCCAAGCTGTCATTGTAAATAAGAATTGGTTTGTCATTGACTTGCTTTGTTAAATAAAGGTTAAGAAACAAAAACCACACTGCTGAAATACAGAGGGGAAGGGCTGCTATGACTTACAAGGGAACTTTGTGCTTTAGACAGACACAAGCGATGCACATGTTTCTCTGGAGTCGTTGACCAATCAAAATGTACAGACTGTCAAAAACAGGGAGGGACACACAAAGATCCATTGTTTGTGCCCACAACGTAATTGCAATCTGCGGTCTCCAACAAGGCCATTCATCATTTAAATTATTTCTTTCCCAATTATTCTTTTTTCACCGCTTGTACAAACTACGGTAGACGACTCTGAAAGGAACATGAAAATCCATTTTCATAAACCAACAGATCGCGTCATTGGGGAAAAAACTGAATCACCTCCAGAGGCTCGCTCCGGTGACATTCCCCGTCCGCGAGCAGAGGCGCACCTTTGGCCAAAAGATCACTAATACCCTCTCTTCCAGTCCCAGCATGCATTGTGCTATCCAACAAGATGTTCTGGCTAGGAATGCGGTGTTGACAGTCCCCCAGACTGCAAATGTTTACCCACAAACACTCTCTGCACCAAAGGTCGCCATGTGATGTTTAACCCAGAGAGACAGGAGAGGGTGGGGTGACGCGGGAGGGCTGGAGGGTGGCTGGGCATGAGGTGGGGATGATGGGAGATCATGGGGTGGGGTGGGGGGGGCTTTGGACGGCTTTTGACGGCCGCCCTTTGCTTCTCTATGATATCCCCGGCCCATCTGAGTTTGCTATCAATTCAAGGGCTCAACGTTGGCCTTGCCAGATCGGATTAAGTTGAGAGAGAGAGAGAGAGAGAGAGAGAGAAGAAACAGAGACAGAGGTCCGCTCGCTGTGCCGCGCCATGACCCTAATCTCTCTCCATTATGCATATTACCCTACATCGCTGACAAAGCATGGAGGGGTGAGCGGGTGGCGGGTGGGTGAGTGTGGAGATGATGTGGGGAGGGAGCAGGGGTGGTAAACACACAGACCATGTGCTTCCTCTGTGTTGTTGTAGCATACCAGTAGGATTTTCAAGAAAGGCAGATACAGATGCTCTGGAAGTGAAGGGATTGTACTGGAAAGTACAAAAAAAATGAAATATTAAGACTACAAATGTGTTCTTGTGACGTAAAACATCAGATTCCATGTCAGTACAAAAAAAGCCTTTAATCAGAGAGGGCTCAGACAGTCGTTTAATCTAGTAGTCAGACTTAAAATCTTTCTTAGAATAAGTAGAAAATTCTGTCCGTGGCGTGGCGATGACTCCAAATCAACTTGTTTCCAAAATTTGCTCCAATCAGTCGGCATCGTCTTTATACGAGTTGGAGTGATCCGCCGTGATCAGCATTGTGTCTTCGGACTATATATGGAAAACCAGCGTGGCAGCGCGATATCTACGTCCGGTAGGAACGGCCGTGGTGTGAATGAGCCTGCGGGGCTTGTAGCCGCTTTCACGCAATGCGCGATTTCCATGCAGCCTCATGTCTGAGAACAGGGAGTGGGTGGGATGTATGGGAGCCTCACCAGAGCAGTCAGAGCTGTCCATTAAAGCTTTGACCTTTCACATGTCAACTGCGAGGGAGGCTGGGGCGACGTAGCTGTGCAGCCAGTCTCCATGGTAACAACGGGGTCCCGGCGGTTTTTGGGGGGTTTAAATGCCATCGCAAAACAAGGGTAAGAGGTTAGTGGCGACTGGCAACATGTTGAAAAGAAAGGCGTGGTCATTGCAACTGATTAGCGAAGGTGGCTTGGTAGGAATGGCTGTGGGAGGGTGAGGGAATGAAATGAGAAAGTGTCGTTAAACGTTAACTGCGGTCCCCCTCCCTCCCCCAGAGACTCCCTCTCGTCCTGGGTAGATCCTATCTGCTGTTAAACATACATCCTCTCCTAAACACCCCTTCTGTTTCCCATGCTCCCTTCAGTGCATTTGTTTTGTTGTAACCCAACCACACCACCACCCACACACACACACACACACACACACACACACACACACACACACACACACACACACACACACACACACACACGTATACACACATGCAAAATTCATCAGAACCTCCACCCTGAAATGTCACCAACAACACACCTCAAACTGCTTCTGTTTTCTGCACTGTATAGTAAACTGGCTGTGCGGATGAACCCGCTCACCCCCTGACGCCTCTGCCAGCAGAGAGAAGCTTTGAGACACAAACTAGCTACTACCTGCTGGAAGAGGACCAGCAAACAACAACCCCTAATACGTATATAGCGGATCTGTTTGGCCATACGGTGATTGAGCAATACGGTCCTCCCCAAAAAGGAAGGAAGTGAGAGATTATGAAGTGAAAAGGGACGGGGGCCACATATGGCAGATCGGTATCCTGTGGTTTCTTGGAAATGATGATGATAGAGATCGGAAAGCAACGAAGACCAAGAGCGATGGACAGAGCAAAGAGGGGGAGCGAGGATGTGCGAATGAATGTGGTTTCGGAGTGAAAGGGAGGAAAAAGTCCATCTTAAGTCATTTAGCTTCATATTCAGCTTGACATGCAACTTCAGTTTTCTGGTGTCATTATCTTGACACAAGGCAGCATTTAGGCAGATCGCTCCGCCAGTGTGAGGAAAATGACGGTTGATTCAAATAAAGTCGATTTGCATTGCGAACGAGAGTCATTACCTCACCCTCTTAAGAAAAAGATATTTAAAGTCTCAATACGACACGAAACGACTTGTTAAAGCGACTCATGATCATCAGTCAGGAGGATGGAGCCATCCCAGCTCTGTGAAAACCTCCGCACACGAAAACAAGGACAGCCACTGAGGGAGCTGACACCAGACAGGTGAACGGAGAGAACGGGTTGTGCCTCTTTTCTCACTCTGCTCTCTCTCTCTCTCTCTCTCTCTCTCTCTCTCGGCTTCCCTCCCCACCCCTCGTCAGCCGCTGGCCTCGATCTACCACGGCATCAACCAGTTCCTGCTTTGGCCCACTTTCTTTCCAAAATAAGAGCCACCGGTGTCGGGGCCAAGAGGGAAGATCAGAGCTGTCCCACCTAAAGACACCGAAGACGCGAAACCCACTTACGCCCCACAGGATTCACAGAGAGAGAGGAACAAAGAAGAACCAGAGGATGACACAGATGATGGAGGTCAAAGTAATTATTAACTCGGGGAGTTGCATGACCGACAGTATGTCGGGGTGGGGGGTGGGGGGGGGGTGCGCTTGGCGTTGCCAGTGAGTTGCAAAAGAGTGAACTGGTTTCGCTAGCTAGATAACGACTTTCATGTCAATGTCACGTCGCTAAAGGGGTCGAGATGAGACGAAACGGAACGAGGCTAATCTCAAGAGGAAAGCGAGAGAGGGAAATGTCGGCATAGTTTCTCAACCGTGTGGCGGACGGAGCCAGCTGTCCAGCCTCGTCACAAAAACGTGAGAGTGACTTCCAGAGTGAAGTTGTTCTTCAGTTGAACGACTTGGCCCAGGTCTTTGCCCAATGCTTCACAGTAATGATGAACAATGTTTAACGTCTCTCTTAAAGGACTGGGCGGAAGGGGGGGAAGTTGGTCAATCGCAAATGGGTTACGCAACACTTCCAAATAGAAGTAAAGACGAGGGCCGCGACTGAACCCTCCCACCAAGACACACACACACACACACACACACACACACAAGAGATCTCTCCTTAGGTCGAACCGTTTCTTACCATCTCCACTTGCCGGGGGTCCAGGTTGGTGGGCACGGAGGCCGGGACAGCGAACTGGATCTTCTTCCTCTCCTTGGGCTCCCCCTCCACCTCGTTGGAAACAGAGGGCTCCATGGCTCCGGATCCTGGGGGTCTGGCTCCAGGAGCGGGGTCACTACCGATGATCGCTGCCTCCCTGGAGGAACGTCCCGCTGCTGGGTAGTCCCGCTGGTGAAGGCTTCTCTTCTGTCTTCTCCTTCTCTCTCTCTCTCTCTCTCTCTCTCTCTTCTTCACCCCTTCTTCCCTAAACAACCAGATTCTCTCTCTTTTGCTCCTCTCCTCTTTCGCTCTCCAGCAGCTGCTACTGTTCTCCTGTACCTCCCCTGGTCTCTCTCTCTCTCAGTACCTTTCTCACTTCTATTTGATCGGCTGTGTGGTGTCTCTCTCTCTCTCTCTCTCTCTCTCTCTCTCTCTCTCTCTCTCTCTCTCTCTCTCACTCCCTCACAACCTGTGCAGCAGGAGTGAATGAGACACGTCCTTAGATCTGGCTGCGAGGTAGAGAAGAGGGGGAGGGAGGGACCTAGGGCCAAGAGGAGGCGGAGACATCAGGAGAGAGGGGAGGAGAGAGCGAATAGGGGGAGGAGAGGACTGAATGAGGGGAGAGGGGGGAGTGTTTTTTGTATCTATCTAAGCTGAAGTTGATTTGTAATCAGAAAAAAAATAATAATCTCATCCCATCAGCTGAGCCTCTTTTGGCCTCTATTTGTGAATGAGAGCTTTATGCTGAGAGAGCGAGGGAGGGAGGGAGGCAGCGCAAGCAGGGATAAACAAGGAGAGAGATGCTTAGAGTACGTTGGGGAATCGGAGGATCCAGCAGCAAGGCCTTATGCTACTGATACGTACACCACTGATTAGGCTGCGTGTTGCCATGTGCTACCCAAAACGGTGATCCTCTTGGAATGAATCAAAAAACAACAGTAAAAATAGAACCAAGTTTTTATCACGAGGCATATTGGGATGTGTGGCACGATGATCCGTCTCTTCATCTTTAGATTTCCCACCTTTTATCCCAAATGACAAGGCAATGAAGTGTATGTGTATAAAGGAGGATTTGCGTTGTGCACGTGTCTTGAAGTGGAAGTTAAGTGAAAGAGTGGGATCGTAAAAAAATAGAGTTGGTTGCTTGATGAACACTGAAGGCTTATGGGAAGTCATAAAAAAAAATGAAGTTAAAGCTGCCCTACTGCCAGAGAGGATGGAGGAGAAGACCTGGAAAATAGGAGGATCACACATTGGGGGAAAATAGGAGGATAGAGAGAGAACGGTGGAGACACATGGGGAGGAGGTGAAAAGGAGGCAGATTGTGGACGGCGAAGCTAAAGGGGAGGAAGAGAAGGGCAGGTCCAGTGCTATTTTCAGGGCCTTGCTGTTATTTCGCTCACATGGCAGAGGGATTTGGATAGTGGAGAGCAATGGATTTGGCCAGAGGACAGAGCGGGGCTTTGGCATGGGCAGGAATGAAGGAGGTAGAGGAGGAGGAGGAGGAGGGGGAGGAGGGAGGCTAGAGGGGTTTGCTGGCTAGAACAGAGAGGTTCAAGGTGTATGTCACTACCGGAGTCTAGAAACACAACAAACAGTCAAATGAGTGTTTATCCCTCCGCTCAGAGAAGGAAGGAGTATCGCCAGCAGGTTATTTATTCACTGTTTCCGTGTGGGGGCGGGCAGATTGAGGTGGGGGGGGGGGTATAATGTGGTGTTTTCCTGTGCCATACAGCCGCTCCTATCTATAAGCAAAGCATCGCCACCCTCCACGGCGCCTCTCCGGGGAGGCTGGCAGCTCTTTGCCTTGCTTCTCCTCATTTACTGAAATCTGCAATGTTTTGGCTTTGGCTTTACAGCAAGCTAGACAAAACACACACACACTCTCTAAGTAGCTGCTAAATGTTTCTCAACAAATTAAACCTGCTTCAGTCACTTACCGCCATTCGAGTTAGTGCCAGTGCGGTTACATAACATGACATGTGTTGTATTTGACAGGAATTGCACGCTAATTCACGAGGAATGTGTAATGTGCTGCGTTTAAGTTGCTACAAGCCACAGAATGCTACTTCATTAAACCGCTGGTTGAGTAACAGTCATTGCTACATAATGAACTTGGTGTAGCCGCATGGAAAGTGCTCCTGGGTGACCCGGCAGAGAGAAGCTGGGTGAGCAGGCGAGGAAAAAAAACAAACTGAGAACAAGAGAACAGTCAGACCGAACAGGAAACGGCGAGGGAAAACGCAGAGGCGAACAGGTGAATAGGCAGTTCTGTGATCTGAAGGTCAGATTGAAAACTGAGGCATTTTATCTTCCTTTTCCTGTATTGGGTGACAAAAGGCAGTAATCTGTTCTGGGTGTGTAAGGGGTGTGTTCAGGGAATATATATCTGGATTCATAGAGAGCTGGAAAATCCTTTTCTAATTCAGAAGTTCTGTTCTCGGGTAAATCCAACCACATTCACCCCCCCTGGGAGCTGCCACAGCCACAACCACAGCCCTCTACCTCTGCCCTGCTGTCTGCTGTGCAGCCTCACCGGAGCAGCCGGGGGTTAACGTCAGATTCAAATCTGAACTGGCATTCAGAGATATCAAGAAGGTAAACACTTGCACAAGCATGCACTCAGTCAAAGGAACACCGCAGAAACATCACGCCACAGACATGACCGCTCGTCTCCCCTGCCTGTGTGGATTACTGGAAAGACAAATTATTCAGCAAAACAAAGCATTCAGATCAATGAAGTGAATTCACAGGACGTGTCGTAGCGGCCAGGCTTGGGAAAAATCCCCAGGCAGTCTGTCGTATTAACAAAATGACTCCACACTGCTGACACACTGACAAGGAGAACAAATTGCTCTAATTGGAGGCCAAATGGATGCTGTGCAATACATGAAGGCATCTGCAGCAAAGAAAAGAACTTTGCTTCATTTTCTTCTTTGTTTTTGTTTCTGCTGCTGCGTGTACCTCGGCTGATCCTGACGCTGTTCCACTTGTAACCTATTTACTATTACGGTATCTATTACAGGGAACGCCGTTATATAACTACTGCTAGCCTCTCACACGTGTGTCGGTGAGCGTGGAGCCCCCTGGGGTGCATTATTAAGCCCGGTGTGGCATTGTTGTGTTTGGGATGCTGCTGGCTTCCACGTTGGTGTATCGTCGGTGACTGATGATGAGCATGTACACCTAAATTTAGACCTAAATGTGTATTTTTATGACTCCGCGCTGGGTTTTACCTTTTGTTTTTGGGCACACGTGTGTTTAAATCATTTTATTGGCAGAACACAACACGGACTGAGAAGAACATATCATAAAAAAAGAACTTGATGATAACTCCAGCAGCGAGGGGGGGGGGACGGGCTGTACAAAATGTGTGTACAGGCATAAACACAGACACACACACACACACACACACACACACACACACACACACAGGGGGCACTCCAGGCCAGTTCCGATGACAGATTGGAAAAAGTATGTAACTCTATCCACTCCTAAATGGGACGTCCTGCTCCCTGTTATGAAAGCCCCTCACACCCCCAACCCCCATGGCACATAGACCCACTCTATGAACTATGAGATGAAAACATTAAAAACGTCAAGGAAAAAGCAAAGGGAGACGTACAAGGTAGCAAACACAACTATTAAAAATCCACCCCCAAACTCCTCTCTGTCATGGTTTCCCCCCCCTAGCCTAATTCCCGATGCCTGCCAGGTGCTCTGTCAGTAATAAGCCGATGCATGCGTAGGAGATTCCGGGGACAGAAAAAAAAAAAAAGGTGAAATATTCCATTAATCGGGATCACAGAGCGGCTTTGTACCGTCGTAGCAGGTGTCCTGGTAATTCTGTTGAGGGCACAGAGATGCAATGCTTATCAGTCAACACCTCACTCAACTCCACACCCCCCACCTTTTGATTATATAACATACTATCACGCTAACCAGGCTAACAAGCATTCACTTGTGTTCATATGTTAGGCAGGTACACATCAGAAAGGTGCGTTGTTACGTTCAGCCCCATCTATAGTTGTGCTTACTCCCCCTCCACTGTATTGGTGAAGGCATTCACATGCACCATCTGCTGTCCTGTCACTGTAACTACAAGCTAGGGTGGCAAAGGCAACCCTCGGCTCACGATGCCCCCAAAATGGTGAGCGGTGAACCCTGCGCACGACAACACCATACACGCACAAACAGAGAGGAAGTTATGGGGTGGAGATGGGATTACCTCCTTGGCCGTAGTGGCCGTTGACCCGGGACACGATATCCATCTGCAAAGTGTGAGGACAGCAGTGACACGCTGTTTGGCGGGACAATCCCTGAGAAATAAGAGAGGGAATAGCAAGAGGAGGAAGAGAGACAAAAGAAAAGGAATTGAAACAGAGAGGGGACAAGGATCCAGAAAAGAAACAAGATTCGTGTGAAAATAGAGAAAAAAAACAGAGGGTGGGGGTGGCAAATAAACAATGCATGCAGGTGCAGCAGCCGTGAGGAAGGTAGAGAGAAGTAGGTTAGGAATGTGGCTCTCAAACTGGGGTGCAGGGATCAGGGGTTTCCTTGATGAGGTTCCAGGGGGGGAATCTCTGAGGATTCACTCTCTCTATTGTTATCTACCCACCTACAGTCATGAGGTCATGAGAGAAATAGGGCACTGTGATCTAAAGTGTCTCTACTTGGGTATATCAATGTAGAAATCCTCACGGTGAGGACACTTTGATATCAAGGAGTGCTAATAACATAGAAGTGAAAATAGAGTGAGTTTCTGCTTCGTGCACCTTCGGGTTTTTACCAAGCAGGAAAATAACAAAGCATTATGTTTTGTCAAATGTATTATATGAGACCATGAATCAAAATTTCTCATTTCTAACATTCATGTAGATCCGTTCAATCTAAAACTATGTTGCATTTGTGATAAAGCAATAGTACAGAGAGATATCACTGCAAGTCAAATGGTTGAAGGAAGCCGTGGTACATAAATTCCAGTAGATGGCACTCTTTTGTTACATTTGGCTCTTGGGGTAGCTCAACCTGTGTTGATTGGAAGAACATCCTTAATGGGGGTTGAATTGAAACTAAGGCGCTCATTTAGGCTCGGATAGGAAGTCTGAATAGATGCATAAAATAAACTCTCAACAAAATGGAGCAGCATATAAACTCAAAACAAGCATGAAGGGGAGGGAAACCGCCGCTATTCGGTTGAGACACAGGAAGTGGAGAGTGGCGGAGAGGGAGGAAGCGCAGACTAGAGAGGAGGTTCCTGAGGAGGTAAGGATGGAGAGTGGGAATTTCAAAAAGGGAGTTAAAAAAAAGTGTGGGGGGTAAAAAAAAAAATAGACCAACAGCCAGAAAAACAGCCAGATGACGAAAAAGGAGGACAGAGGTCTATAGGAGTGTTTGAATGAGATGACAATGTGTGTGTGGGTGTGTGTGTGGGTGTGTGGAATAGGGTGGGGTGTTGGAGACGTAGCAGGTGGAAGACATGGTGGAGGCAGAGACAGAGGAGGACGTGGCAGTAGGGCAGTGATTTAATTAGCACCCTCTACCCCCTCCAGCCCCTCACTCATAGCATCAATAATGCATGGCCCCTTGTTTCCACTGCCATAATTAATCCTCTCTTACTATAATTAAAAGCCAAAAATCCCACAAGATGGTTCAGCTTGGCCGGGCACGGGTTGCGGGTTGGCACGGGAACTGATGAAAAAAAAAAAAAAAACTCCAGAGCCCACGCGCACACCACCCCGTGGGCCGACAGATCGACAGACAGAGATGTTGACAGAGAGATCAATAGCCAGCCCCCGACTCCACACACAGGCAGAGCTGGAATACACAGTGCCAGCGGTGGATACGTGAAACGACGAAAAGGTACGTGGACGTTGGTGCTGGACGTATACGCACACGTGTCAACATCTGTGAATTACACTTGTGTGTGAGTGAGTGAGTGAGCAACACAAACTCCACTCCCGAGGAAACAGCACACACACACACACACACACACACACACACACACACACACACACACACACACACACACACACACATACTTACACGGGGCATCCTGCTCCCCAGATGAGGTTCGCATCCTCTGCAGCCAAGCCAGAAGAGAGGGAGAGGTGGAGCTTCTCTGATGCTGCAATTAGGACCACACTGTCTGGGCGAGCAAACAAGAATGAATATTTCAGTCCGGAGATCTCCACGGGCACCTATGGTGGGGGGCCTGGCACACCTACAGGCACGCACGCACACACACACACACACACACACACACACACACATCTTACCCAGGGCTGCCAGAATTTTTCACCTCCCAATCACAGATGCCACAATTATCACATCAGTATCGTTGCATAAACAATGCCAACTGTTATGTTCATTGAACTACTGTACACGACTTCTCATGTCAATAGAAATATGTTATCAATAGGACCAGCCGACGGTTTCTCTCCCTCAGTGAAATAGCTACACGGAGCAGCCAGGCTTGGCCACGCGCCAGGGAACAACACGGCTGGTAGAGCAGAGGTCATATCTGGTGTGCAACCTACATTTCATCTCCTCTCTCTCTCTCTCTCTCTCTCTCTCTCTCTCTCTCTCTCTCTCTCTCTCTCTCTCTCTCTCAGACGCACAGACTCACCTCGGCTCTTCTCAGCTCTTCGGGGGTTTAAAAACGGTGCCTCCGAATCTCCGGCGCGCGCAATTCCTCTTAAGAGCGCGCACACACACACACACACACACACACACACACACACACACACACACACACACACACACTCCTGCTCACATGTAAGGACTTAGAGTATAGGAGGAGCGCTCCCTCTGGTGTAGGTTCATTGTTGACGCTCCTCCTGCCCCGCCGTCCTCGGCCCCATCTCCACTTGATTTATCGCTCTGAAATACCACTGCACTAATTAGTCAAGTAATTAATTAATAGGCATTTGCATTTGTGCATATGCAATTAGGGGGCTGGAGAGAGGAGCGTGCAGATGGGGTCCGGGAGTCTGGTGGGGGGGAGGGTGTGTGTGTGTGTGTGTGTGTGTGTGTGTGTGTGTGTGTGTGTTGTATTTCATATTTGTGCCAGTGGAACTTTGTAGATCTTTCCAGAAAGACAAGTGAAGAGCAGGTCATCACCTCCCGCGTCTGACAGCGAGGGAAGGAGGAGAGGGGAGGGGGGGAGACGGGGGGAACGGGACGATAAAGGTACGGAGGAGTGGCTTGATGACTTTGAAAGGCTATTGGGTGTCATTTGACCGTGTGTGTGTGGAGGGAAAGAGAGAGTGATGGAGAATTCGATATCTTAAAGGGAAAGGGATTCTTTTTTTTCTCTGGTTACGATCGCATATGTTTACCCTATGAAAAAAGGACGGCAGGTGGCCATTGCTCAAAACTGATCCACATACAAATAAGATGCAAAGTCATTGGAAAATATCGTAATTCCGGGACAAACTCTCCTCCGGTGCCTCCATCTCAGATCAAAGCCTCTGTGATTGGAGTCTCCTTGAGCCCGTCACTGGCTAAAGCCATGCTGTTGACATTTAGCATTTATTTTGGCAAGGTGACCTGAAGGTTGTTTGGGACTTGTTGAGAAGCATCAGCCCCCCATGGCCACATCCCCCCCCCCCCCCCCCACCTCCCCAGTGCAGCTGAGGTAGGATAGGGCACGGATTTGGCTGCCGGCGGAGCTTGATGCCCCTTCGCCGCACCACCCACCCACCCACCCCACCACGGTTTGGGGTAGTGCCAGGCTACCGTCCCCTCGTCCCATAAGGGATGAGACACATTAGTGAATGTGCAGCATCACGGCTCCCTAGCCACAGCTGCCACACTGCTGCTGACCCCAGGGATGACCCTGCACCCCCCCCAAACAGCCCCCACCCACCCCACCTCCTGTGCCCCCGTGGAGGCGAACGTGGAGGAGATATAGGGGTGATCCGGGCCCAAGGACATGATGAGCCTCCATCAGCTATTTCTCAGCCTCCAGGTCCCTCTTTCCTCAGCCCGATGGGTCTCTTTGTGCCAAGTTGGACTTGGTGGTCATCAAGCTCATTCTCCCACATTAACTCCACTAATGTCTGCTAAATAGAGAGATCTCAGAGCTGGGATGGACACAATGCAATGAGGCAGACTGTGCTGGGGGGAACCAAAACACCAGTGACAAGGAATTCACAGTCTTGCATCTATGCCACTGATGTGCCAACTCGCCTCCTCCTAAATCGTGGGCACCTCTGCCAGCTCCTACCATCACCAATCCCCTGTCATCTCAGCTAACCGCCCCGCCCCCCCCCCACCCCTTTCCATTTTTCATCCTGTCCCTGGTGGGGCTGCACACCTGGGTCTCACTCTCTCTCTCTCTCTCTCTCTCTCTCTCCCTTCCTCTCTCTGTGTCTCTATGTCTCTCTCTCTCTCTTTTCTGACACTCGCCCCTCCAGGCGCCCCTCACTCAGCATTGCGCTCTACAGAGAAACACCAGCAGCCTCACACACACACTCAGATCCACCAACCAGCAAACATCTGATCTCCACGCTCACAGAAGCCTATATAATATTGCACATTTTTGTCTGTCTCAACTGAAGCTCGGGCGAGTCAGTCATCTGTGCCCGCTGCAGTGAACCATTGGAGTCAGAACAAATCACAATCGGTTTTGGTTGTTGTTCCTCTGAATACATTGCAGCATAATTTGATCCAATTAGGTAAATAAATAAACAATATGCCTTCTGTTCCACGGCCTTAATGCACTTATAATGCATCCCCATCCCCCACTCCCACCCTCCTTATACCCAGGGAGGCAGTGAGGGCTAAACCCAACTAAACTCATGTAAGACTCGTATATAGCAAGTTTATAGTGCATGTCACAGTAAATCAAATCAAATGGATGTGTTGTATGAATATAGGGTCTTTTAAGAAGCGGGGAGTATAAATTAATGCGTAAGTATAGTTGATTATTGTTTATACTGGTGGTAGTTTGACTGGAGGTCATAATTCACACACCTTTTTCATTTGCCACTACATCATGCTTATTAAACCCACAGCAGTTTATGGCACTGGGCAACCTTCACTACATTATTCCTATAGGGGCTGACGGTGCGTCTGTGGCACTCCGTAGTGAATTTACAGTGACCTTAACGTACTTGATGGTATTTTTACCTCCGAAAGCATCTCTATTATATTCCTACAGGGGCTGATATTTTGCTGCGTGTATTTGTGCAGCATCCTTCTAAAATGTGTTACAGGCTGACGGTGGAGTTCGCAAGGGGCATGTGAAAACGCACAGGTTCGATAAGAGATAGCCTGCATCCCTTGATGCAGCAGCACAGGTCAACAATGATGATTTTTGTTGTTCCACCATTTTATTTTCTCCCTCTCTTCTGTTTTTTTCCTCATTCTTTCTGGCTGTGTGAGCGCTAGCGCGGTGACAGATGGCGGAGCCCTCCTCCTCCTCCTCCTCCTCCACCTCTCTCTCTCTCTCTCTCTCTCACTCTCTCTCTCTGTCTCTCTCTCTTCCCCCGGGAGGGCAAATCTCTCTGAATGCGAGCGCATGTCAATCACCGGGCTCTCATGTGATGGCTCTTGCCGGTGACGTGCCAGCCATATGGGCGCTGGCATCACAGCCTTAGCTGGTATGTAACCCCGTCCCCGGCAGCTCGCGGTTGCCACACACACACACACACACACACACATACACACACACACACATATACACACACACATACACCGGCTACGGTTATCTGAGCGCGCGCGCGGGGATAGAACCACCACTACCAGTGAACGCTGCGCGCCGCACCTATACAGTAACAGGAGCGTTCGTTCGTTCGTTCGCTCGCGGTCCCTGAAGATGGTCTGAAACTCACGCGCGGTTTTTTTCCCCACCCCCTGTGAAGAGCTCGAGCCGAGGTAAGTTGGAACATAAACAAAAAGAAAAGCCTTGTACTTTGCTGTAGTGTTGCTATAGTGACCGTCCAAAAATCAGGGTTAAATTACTCTAATAAACAGGGATTATATATTAATAATACAAGGATTATTCCTTTTTTTGTTGCAACTGACTTTCTATATCCTGTTCTTAATTTACGCACGTTCTTGGAGGGAAGGCTAGGTTACAAGCTTGGACTCCATATGGAAATCTAACATATTGCCATATAGCTGTATGTGATATCTGTGACTAATTAAAATATACTGAACAGTATTTTATATGTTTCTATATTTTGGATATACGATATAAACATCCTGTATGGTACACATGCAAAACGACCAATTCTTACATATGTAGGCTATATGGGCATAAATGGCATTTCCATATATGACCATTCAATAGATCCGTATGAGCTTGCACGAGCTCGTCTTTCTCTCATCTCTCTCTCTCTCCTCTCTCTCTCTCTTTCTCCCTCTCTCTCTCTCTCTCTCTTTCTCTCTCTCTCTCTCTCTCTGTATGTCCTTCAACTTTTAACAGCCAGATCTGACTGGATTATAAAAACCTAAGATCTAATATTACGATTGAGTCAAAAGGCAATCCTCTCCAGTCCCGATCTGATTCATTCGGGATCATTTACAGGGACCGGTCCTGGGAATGGAACAGCCCCCACAACAGTGTCTGTAAACAGATCATATCGGACATTAATCTGATTTAGAGATTCCTGCGTCTGGACCATGAATCAAAGAAACAGACAATGAGCGTGCAGGAGACACGAATTTTAAAGGAAGATTCCAGCGTCAACGAAGGATGCCCTCAAGCTTAACGGGGGATTTATTGATGATTTTGACGGTGATTTGCACATTCAATCTCGGCGCAAATGAAAGGGTGGGACAACGCCATCGACTGTGACAGGCGGTGTGCAGCATGATTTATCTGTGTTTGTCTAGTTTTGTCTTCAACAATTTATCTCGACACAACACAATCACCAGCATAGTTATGTCTCCCTTCACAATGGTGTACTGAAAATTTGGGTTTTGCGAGGTGGAATATCTGTGTT
This sequence comes from Hoplostethus mediterraneus, assembly GCA_034670385.1. Taxonomy (NCBI): domain Eukaryota; kingdom Metazoa; phylum Chordata; class Actinopteri; order Trachichthyiformes; family Trachichthyidae; genus Hoplostethus; species Hoplostethus mediterraneus. The sequence continues at coordinate 1,507,432 of JAXDDW010000034.1, read as the reverse complement.
TCGTGAGTTGCGCTTTTTATATTTAACGAGGGCTAAAAGGATACAAGCGATTTCCATTTGTAAAGGGTTACCGCTGACTAAAAAGTGCTTTGAAATCAGGCACTCTTGCATACTGAATTATGTGTGAAATCTATTTCGTGTAAGGTGCACGGTCTGTTAATTAAACGTTGTTGTTTTTTCCCTTTTAATTGAGCAAGCCTCCTGAGCCTGAGATTTGAGAACTAGATTTTGCCCCTGGCACACCCCCCGAGATAATTAACCAACCATCACAGCCTACCTTACTATGGGCTGCAAGTCTATCTGCTGCTCCACTATAAGAATAGATGGGAGGTGAAACATGTTGGAGGGGGTAAGCCAGAGGAGACTTATTGAAGCTGTCAAAGACCACCTCGTCGCTCTGTCGTTTTCTCTGATGTCGTTTTCGAATCAGCTGGTAAACAATATTTCTCTTCGGATTTGGATTAATTAGTTAGTATCTCTCTTTATTTGTTTTTGTATGAAGTATGGTTACGCTCTTTATAGTTTGGCCTACTGTAATCAGGTTATTTCTGCAGATAAATTAAAGAAATGTTAAATAGAAAATAACATGGCTGTTTTAGTGAATTAGTTTATTATGATTATGATTACGATTACGATTATGATTGTTGTTGTTATTATTCGTATTATAATTGTTATGGTTATTATTATGATTATTATTAAGTAATACAAATAGCGTGATCACTGAGGAAATATATATTATATTGAAATTAAATATAAATTAAATAAGTGAGATTCGTGGCAACGGAGAGAACAGAATTTCTTTTAAAATTGTGTATTTTTCAAATTGTTTAAACTATGTCCTTTCGTCGTGACTTTAGTATGGGTGGGCGTGGAAATTGTTATCCAAACCTTTTTACGGCTTGAGTTGGGATGTCTATACGTAGCCTTAATTTAATAATCAGCATGACTTTAAACGAAGCAATAGTCCATCAATTAAATAAAATACCCTTTGCCTCCTCTGTGGAGAGGTGTGCAGTGTGGATGAATAGTGCTGGAATGCAGCCAGGAGTGTATATGGGCGTCAGGAGGAGTGAAAGTGGGGGTCCCCATGGGACCTGTAATGTGGCCCCTGCCGCTGGGACCCGCTGCGAGGGGACGCGACAGGGCACACGGATGACAGCAGGGAATTAAATGGGGTCCGTCTGGCTGGAGCCCAACGCAATGCTTTAGATGGAAGACGGACTTTTTTTTTGCCGCGCATAACACATTTTCACTCTTTGTCCTTTAGGCAAAGAGTAAAGAGCCATGTCTGGTATCTCCCCTCCATTACCCCACAGCGAAAACCACAATCATACTTTTATATTCCTCTAGCTTATAGTGTGTTTGTGATGAGGAGTTTCCTCATCGCACTTTATGGTATTTTTATCTCCTATGGTATCAATATAAAATTCCTATAATATTTCTTCGTGGACTTGTAGGGTGACTATTGTATTCTGCAGTGAGTTTATAGTGACCTTATCGCACTTTATAGTATTTTGTATTTCCAACTGATTTTCTCATAGGGACTTATAGATTTTGCTGTGATATTCCCTCTAAATTATTTTCTTAAGGGGTTGCGGTGTTAGTATGTAAACGCTGTGCATGGATAATTGCACACCCACTTGGATTGTTCCTGTTCATGCTTGTGAGGCCTCATCCTTGTTGCTTTCTCTTTTCCAGAGCCATAATGTTGACGAGGCTTTTCAGTGACCCCTCGCTGCTTCCCGACGTGCAGAAATACTCCGGCTGGGCGGAGGACAGCGACGACGACGCAGACACGATCAAGGATGACGACCAGGACCAAGACGACATGGATGTCTCTGACCTGAGAGGAGACAGCCGGACGCACTCCGAGCACGCAGGGGAAGACGACGAGGACGACGAGGTGGAGGAGGACGACGATGTAGAGGATACAGAGGGAGACAGGCCCAAGAAAAGGGGCCCCAAGAAGCGCAAAATGACCCAGGCCCGGGTCGAGCGGTCCAAGGTGCGGCGGCAGAAGGCCAATGCAAGAGAGAGGACCCGTATGCACGACCTAAACTCTGCGCTCGACAATCTGCGGAAAGTGGTGCCCTGCTACTCCAAAACGCAAAAACTCTCCAAAATCGAGACTCTCCGGTTGGCCAAAAACTATATCTGGGCCCTGTCGGAGATATTGCGCTCTGGGAAAAGGCCAGACCTCGTGGCCTACGTCCAGACGCTGTGCAAGGGACTCTCCCAGCCTACGACCAACCTGGTGGCGGGATGCCTGCAGCTTAACTCCCGCAACTTCTTAACCGAGCAGCAGTGCCAGGACGGGGGCAGGTACGCATCCAGCTCCTTCTCCATGCACTCCTACCCGTACCAGTGCGCGCGTCTCTCCAGCCCCCACTGCCAGCCGGGCTCGAACTCGCATCCGCTGAGGTCGCACGGCTACTGCTCGACCTACGACTCCCTGTACGGGGGGAGCGGGTCCCCGGAGTATAACAGCCCCGAGTACGAGGGGCCAGTCAGCCCGCCGCTGTGCATCAATGGCAACTTTTCCCTGAAGCACCAAGGCCCCGCGTCCCCCGATAACGAGAAGGGGTACCACTACTCTATGCATTACCCCGGCCTGCCTGGCTCCAGACCCGCCGGGGCCCACAACCTGGTGTTTGGCTCCTCAGGGGCCCGGAGCGGCATTCACTCTGAAAACGTCCTGCCTTACCACGACATGCACTTACACCACGAACGGCCCCCCGTGTATGATGAACTGAATGCGTTTTTTCACAACTGAAATAAGAAATCTATCGTGCGCCCCCCTGCAATCAACAAGCTATCCGCGGCACATTTCTCGACGAGCTTACCTGCCAGGACTGAGGCATTCTGTACAGATGTTTCACTCCTTGTCATTCGTGCTTTTCGTTTAATTCATTCATTAATATTAACGTTTTGTTTTTTGTTTTTTTCTTGCTATAGCCAGGGATGTAGTGGAGGGTAACCCCACCTAGTCAGTCAGTCAGTTTATCCACCTTTGTGTTTGCACAGTAGAGTTGATCCAACATTTTAGACTGACATAAGTCTTTATGAGGTCAAGTAATAGTATGCATTACACTAAGAAGTATCAAATTAATGTAAGAGGTCTTTTAAAGACGAAAATATGAATGCGTTTCTAAAAATATGATTGACTTTTTTTTTTATATTGGTGGTTGTTCAGAGTCTACCCACCTATTTATTTACCACTACATCACTGGCTATAGCTACACCTTGACATTGACGGTGGGTTTCTAATACTATTCTGAGTTAGAAATAAAATAATGAACAAGCCAATACAAATCACATTTAATCGCCTATCCATGTGAGAATTGGAAGATTGTGATGCAGAAATGCAGTTGGAACTGAACTGAGAGAAAATGTGCTAGTTGGGTTGTTTTGGAATAATCTGTTCTCCAGCAAATCAATCGTTTCGAAACTATGCAAAACCCAAACCAAGACTACAAAGCAAGGCAACAAGGCCCAGAAAGACTGTCACTCTATGTCCCATCACCACTTTTGGTGCACTCACGAGTGCGCATGCACACACACACACACACACACACACACACACACACACACACACACACACACACACACACACACACACACACACACACACACACACACACACACTTTGATTGAACAGCAATTGACAATGGCTGGGCTGGTCAAAATGTTTTAATCTTTTAAAAAAATTCCCCTTTCCTTATTTATACTTTCACATTATGCCTATTTTTGTTACTGTACTGTATTTTTGTTTCAGAGGCAATCTTGGTTTAATCTTTTCCAATTGGTTTGCGACCTGCTGTTGAATGAGTTTATTATTATTATTATTATTATTATTATTATTGTTATTGTTGTTATTATTGTTATCATTATTATTATTATTATTATTATTGCACGTATTTATTGTGTTGTTTTTGTAATTAATGTTAATAGTCTATGGAAATGAAGGGAACCCATGTGTTGCTGAGCATTTTTTCATAACAAAAAAAAGTCAAGTTCAACTTTGTATTCAAACAACTGTGTGGTAAAATAAAATTACAATAAATGAGACCGTGTAACTTGATTATTTATACATAATGCCTTGGCGTGTTCAGCATCGTACCTTTAAACAGCTTTTTTCTTAACGCTTTTCCCTGCACAATCTACAAAAGAGGGATAATTATTTTCTATATCGAATCTAAACATTTCATTAATTTCTATCAAATTTACATTAGCTATTGGCAGTACTATAATTTAACACTTTTAGAAAATATTTGATCGTTTGCACTATGTCCATATGGCCTTAATATTGGCCAGTCTATGGATTATTGGATTATATGAGGCTGACCAGGCTTGGTGCCACAACCTGCAGGAGTCCCCTGGGCCAGGCTGGCTTCAGATGCACACGGGAAAGGAAGGAGTGTGTAGCAACACCATCCTTTCCAGTGAAATAAGCCTGTGTGCCATTTCGCTTGCTCGGCTGAGTCTCACACAGCACACTTTTTTTTTTTTTAAATGTACGGAGTGATTATAATCGACAGGCGTAAATAAAGTATCCACGTTTGCTCTGGAAATGTACCTTCAGAAAGCAAAGTTTAGGCTACCTAGGCTGTATTAGGCATCCTACTAGTAGGGTAGGTTAACCTATACTAACACTACAGGGTAACTAATACTAACACTACAGGTTAACTAGTGCCTAACACTTCGTTTAGTGAAGGTATGGTCCATGTTTTCTTGACCACAAAACCACTTTTTGACGAAGGGGAAAGTCTTTCAGCACCGCGGAGAGCTCCTGCTGGTTTATGCCTAACAGAGAACTCTGCTGTCTTTGCTTCTGTGATGGTTTCAATAACAATTGGGAGTTATTTTTTTGATAACAGTCCAGCTAACCCCATCATGCACCAGGCTGTCTCCAAAATACCTGAAAATGTTGCGACATAAAACGCGTTTCATTCATCTTTCATTATCTTGCAATATCTTTGGAGTTGTTTCGTGTAGCCTAAACTATGTCATACAAAAATTATACCATCCCAACTTCTTTGGTGTTTGACATATTCCTGTAGTCAATGGAGTGGCTTGGACTAACATGGTGGAAAATAATTAAATGAGATTAAATTGAATTAATGTATGCTGAAAAGCAATGCAACGGCAAATTCCCCTATTTATTCTGTATGAGAAAAAATAATTACTTTCGTTCCTTTTTTTTTCTTTTTAATACTACGGCTCCGTTAAAGGTGGTAAAACGCAAATATATTCGTTTCTTTATTAATTCAATTTTCTTTTTTCTTTACTCTCTAAACATCGATAGGCTATTAAACATTAAAAAATAATAATTGTGCAGCCGTTCCCATTTTACCTCTTGTAACTTTAAACAAACATTTCACACTAAAGCAACGCAATTTCAAATGCAGGTATATTTTTATTTTTGATACCACCCTGGATTTCAAATGACCTACATGCCATTATCACGAGCTATTTAAACGAAATAAACCTATATGTCTATAACCTATATGTATATATAAATCTTATACACACACACACACACACACACACACACACACACACACACACACACACACACACACACACACACACATACACACACACACACACACACACACACACAACAAGCCCTTTAAACATATAGAATTCAGGGAAGTAAAGGGACATGAACATCCCACGTCTATTTGCTTATTTGAATCCTTACTAGCTGCTACTTTAATTGCGTACCAGCATCATGAAATAACTGGTGCTCTCACACACACACACACACACACACACACACACACACACACACACACACACACACACACACACACACACACACACACACACACACACACACACACACACACACACACAGAGCAAGGGGCAGCCGTTGCCACCCCGGCTGGGTTTGGAGCGCTGCCCCGGGACCCATATGTTCCTCAAAATGTCCTGGGTGCTCTCATGCTATAAGGACACACAGAGGCTTTGGGTGGTGAATGACGGCGACCAATGACAATACCAGCAACACACACAGTTATTGAGTTTACTGGAAATTTAGACCCACTGTGCCGTCCACTGGGCTTGGCAAGGCGTGGGGGAATCGTCATGCCTCGGTCTAAGTTAGTGAAAATGTGATCTCGTAGTTTTTATCACTATCACGCAGAGCAAAGATCAATAAAAAAAATGAAGGGAATCTATTTTGAAATAATATCTGAAAAGAAAATAAACATCAGGGGAAATTTCCCTCTGTTCTTTTAATAATTTATCACTTTGCCTAAATAATAGGCAAATAATATCTAGCCAGTCGTCAGTCAGTGCTCCAGTTTGTCCCCAGGAATTCAGAAGTTTTTGTGGTGAATAATATTAGATGCAGGGACTTTGCTACAACTCAGGGTTTAGTGAATTGACACACAGTGATTTAGCATAATTTAGTATTTTGTAAAAATCAATTACAACCCAAGACAAGACAAAGCAAACTTTAATTTTAACGAGCATGGATCATTAGCAGATTTTGTCATTTGGTCAGGCCTAATGTCAGTGTAGGAATAACGTTTTTACGTTTTTAAAAACCTTACTTACATTACGCAGGACTATTAGCCTATCCGAAGACTATATGATATATGAAAAACTATATGATTCTTTTTTAATAATAGCCTATTTTTTCTCTCAACGTGAAAGAATTAACTTGTAGGCCTCACAACTAAATCTACACAATCTATACAATAATCTATACAATTTATTTCACTGAAACCATTAAAAAGAAAGTAAAAATCGAGGGAGGGCACGGGCATTCTCTATAGCCTCTCTTTTCTCGACTGTTGTAAGTTTTCTTTTTTTTTTAAAGGTTCTTTAGTCTTGGACCAGAATCTACATGGTGCTGTAAAAAGTCATGTAAGAGTGCGTGAAATGTTTCTATTAGAAAACATTTTGAAGAACCGCGCTGCGAGTTCTTTATGCTGATCTATATTATTTTAGCACATCTCGGGGTACTTTGAGTCATTCCGGCTGTGTATAGAACCACTCCTATATAATATCTAACACGTGTCATTACCCAAGGCGCCTTACCCCTAACCCTGGCAGCATTAGTGCCTTGCTCAACCCAGAGACCTATACAGCAGCTCAAACCAACCATGAACTCTTGAAGCACCATGCGTTTTTAGGTCTATACATATACTTTTTTTTTTGGCCAAATCAGCAAAGAAAAAACTTTGCATGCATTTCTGGAGAAGTCAGTCCAAGTGAAGCCAGCCAGCAGTGGGATAGGGCATCTATCAAAATACACCCGCCTCTCCACCACCACCGTCCGGAGAGAGAGAGCGAGAGAGAGCGAGAGAGAGAGGCTGGCAGGCTGGCGGAGGAGAGCCGTGCCAAGTCCCTTAATGTTCCCCAGCAGCAGCACCAGGAGCCCCGGAGAGGACAACCCAGTGTGTGCGCCAGTGTGCCAGTTCAGCGGGCCAAAGTGGCACTGCTGGGAGGAGTCGATGTTTCTTTCCTAATTTTTGCAGCATCTGTTCATTATCCAGCACGTTTAAAAACGAGAGCGCTCATCCTGAGTAACCCTTTGCCACATACACACACATACACACACACACACACACACACACACACACACACACACACACGCGGATACACACCAGCAAGGCATTGTTGTGAATATGCATATTTATTTAAGCTTTTCTTTGGGATGTGATAACCTTGCCACAAATCACAGCACACACACACACACACACACACACACACACACACACACACACACACACACACACACACACACACACACACACACACACACACACACACACACACACACACACACACACACACACACAGTTTTAAAGTAAAGATGCTGACATTTGGATCCAGGTAAAATTCTTTTGCAAGAAAAATTGACATTGAAATGAATTTCTGGTTTAATAATTATCACACATTTGATAGACAACAGCTTGTATGTTTGATAACCTGCAGTAGCATAGGCCTATAGTGTGTGTTTGTGTATGTGTGTGTGTGTGTGTGTGTGTGTGTGTGTGTGTGTGTGTGTGTGTGTGTGTGTGTGTGTGTGTGTGTGTGTGTGTGTGTGTGTGTGTGTGACCGGATGACAAGGTTAAACATCATAAAGGACAATCATATCATTGAGCTAACCAAGGGAGTTTAATTCTAAGGATGTACCACGCCCAACTTTCAGAATTATCAACACTTCAGCACATTTCAGAAATATCAATACAAAACACCACATGAAAATGCACAACAATAATATAAAAATAAATACACACATACACACACAGGCCATGTGTCGCTGTTGACTTTGCATTCAACACAATAATAAATATGAAGAACTGTGCAGGTTTTTGTAAACAAAGTTGTCAAAATCACCAGCTGACAGCCTGAAGTTAGTTAGTATGCTTCATCGTTTATTTCATACATTCCCCACCGGCTTTACAAAATTACTTCAGTGTTTTGTGAATTGATCCTAGTCTTTTTCTCCCGTAATTGTGGACATAAATCTCCTACTTGTAACTTCTATTTGCTGTCATTTGAACTAGCCTTACTTTAAAAAAGACCAAAAAAACAACTTCCAATTACACTATTACACTATGTTCTCCACTCAAGATAAAAAAGTGAGTGAATGAATCTCGCTGTTTAAATTATCATGTTCATGCCCACTCTTTTTCTCACTCAACTTGGTAGGGGAAAAAAAAAATCAAGAGTGTTTGTCCGATATAACAGTCAATAGTGCGATTATCAAAATGTCACAAGTACTATGGTGTGAATTCCAATTAACCGTCTAGCTAAAATAATTACAGAGTGTTTTGCAAAATACAAATATAAGACAATGATGCGGCTATAAAATATCTAGGGAATAAAAGCATTCAGTATTCAATGCAGAGGGGAGAAGATAATCTGGTCAAGCGATTATGAGCATTTGCAATCTGTCACTGATTAAAAAAAACTATGAAGCAAAGCAATTCGAAATGAAATGGACACACAGTTATGATTAAAAAAAAAAAAAAGACTACATGGCAGAAAAACAGACAGATGTACACACATAACCGTCACATAACACACACACACACACGCACGCACACACACACAGACACAATTTATTTCCATCCACACACATTCGCAAGAACTGAGAACATGAACAAGACACACTTCCCTGGAACCTGTACTTGCTCGCGCACGTACAGAAAACTAAAAGATTGTACATGCATGCAGGGGAAACAATCGCGCAGACAAAACACGCTTCGGCCAACCTCGGTGCTGCAGACCCAACGCCAGACTGTATGCCAGTGCGCCCCCCCCCCCGCCACCCCACCCCACCCCACCCCACCCCACTCCACGCCAGACAAGGGAGCGAGGCTGTCACTGGCAGCCCATTCAGAGGAAATTCCACAACATCTGTTTGTTATCACACAATGGGGCACGGTGCAGCCCGGGCAGTGGGGCAGAAGACAAGGCAGAAGCTAAACTGAGAGTATGCTACTGCTGGAGGTCCTGCCAAGGGAGAAACACGGGCCTCGGGAGGAGGGGGGCAGGAGGGAGGCAGGAGGCAGGAGGTTTGGGGGTAGGGGGCAGGCAGGAACCGAGGTGTTGGTGGGGGGGGTGAAAGGCAGAGGTGGAGATCCCGGGCGAGTGCCAGGTAGGTTTCATGCATTTTGGCGAGTGGCCAGGTAGGTTTTTGCAGGTTTTGGGTGGTGCCAGATGTTGACGTGTACGCCGTGTGTGTGTGTGTGTGTGTGTGTGTGTGTGTGGGTGATGCACAAGAGAGTTTCACTGCAGACTGTAGAACAAGCAGAAAGTGAAGGAGACGTCGGGGCAGCGGGCCTAGCAGGCAGACGTGGGCAGTCGTCTCTCTCTCTCTGTTTCCGTGGAAACTTCCCGGGCCCCCCGTCCGTCATCTTCGAGGAGGCTCAGGTTCAGGCTCAGGTTCAGGCACGCTCTGGAGGGTCCGGCGACGGGGCGTGGGTTGGCCCCCGTGTTTAGGAGGTTAAGTAGGTAGTGTGCGCGGGGACGCAACTGGATCAGAGGGGGAGGTGCGGGTCGTCGTTGCTGGTCTGCACAGATGGCGTGTGTGTGTGCGTGTGTGTGTGCGTGTGTGTCTGAGTGTGTGTTATGATAGGGTTGGATGATGCCCTGGTCACATGGGCAGCAGTAATTGGCCTCCATATTGACCAGTTTGCAGCGCTGGGGGGCGGGCAGTCTCCCAGCTGGACCTGTCAGATGGCATCGCATCCACCTCACTGATCACCCCCCGGACGACCTCCGCACCTCTTCCCCTTCTCCTTTCATCTCTTCCTTCTCCTTCATCCCGGCTCCCTTTCTCTCTGTCACCTTTAATCTGCTTTAGCCCGCCTCTTCTGCCAGAGCAGGGACAGCCTACTCTGTCAAACTTCCACGGCTCTCTCTCTCTCAAACTTAAGGAGTTGACCCCGCTGTGTAAAAAGGCCATTCTATAGCAAGGCTATTAAGCGTGTTTTCACTAAGACAAGCGGGAAAAATCCACCAGTGGGGTGAGATCATTCCCCTTGTTTCCCTTGTTTCCAATGCTGTCTTGGGTTATCTTGAAATGAGGCAGATCACTCCACTAGTATCAAGGTCACTTGATTAAAAGACTTGAAAAATTGTCTCAGCCATGGGCAGATTTTTCACACGTTTGACGGAAAGCACAGATTTCGAGTCTCAGTGCTGCACCAAATGAATATTTTTCACATCGTGAGCACGAAACAGACCTATGTGTCTCCGACTGACTTTTAGCGTGGTATCACCCTCCCACCCAGAGCGGTAATGGTGTGTGTTTTTCTGTGAGGAGCCCGACTGTGAGGAGTTAGCGCTACAGAGAGGATTTCATCCCAGACTTGGCAGGGGAGGGTCTCTGGGTACGCGGAGAACAATCGTCTCTCCTTCGGTCCTGTCAGCCAGCAAACACAGAGAGCTGGCACGCGCTCAGTGGGAAAAGAGCGGGACTGACAAGGGGGATGGAGGGACACACACACACACACACACACACACACAGATACGAGCATACACACTCACGGCCAACCCTTCCCCGCAGTACCAAAAATGGGTTCTGATGATGCCGCTGGGGATTGTGGGATGGCAGGCTGGCTCGGGGGGAAGTGGATGGGTGGACCTCATGAAAATAGTCTGTAAAATGACCGCAGTGCTACCCTGCTGACTGACTGACAGACTGACTGACAGGGAGGGAGGGAGGGAGGGAGAGAGCTAGAAAGAGAAAGATCAAGATACAGAACGAGAGAACGAGATTGGCAGAGCGACACGATGTCTGCCGTTCCCCCGTCCCCGTGCCAGGGGGAAGCTCACGTGGGAATACGTATGAAGAGTGTATGACTTCCTGCGTATGTGCATAGGCTCTCTACATACTTCATGTCAACGCACGTCTCAGAGAGCTTGTGATCATGTGGACAAGTGTTTTGCTCCCTGCGTATAGGTCCTTCACTGTCTTTGTGTGTGTGTGTGTGTGTGTGTGTGTGTGTGTGTGTGTGTGTGTATTTCTGCGTCCGTCCTATCTGCATGCATGTGCGCCTCTATGCGTGAGCGCGGGAAGGGGGAGGAGGAGTGGTGGGACACGAGGGTGAAAGGGGAGGGGGGGGGTGCGAGTGCACGTTTAAATTCGGTGACATCTGTTCATTACAACTAGAGTGTGTTTATTTTTATACAGCCAGCCACAAGCCAGAGAGCTCGACTGGCACCGCTGGTTAATGTACCAGCCTGCTTTCCGACGGCAGAGCGAATGAAATATTAACCGGCAGACAGAAAGAATGAGGAGAGGAGCGAGGATGAAGGGAGCGCGAGAGAAAAATGATCAGATAATATGTGACAAAAATGCACACGCACACAGAGCCTGCACTCACGCACACAAAGTCGCCATTCTGATCTAATTGGGAGAGAAACACAATCAAACCCCTCGCCGCACGGAAAAAGGCCTTTGTGTTGCAGTGCAGCAGGAATGGGAAAGCAACGTGGAAATGGTTTAGGTTCAAAGCAGGCGATGGTTTAAATACGTAATGCAAATACAGGTCGACACACGTGGATATGTTTACGCTTGAAAGGGTGCATCCGCTTCAAACCGCATCAGAGCATCCCCCCCCCCGCTGTAGCCGTACAACACACGGTGTCAGTTCTGAGCAGCGAAATACTTGGAAACTTTCCTTTTTCTAGTCCGGGAGGAGAGAGAGAGAGAGAGCGAGCTACAGAGGAAGCAACAGATATCACAATGAATCAGTTTCCATTCACGGGACTGGCCTCTAGTGTGACAGAAGGTGTCTGGACGGGCGTCAGGCCCGGTAGCGAGGCCCTGGCACGACTGATGCTGAGGTAAGCAGCGCCGCGGCCAGACAGCCGCAATGAACGATCGCCGAGGCGAGCTCACCCTGGCTCCAGCAAAAGGGCCGAGGGGAGTCTGGTAGGTGAATCGCAGCGTCCTAACACACCCCTCCCTCCGCTCCTATAACCAGACCCCTCGCATCAACAAGCCCGATGCGCTGCCCCCCCCCCCCTCCCGAACCCCCCTCCCGTGCTCCCCTGGGACGGCCTGCTCTGGAATGCCACTCATGGGGAAGAATCTCGCTGCAGGCACTCAATATGTCGCATGTGTCTCAGAGGGCAGAGAGAGAGAGAGACAGAGAGAGAGAGAGACAGGTATGACCTAGTGCTTTACAAGGCTATGACAGGTTGCTTGCATGTGTGTGTGTGTGTGTGTGTGTGTGTGCAGGGTGTCTGACCCTCTCTAGACAGCTAACCAGATTAAAGGTTTAAAGGGTTCAGATTAACAGGCTCAGGACACAGCGCCCTGCTCCCAGTGAAAAGGGAATTAGGATGGCTTTAGTCTCCACAAGCCCATTAGCCGTTCATCACCATGGCGATACACAATCACTACCAGGTTGTTCCTCATTCTTTATGATGCTAACATCTTGGGTTACATTGTTATTCATAGATCGTTAGTATAATTTAATGAGACGATCACCAATCGTCCTCTAGAAACCATTTCTCTACAAAAACATTTTTAAAGAATTGATAAAAAAAAAAGGATCCCATTGATGCCCCTCTGTTTTTGACATTTTACAATGAAATTAGAGAATTCAGGGTACAAGATTCCTGCTGGACTTCAACAATATATCCAGCACTCGGTGAAAAGGGCTTAAAAGTGATGTTAGAAAGTACATTTTAACATCAATAAACATGAGACATTAGTTTGATTACTGGAAACAAAATGAGATCATTACCAAGAAGATTGGCAGCCTTTACCGGCCTTTACTGCACTGCATTTCACGTGGCGTGCCAGAAGTCGGATTTCATGGGAAATCTATTGGATTACTTGGATTACTTTACGGAACAAACACAGATTGTTTTATGGCATAAAGCAGGAAGAGGGCGCTGTTCTTCCAACACAGATGGAGCTAAAGCTTTTCAGAGTTTCTGGCCCTGGCAGATGGTGCAAAGAGTGAAAGGCCGATGGAAAAGTCCCCTCTGACAGGTTTGAACAGAGAAAACCTTTGACCAACATCATCTTTGTGACAGGAAGCAAACGGGCTTATGGGAAAATAACTAAATAAATATAGGTATTTTTGTTAAATTTTTGTTTTTTTGTTGTTGTATTTTTGTTATTTTTTATAAAAACAAAACAAAAAAACAATAGTTTTATTATTAACTGTGAACCATCCGAGTACGGTGTTCTACCCGCGTATTCCTGACATGGATATAGGATTAAGCAGATTTGCCAACCTTGAGAGTCAAAAAATTGTGAGATGTTCCAAAGCAACTTTTAAGATTCAGAGACCTTATTTCCTGCATTCTGGTATTTATGTATAAAATAACAATGAAAATATAGTACAAAAATTGCATCTGTATCTTTTAGGGACCTCTCAGAAAGAGCCATGATAGCATAGCCTCTCAGGTATTAGGATAGTAGATTTTTTTGCGTGTTACTATTTTGAACAAATAACGTAAATTAGCAGATTTTGAAATTTGACCAAAATATATGAGAGTACGGGAGAAATGACATTAGGAGGACTGAGCTAACACCTGTCTCGCTACGATGCTAATTCATGCTAGCCTCAATGCTAACAAGTGGAACCACCATGCAATTTATTGCCGGATGTGAGGTTTCGACTTTCCCAGCGTATTACACCAAGGTTAATTCGACAATCGTTGGAAAATGCTGCACCTAGCACCTCTAAAGATGACACGGCACCCCGATGCTCACGCTCGCACCCTCTGTCTCGTCACAAGCAGAATCATTAAACAGGCCTAATTAATTAAGGTAAGGCGGAGAACTCTCACCCACAAAACTTTTCTGTCTGCTCTGCGCGCCGTGTGCCCCGACGGTGCCAAGAGAGAGATGTGACGACGTGGATTGACACGCCAATCTCTCCCCAAAGCCTTTTCTCCTCAGCCTGGCCAGATTAAGAGATTACCAGGCAAGGCGAGCGCTAAAGCTGGCTAATTCTCACCCAGGCACAGAGAGCTAAGGCTACCCAGAGCCCCGTGGAGCCCCTCTCCTCCTCAGAGCAGCTGTGTGATGGAGGGAGCTTCCCCTCTGAGGAACCGGGGGAAGAAAAGTGAGAAACCAAAGCTTCCTTCTTATCACTTTCCCACTTTGCCACTGATGACTTTCCGTCAATTAGTATAGACCGCAACTAGTTCACATACAAGCACACTTTTACAAGAGCTGGGTATGTGCTGTAACTTTTCGCATATTGTCTTTTCTCATGCTCTTATATTCCTCTCAGTGTTAAATATTGCATATGCAGATGTTTTTTTTATCATTTGTATTTTTCATAATGCACACATCTCACATGGTCCTATGTCTCAGGACGTTCTGCTGCTTGCAGATACTGCTTTTGCACATCCTATTAATGCCGGGATCCATCCTTTTTCATACTTTAATTAATATGTTCAGGTGGAATTGGATGTGTCAGTTGTGCACGTGTAATCCAATCTCTATTTCACTTTCCGCGTAATAATTTGGATCCTTAGTGATATTGGCGTCTCAATAATAGCCCTTGCATGATACAGTATGCTGATCCAGGTTCATCAGAAGGAGTTAGGAGGCAATTCAGACCGATTCCTTGTTCGTGGGACTGTCCTATGTGTTGTCACCTCATAACATCGTCAAAAGCATTTGCGGAATAGAGTTTATCCACCTTCATAAGCTGACATAAATCTTTATGATGTAAATGCACAATATACATCAAAGCTGTAACGTAGTAGGAGGGGAAAACGCACATTAATGCTTTTGATTTTCAGTGACAGTGACCACAGACTGCGGGTCATAGTTTACCCACCTCTTTATTTACAGGGCAACAAGGGGTTAAATCCGAGCGGAGGAGAGGACGACCTTTACCAGGGTCGTTCTGCAGGGTTGACTTACTTACGGTTATTATTACTACTGAGTAAATGAATGAATGACTCAATCACTCAGTCACACGTCAGTACTGAGCAGTGAATCGTCCAAGGGACAACAGTGGAGCAGTTCATGTGGCACTCGTTTTGTCTTTTTCTGTTGTTTTGATGGGGATCCAAGCCATCCACCGACCAAGCCAGCGCTTTACGACAATATTTACTACTTCAATTGGACGAAGGTTGAAAATTGGCGGAAAACAAAGGGAGACAATGAGGCATGGGCGTTTGCCACAGGAACAAGATTTCCCAGCAGTGTTCCATCAGCCTCACTATCACAAACACACGCCCATTCATCTTAAGTTTCTTTGCACTTCGGAGACCAAAAGCAAGCAAACGTCATCCATCTCAGTACATCTATGGTAAACAAGAGGAAAGGGAGTGAAAGGGAGAGAGAGAGAGAGAGAGAGAGAGAGAGAGAGAGAGAGGAATAAAGACGGAGGAAGAGAGGGGGCATGATTTGGGCGCGTGCTCTCCAGTGGGCAGAGGACAATGCAGAGCTGGCAGAGTCGCTGCCTCGTGCCAGAGGGAATAGAGTGCCACATGGTGCCCCTTATGAGCAGGGCCAGCCTAGAGGGGGATGTGGGCCACAATACATGTACGTGTGTGCGTGTGTGTGTGTGTGTGTGTGTGTGTGTGCGTGTGCGTGTGTGTGACTATACACACCATATGCGAGTCTGCGATTGTGCGCGCCTAAAAAAAGGACGCCGAAAAAAGGTGTGCCTGCGTGTTTTCCGCGTAATGTATGTATATTCATGTATGTGCGTGTGAGAGTGTGAGAACGGGTGAGGGAGGGGGTGAGGGAGGGGGTGAGAGATGGTGGAGAAGGAGGGTGGGGGGGGTGAGTCCCAGTTCCCGTTTGCATCTTAAATTCCTCAACATCTGTTCAACCCTTCTCTGTAGTAGCAGCGGGTTGTGATGTCTGTGTGTACGTGCGCACGTGTGTGTGCATGTATGCTTGTGTGTGTGTGTGTGTGTGTCTGTCTGTCTGCATATGTGCATGCTATGCTGAAGGTGCTGGTTGTTACCCGCACCTTAATTAGAAGGAGACAGAGGCTCATTTTCGACAATACTTGCAGGTAATGCGAAGCGCTGCCGGTGAATACAAAGAGACCCGTTCACCTCCAGCTCCCGGGAACCTGACCCACATCGCAGCCGCATCTCAACTTCACTACGTTCGATCAAGCGGCTAACTATCACAACACCTGAACTAGCCACTGCGGTTGAAAAACAGCGTTGACAACAACAGGCGCGCCGGGGCTCCATCAGGCCAACCAACTAGGCCGACCCGACTGGTCCAAGGGTGCGTATTTGTGCGGGCACGCCTGAATGCACGCAGCACCGCCCACTTGGAGGATTGAAGGTAGATTCGGTGAGAGATGCGGGTGAGCGTCAGCGCAAGCCGCGTGCATGTATGAATGTGGAACGACAGAGATTTCGAAATGAAATATTTAGGTTCCCTTGTGCCTTCTCCTGATGTGAGAGTGAGAAAGAGTTTCGAAGCTGACGCCATGCACAAACACACAGCTCTGGGGCCTTTCTTTGTCTTTTCACACACACACAGATAGATACATACACACACACACATCTACAGACACAATGCGTTCAGCACCCCTCACTAACACCGCTGCCAATCCCGGGCCAGTCTTATGCCACCTAAATGCCAAGCTTGCCAAACTTATGTCACTTCAGAGCAGACCCTGTGTCAACTCCTCACCGTACATATGCCAACCCTATGCCCTCCACATGCCAACCTCATGCCACATCGGTGGCAATCCTTAGACAGCAATATGCCAACGGAGGACCCCCTGCCCGGCCGAGTGTGCAAATCCCTCAGCACAGACACCCGACGACATTGTATGGAACTGGAAAAGGTCAGAAGTCACCGGTGAATTAGGGCTCAAAGACAAATCTGTCTTTTTGGTTCTTCTTCAGTGGATGCAATTAGCAGCGAAATCCTGCTCGGAAGCCCCGCTTAAGCTCTAATCTCAGAGTCTGTGGGTTCTCTCCCGTCTGTCTCCCAGTCTGCC
>JAXDDW010000034.1:1277500-1482500 GCA_034670385.1 Hoplostethus mediterraneus | reverse complement strand
GTGGGGTGTGTGGGGTGTGTGGGGGTGTCTTAGATGTGGGGCTGCGGGAGTCCCTGTCTCCCCTCCCTGAGTTTACACATAGCCACTGATCAAAGAGCCTCAGTCATCAAACTCAACATCAAACCATTGCACAGCTCAGGGAGACAACAGCAGCCCAGACTCACACTGCACACAGGAGGTAAGACACACACACACACGCACACACAAGCATGCATACATGCACAATCTCTATGCACACACACACACACACACACAGACTGGTAGAGAGATAGATGCACACACACACTTACACATAAATGCATTTGGAGCAATTGATATAATGAACTTATTTTAAACTTGCAGATCTTCTTTTCTTCTATTCATGATCTAGAAACGAATCTCAGTGATCAGTAAAATAATGAACAAATGAAGTGTGTTAAGCATTTCAGCTACAATATCCATAGTTATCTTTAGTCTGGAGAAGGCGGCATCGTTCACATCCCACACAGCTTTGCTTACATTCTACACTATGCCTGCCCACGCACAAGGTGGCTGACCCAGTGTTGCATGCAAGGGACAAGGTAACCAGTAAATCCTCTTATGTTCCCGTACACTACAAATGGAAGCGTAGCACAGGGTGGCTTACTTTTTCCTTAAGAGCCACTCCAGTGTTTATCCTCTCCTCCCTCCCCTTGTCCATCAATCTCTTCCTCTCCACATCCCTGTCTGCTTTCCATTTTTGGCCTCCAGGCTGAGCCATCTTCTCAAGCAATGATCCTATTCTACAGTCGGTGCCAAATGTAGCACCAACTGAGATAGACTAGCTGCCAGACAGATAGATAGATAGAGTCCTATGTTGTTTGCAGAGGCATGTTGAAAAATGATGAAAACTGAGGGGGGGGGGGGGGGGGGGGGGGATTTCACCAGACACTGTTTTACAAGATCGTGGAAGGCTCCTGGCAAAAAGTGGCTGGTAGAATAGATCAATTTACCAGGAGTCGAAATGAATCAACACTTGGCTGATGGATGGTGTATTGATGTTGATGTATTGACTCACACAATTTAAAATGCAGGATGCAGGCAGATGTGTGGCACAAAGCCTGCTGCCAACACAAAGCCTGCTGTGGTTTCTGCTGTGTTTTGTAGTTTTGTGTTTTGGGGAGTCACTTTTTGTCCTAGTCACCTGCTGCATCTTTAACACTAGAAGTGACATATGAGTGATTATTCTCAGTTATCAAGATATCGCTCAAACTGACTCAGTGTCAAAGTATGAAGTAGATCCCTCACCCTAACAATCAATGACAAAAAAAACAGTTGCAAATGGGACAAAATACAGACACGAAAAAAAGATTTTGTAAATTGACTATAATGGATAAATCATCGTTCTTCACACCAACCGGAGATCATGTAGCTGACAGTGAAGCCACAGCATTCAAAATGGAGGCTCCTTGCTGCCGTTGTCGCCCCGTCTCTGCCACGGAGTGTGTGCGCTTCAGACTGGCAGCGTGGCACGTTTATGGGCACTCCCCATAAGGTGCCTTCCTGATTGATGGCGGAGCCTCCTGCACCTCCCTCTCTTCACTCCTCAATCTTGATTTATTCGTCTCGTCTCTGTGACTTGGCACTGGCGTTGCCCACTACTTCTCCCGTGGAAACTCCCTGCGGGCACATTCACTATTATTTGGAGTCCCGATGGGCAAAAAGCATCAGACGCAGACATACACTTACACACCCTCATTCACCACTCACGCGCACACACACACACACACTGCACTGTCTCGTCTCACTCACACTGGGCTTGTGCTGGAGGGCAGGTGAGCCTCCCACTGCCTCCACTCTAAAAGGATCTCTCACCCAGAGGGCTCAGCTGGGCTAGTGTCTGCTTGGTGGGCCAGGGGGGTAAGCGGCTCTGTAAGCTTGCCAAGTGAGCGACTGGTCTGGGTATGCATGAGGCTCAGTACCAGCACACACACACACACACACAGGCTAGTGCACACACACAGTCAGCCTGCATGAACCTCACAGGCTACCGTCTGGGCCAATCTACAATTTATGGTTCTTGTCTGCTTGTCAAGATCTTCATAAATAAGACTGACACAGGGAGATGCATCAGTTTGGCTGGGGTTGAACTCGTAATTGACACATAAGAAATTACTTTTAAAATGTAGACTGTAGGTTACTGGACAACAACCTACCACAGTTTAACTACCAACAAAAACCTGTGGTCTAATAAAGTAGCTCATAATTTTGCCTTGCTTGTAGTTTTGTATTGTTCCAGGCTATATAATGAAAATGAGCTAACATAGCATGAAACCAAGAAGAAACCAATGGATGACTTGGGGTGACTCGGTCTACAGCGCAGTTTAACTTTGCCCCGGCTTTGTGAAGGCAGGACCGTGTGGATTTACTGCAGATGGAGCTACGCCATTTGAGTGAATGCCTACCACCTAGTGGCCAGTCAGAGAAGTACATTGAGTTGACTGAAACAGCAGGAGACAATTCAACTGGTCGCATGACTTCCTTTAATAAACTGAACCAAGAAAACACATATTACAAAATATTTTTTTTTCCTTACAGACACATAACCCGATCAAGTTTCTCCTCCCTATCCTTTCCCAAAGCAAAAAATGGAAACAGAACCATGGACCATTGCTTTAAGCCTGTATCTTTTTATGTAGAAAATAATCGCACAAAAAAAGCTTTCGCTGTACAGGTTGGCAGGGAGGCAAAGGGCAGACCAGGCTTTCAGAGCCCTACAGGAAACGCTTTGGAAACCTGTGTGTCTGTGTGTGCACGTGTCTAGCTTTAAGCTTGGTCTAGCAGAGTAGTGTATGTATTACGGAGCGCTCCATCACGGCGTGGTGGCTTAATCCATACTCGAAAGACGGGAATATTAGGGCTACAGGCTCAGGCTTGTTACGACACAGAGGG
The DNA here is from genome assembly GCA_034670385.1 of Hoplostethus mediterraneus. Classification (NCBI taxonomy): domain Eukaryota; kingdom Metazoa; phylum Chordata; class Actinopteri; order Trachichthyiformes; family Trachichthyidae; genus Hoplostethus; species Hoplostethus mediterraneus. Next base: position 1,479,590 of record JAXDDW010000034.1, on the reverse strand, counting down.
TAACTAAGTGAGAGGAAGTAAAAATCAACCAGTGGGCAGGGCATACATAGATGTGCAAGTTGGGTTGATGACAGGTTATAATATAGAACAGCCTTTGGCTACAGACGAAGGAAAAACTACAGTCTTTGAGTTGTACACTGTTGTCATCCGAAGCAGAAACCTTAACCCACACTTCTCCATTGGATCATTCAGGGGTCGCTAAGGTCACAAAGGAGGCACAAGGTTGAAAGTAGGGGAGCTAGCCAGTATATTAAGTTCAACAGAAAATGCATTCTGTCCTCCAGTGTTTTTAGTCAGTGCCCTCATTGCCTTGTGTCTGCCCATATACAAGACCAGTGGCTCAGCAGATTTTTTTTTCTTTCTTTTTCTTCTTTTTGAAATTGCATTGTAGCAGACACCACTCCATCCCGGCCAATCACACACACAAGTGGAGGACAGTGATTTGATCTGATTCTCCAGCACACTGATAGCCTAGTCATTAGTGGGCACTGCAGTAGACGTGACAATCATTTGAAAAAAAAAACAAACAATAAAACTAAATCACAGCTGATCATAGTTCATGTGTGGCGCTCACTTTGGAAACCACTTCCGACTTGCATCCAGTCAGGACCTTCGACGGACGGTAGCGAGAGAGGGGAGGTAACTGTCGTAGCTGGATTGTATAAGGTCAGCCCAACCCCAGGTCCACACCTCACCAAAACTCTACATGACTGTTTGTCCAGAGGGCAGTGATGTTCAGTGCTTTTCCTCAAAAGGCCCCTTTTCTTAAATCCATCACAAACACACAATCTTCTCCAAATTCTTTCATTCAACATTCACAACCTACTTAGAAGTGTTTTCACCTAGAGATGGTCCATCGAGACATAATCTGTAGGTGTCCCTCTTTGTTTTCTGTGCCTTTCTGTGTAGGCGAAGCTTGCTGGAGCTGTCCTGGGATACCCAGGTCTCTCTCCAGGATCAGCGGGCGGCTCCGTGGGCAAAGCGGAGGTCCTGGTCCTTGGGGAATTGTGCTGCAGTAGCAGGAGCAGCAGTCACCAGTCCTGCTGGGGCCTCAGCTGCAGTAGAGGGTTTAGGGGGAGAGTCTGCCACCCAGGGCGGAGGGGGCTGACCCTGGGCCGGCGTGTCCACAGCTGGAGAGGGGTCCTTGCTGCACTGAGGAGCCCCGGCTTCTGAGCCCTGCTGGGAAATGAGTTGAAGCAAGGCGGCTGCCACGGCGGGGCTGATGTCCTGGCCGGGTTGGGTTTCAGATCCGGCCTGCTGACCGCGTCGAAGGAGAGCCGACGGCGGCGGGCCGGGTGGAGAAGGCGGGCGCTGCTCAGTAGATGGAGGAACCTGTTTGGCCCCGAGCTGTTTCCTTTTTGGCATTGCACCGTCTAAATCGGGTCAGAAAGGACACAAGACTGTAGATTAGGCATCACAGGCAAATACGGCACACAGGGTTTCACAGCAGACACGTACTTACAATAAACCACCTCATCTCTGGCATCTTTTAGAATTCACCTGATGTAAGTTGTTCTTTAAATAAAGTGAAATCTAATGTTTGGGCAAACGGGCCTGACATTGAGCTGCACGTCCTAAACATTCCTACCTTCACCACAAGAGGGAGGGCAGAGCATCCTACAAGTTGCACCTTCACGTAAAGCTGCATCATTATAAAAGCTTTGTATTATGCTACTGTGGTTGGAAGGAAATCAGTGAGCAATTTCATAAATATAAGATCTGTGGATACAGTACTAGATGTATAGTTTGGTCTTTGCTTTTGTGAAAAATCAATGCTATTAATACACCTGACCTTAAAACAATGAGACATCTGTGGTGTGAAAAACCTCCCATGGCCACACACCTACTCAGGTAGAGAAACTAAACTCAAAAGAGGCAAGAACACTAACTTCTGCATGTTTTTTTTTAACGTTACAGTGGACAAGGATCAGTCACACAGGACATTTTTAACTTTATGGGTGCATATATAAAGTACAATGTAACAGAAGTACAATGTAAAGAAAACAATGAGAGGCATTTGTGTATGGACAACAGATGCACACCTGGTTTGTTTTCTTTTTTCCCCCTCCAAATAACTTCCTCAAACTTAAAAGACACAGAGGAAACTAGGTGAGAAAACATCAGGGAGGGCATGTCCAGCTGGATGAACACAAAGGGTGACTAATGTAGGAGAAATATAAAGTGTTTTAAGGGATGGGACACCATTATTACACCAGCTTAGTCCAACATGTCTCCATCCAGTCAGATGTCACCGCCACGAGCTAAATAACTGGAACACGGCTACTAGTTTTATTCAGCTGATTACACGTATTGACTAATATCGGATTCAGTGTGAACAGTTGAAAAACAAAAAACAAAAAAAAAAGTGACGAAACAAAGTTAAAAGAAACACATGCAGGTGAGGTCTAAAAATTCAAAACATTTATTTTCACTTGATAATTTATTAGACTTTCTTCATAAAAAGGCTGACATTACAGACTGTTTTAAAGCAACATTGGTTCCTGTGAAGAATCCATGACACCTGCTTCATAATGAAATGAAATGAAGAAGAAACACGTGTGGGGAATGGGGAAGATACAGACACAAAGACTGAGAACGAAACAGGAAGAGGGAGAAGTGGAGGGGAACAGTACAGCGTGAACCATTTTCCACCCTAAAATGAATAGCTACTACACTTTCTCCTGGTCTGTTCAGTACACCAGTGGGAGATGTCCATGTGCCCTTTCCCAGTGACCCGAGTCACACGAAGATAAACACAGACCTGCCAGCTTAGTGTGTTTCTTGAATGTGCGTGGCGGTGAAGTAGCCTTTTGTAGGGGAAGATGGGTGAGATGTGTGGGTATGTTTCAGGACTGTCGCCCAACAAATCAACCTAATAAGTAAAGTAAACTTTGTCGCACATAAAACCCCCTAAGGACTAGAATTAATGCTCCAAAATTTATCATGGCTTGTTCATTTGGTTAATTGATCATTTTGTTAATTTCATCAGGTGGATTTTAGAGTGTAAAGGAATCTTCATTACCGAAAACTCAATCGACTTCTGCATGTTCTCTGCCCTCCTCTGCCCATTCTTCCAGTCCCCAGTGATCTCCACCTGACCTTGGTGCCCTCTGTTTCCACCCCCTAGATACTAAACCCAGACTTGCCCTTGCGGTCCGCAGTGGAGGCGGACGAACTGCGCGTTACCGCCTCCTCTGATTGGACACCATTGCTCTCATCGCCTTGCTCCACCCCCTCGGCCTGCGGCTTCATGATATGGCCCAGTATGAGAGCCAGCAGGTTGGCCTGGTCATCCTGGCTGAGGGGCGGGTCTCCGGACACCGGCGAAACCTCCTGGGGTTCAGGGGGCGGCTCTGGGGGCTGGGACCTAGCAGCACACTGGGCCGGCTCCTCTGGAGCCCCCTGGTGGTGGGAAGCCTCATTGAGGGCAGACAGCGTCTGGCTGAGGCTCTCTGGGTTGGAGACGTTGAGGAGCTGGGCCACCTGGGGCAGGCTGAGGTCCGTCTGTCCCTGGAGCAGGTTCAGCAATACAGCCAGCTCTGTCTGGTTCAACTGCTCTGCTGCAGCTCCTAGGCCTGAGCGTGCACACACCGACACACACAACACACAGTCAGAACCAGTAGACTACAAATACAGGTAAAAACTGTCATTGCACAAGAAAAAAGGCTCCTACAAATGTTTCCCTCATCAAATTCCAGGACTTTTTGATGACATGCAGTACAACTTGCACAATCAAGTCAGCAGCTGTGTTTCAATGTTAACAAAACAAATACTAGCAGCTTAATAAAGACATTTTATTGACTTTATTATTGAATATTAGTGAAGTTACCAACATCTACCTATAAAAGCATATTCTTTTCTAGGTTTTCCATGACTGTAGCAGCCGTGAAACAATGCAACACTGCTGTGCCTCTGACACAAAAGGATGTCTATATAGGATATCTGTCCAAGGCTGTTGTTGGTTAAATGCTTGGCAGTGGCAGCTGTTACCTGACAGCTCATTGGCTGAGATGGCTGTAGAGGATGGTCTTCCAGGTGGAGGGGGCGGGGCTCCAGCAGGGCTGGCATGTGGCCGGCTGTTCTCTCCACTAGAGGTCACTGTCGGGTCCTTACGGGGCACTTTGGGCACAGGCACATCCTCGGGCAGCCCGCTCTGACGTGCACGCCGTCTCTTCTTACTCCACAGCTCATGGCAGTCCTGATGGTGAGGGAGACTGGAGACACAGAGGGCAGATAGATAGAATAAGACAATAATGGATAAGGGACACAGTTGTATGAACAGAAACATCAAATGTAGGGAGGAGAGAAGTGAGATAAAACATTAGATGAAACTAATGATCCATGTAGGGAAATTGGGTCGCTGCAGTGGCAAATAGTAATAGAATAGAATAAAATAGAATATAAGTAAGAATAGAGCAAATGGGATGTATTACACATAGAGCAATTGGCAGTTACAACACTAGCCCTGATACAGGACCCTTTGGGAGTCTTTGGCAGCTTGCAGCTCGGAAGAAAAGTGCCGAAGAAGAATCCGAGGCGTCTGTCAGCCATCTTTGATTTCATTGCAATGGAAATGTGGGGTATACCTGTCTTTAACAAAGTCTAAAAGTGTATTTGTGCATAGGAGATGTAGCTGAGATCATGCTGAAAGTAGACATGTGGAGGATTATGGACAACTGGCTGGTATGTGAAATTCGGCGTAGTTTTTTTATTACAGGGCTCGTCAACTTTCGTAGGGTAAAAAGTCAATGGAGCAAGACAGGACGCTTTGAGAGAGGTAAACAACCCATACGATGAAAGGGTCCTGTATCAGGGCTAGTACAACACTAGAAGATTAAGTAGAAATAAGAAAAGAAAAAAATAATTATGAAATACATGAATTAGAGTATTTGCAGCAGTAGAACGGAGAATGAAGATGGCAAAGAAAAATTCAATGAAAAAACTTAGTGAAGATATGAAAAACAAGATATAATCAATATATTATTGAAAATGTGAGAAAATGTGAATATATTTGAAAAGGTGATGAGGCAGGTGAAAGCTGAGGCCAATGGGCTACTGACTCAGGCGGCGGCATCTTGCTGGGCTCCACGTCACACAGGAAGTCACTGTTGAGAGCCTGCTCTGATGTGCAGCGACGCGCAGGGTCGAGGGTCAGCATGCGGTCCAGCAGGTCCAGGGCGTGATTAGGCAAACTATGTTGAGAAACAGATTTTCTTCAACTCCAGAAACATACAGAAGAACACACAGCTACATGTAGGACTGGGATAGCGCAGTTACAGCTACGTACAAGGCAAACTCCTCCCGTAGTCGTCGTCTGTACTGCTTCTTGGGCTTCATGGTGTTGAAGAGGGGTAGTTTAATGACGTCGGGCCAGGCAGCGGGGCACGGGCTCCCACACAGACGGCTACTCAAAAAAAGAGAGACAAAGACTGGGTCAGGGGTGGAGAAAAGAAAAGAGTGCCCGTTGCAGCAGGGGGTTATTATTTGAGGGTTGTGCTCGGTGAAATGCAAGCGTACCTGATGAGCTCCAGCTGTAGAAGCTCCTGGTTGGCCTGGAAGATGGGCTTCTTGGTAAAGAGCTCTCCCAGAATACACCTGAGCCACAGCAGGCGATAGGTACAGTTAAGTGAAGAAATGAACAAGCACAGTCCCGAGGTGCGTTTGTGGTATTTCAAGCTACGGCGGACTAGCTGGAAACTTTTTCAAAACACATTGTAAAAGTGCAAATATCAGGCATAATCCATGTCACACAGGGTAGTGGATTGTGACCAACAAGTGACAAATGTTGACACAACTAATCAAAAAAGGGTAGATGGAGGAGTTCTCTCTAAATATAAGAGGCTTGTGGGAGTTGTGTGTGTGGGAATTCACGACTAAAGGTGTGAAGTTTCATATAAGGTTCCTTTTCCACAATAACAGGGCCTTTACTTGAGTTTATTAAGTAGATACTGCTCTATAAAAAACAGACAGTTTGTAGAAAATGCAGTGCTGTCAACCATTATGAAGTACAGAGGAGTGAAGTGTCTGATGCCTGACTGACTCAGCAGCCTCTTGAGGCCCACAGTAACATGGAAAAAAACTAAGAGTAATGTAGACCCACTGTGTTGAACAGCTCACAGACTGGGTCACAATGCTCACAATGTTGCAAACACCTCTGCTTAAATGGAAAATACTTTCAATCCATCCGATTTTTTTATATATTTGTTAAGATTTATTTCCTCACTTTCCATAAAAATATATCACCGAGCATCAACGCGATCTACCTTGGTACAATTTAAAGGGTAATGGGTCTTTGTGGTTCAAATCATGGAGGCTGAGGAAACTTTCACCTAGCAAGAGGCTACTGAGTAGGTGGACCGATAACAACGCCTGATGTTTTTCTCACTGTATTTTGATTTAGTGAAATAAACATGAAAACGTCAATATGTCAAATTTGGTGATGCGTCTAAATGAATGAATGAATGATGACACGCACAACAAAGGCAGTAGGGTGTAGTTTTGATTACTGATTTGTTTGTTTGTCTGTTTTGTGTCCCTGAAGAATCAATCACCAACCATAATCATAGACATAATGACTGTCGCAGAGAGCTCATAAACTAGTGCCAGTTATCGAGTAGATAATACGATTATGAACGTAAAAGAAGAAATAAGGAAAAAGTGGACAAACACACTAATGTGCTGCTTGTGAGGACCGTACTCACCCACAGCTCCATACATCAATGGCTGGGGAGTACCTCTCTTCTCCCAGCAGCAGCTCAGGGGGGCGGTACCATAGAGTGATTACTTTATTAGTGTAGGGCCGACTGGGGGCAAGGAAAGAGACGACAATGAGATACAGCAAACCTCGACACAGGCATCTACGCCCCCCAGTGCACAAACATTAACACTTCAGCTTTCAGAAAGTGGGTTTTTGTCTGTGGGGCTACAACGTGACAGACAGCACCACCTACTGGCGAGTCCTTGTAAAATGGAAAGAAGAAAATGCAAGCTCATGGTGAGGTTTAATTGCGTCGCTGGTCATCAGATATATGCAACATCTTTATCTTTACCATTCATCGAGACCAAATTTGAAATGAGCGGTGTTTCCCCATTCGCTGTATAAACACAAGAGGACAAATATGTAGATGGAAAAGAGTGTTATCTTACCTTTCCTCTGAATTGTAGAGCCGGGCCAAACCAAAGTCAGCCAGTTTGATCTGACCACTGTACAAAGAAACACTGAGATTAGTGGACAGTACAATACCATGGGGCATGAGAAAGCATGCTCTGTCAACACTGATTACACAATCCTCGGACAGACACAAAACCGAGCTCAGTTCATCATTTACCGGGCAGATATTTGGATTGCATTTTGCAAGATGTAAAATGATCACGCTCACTTTTTATATGATGCTATTGTATTTGATCGCTGGTGTCAGTGTCTTCTGTAGCCTACCTGTTGTTGAGCAGTATGTTGGAGCATTTGATGTCTCTGTGCAGGAAGTTCTTCTTATGGCAGTAGTCCAGGCCCTCCATCAGCTGGCGCATGAAGCTGCGGATATGCTCCTGGGAGAACTGGACCAGGCCCGACTCCAGCAGGCCCATCAGGTCGTGGTCCATGTACTCAAACACCAGGTAGAAGGCGCCTGAACACACGGGGGGGGCACACAGCAGTAGCGTGGAGGTTAGAGAAACATGCTTGTGATCAGGTTGCGGTTTTTAAATTCCCTCACTGGCTGAGAGAATCGGGGTGAGGAAAGTGAATGAGAAATACTTTTCTCCCCTGACAACCAGTGTTAAGTTGCCCTCAAGCAAGAGCTGCACCTGTGTTTGTACTAGGCAGCTCCCCGGTGTAAATGTGTGGAGCTGTGTAAATGTGAAGCGTGGTGCTCAGTTGAGTTTCCCTAGATAAGTACAGACTGGAAAATATGTATCCGTGCAATTGCTATCCCAGTCTCACACACTCTTGCAAAAACTGAGACGCGTCTTGCCTTACCTTTGTCTTTTTTGAAGTCGAGTGCATCCTGCTTGTCAGTGACAATCTCCTTCATGTTGACGACGCTGCGGTGGTTGAGCTGTCGCAGGATCTTGATCTCTCTGATGGCCGTGATGGGGAAGCCCTCCTTTTCATTGTCCAAGCGCACCTTTTTCAGAGCCACTAGTTCACCTGGTACAGGGGGAGAGAGCGTTCAGAAACAGATCACAGTTAGGGCGCCTTCACTTCTTGTTCTGATATAAAACAAAATACAGGTAAACAGTACAGTGACTGGAGTCCAGCTCATATTCTCACCAGTGTCTTTGTCCTTGGCCTTGTACACTTGGCCATAGGTGCCCTCCCCTATGATGCCAATTATGTCAAATTTATCTACACAGCGTTTGCCCCAGTCGCTCTGGGTCTGTTTGCGCTCACCATATCGTGGGCAGCAAAACCTGGAAACCATCAAAAAGTGGTGTACAGACAAACAGATCAGATTTACAGAGGGGATTAAGAAAGGCAGACTGGAGATGGGTGAGAGTAATAAAAGAAACTGACTTTGGTCTCTTCTTAAGGGCGGGCTGGGGTAGAGAAGGAGCCTGGCAGATTGGGAACTGTGGGGGTGAGGTGTCACCTCCAGCCAGTGTGGGGGGCAAGGGCAGGTCGATAAGTGATGGCCGGCTGCGCACTTCCTTCTCCTTCCTGTGCGTCCTCTGAGGAGGGGTGGACTTCTTTGGACTAAGAGTGAGAAACATAAAGATTTTTAAAGAAAATGTCATTTAAGAACAGAAGGGGACTACTGTGCTTTGTACTTAATCCAGATATGTGTCATTCTGCCTTGTATGGAGAGAACCACATGCTAACCTCTATCCACGGGGCTGTGGTCTTTAATACCTCGCTGAACATCACTCAAGACCTTTCCTGGATCTTTTGAATCCACTGGTAGAATACAAATGATCCACCAAGCAGCTTCTATTACAATAAAATCTCAACTTTTGTAAACATTTTGCTCGTTAATGAGAAATGTTCTCACTATTGCACCACACGGTCACTTGTAAGTTCATTATGTGAAGGCTGCTTAGAAGCTCTGAAGCCTTGGTGAGTAATAATATCCACAAGTGCAGCATTTGTTTGTAACTGTGCCTTTAATAAAGGAGACAGTTTTGCCTGATAAGGAGTCTCCATACAAAAGGAGTCTGGCACACATATTGGGGCTAGTGTGCAGTATGACATACATATGTATACGTGTCGAGGTGTCTCACCTGTCCTGAGCGTCTCCCAGCAGCATGGGGGGCAGAGGCAGGAGGGGCAGAGTGGAGGTCTTGTGGAGTTGGGTCTGGCGGACGGGGCTGCGCGTGGGAACCAGGGCTGGAGATTTGGGCTGTGACATGGCCGAGAGGACTGCGGGGAGTTGGATACTGGTTTCCGACTGAGGCGGCGGAGGTGGAGCCTGGGTGACCGGACCAGGCGGCACGGGGGGAGAGGGTTGTGGCAGAGGAGGCGCAGGAGAGGAGGAGGAGGAGGATGGCGGAGGTGCAGTGCCCAGGTCTTCACCGCTGGGAGTGTCCTGGGTTATTTGCACTGAAGGCGGGGGCTGGGGTTCAACTGCTGCCCCCGAGTCTCTCTCTGGATGCGGAACCTCGGCTTTAGCCGGCCGTGAGGAGGAGCTCGTCAGTTTGCGTGCTGTCGGAGGAGGAGGAGGGGTAGCACCGCTGCCGCCACGAGCTGCCGCCACAGCAGCCTGGCGCTCCTTCTTCCTGCGGCTCAGTTCTGCTCCCAGGCTGGAGTTGAGCGGCAGACGAGAGGAGGAGGGAGGGGAGCGGCTGGTTGGTCGACTGCTGTGGGAGCCACCCCCTCCAGCCGCAGAGGAAGAGTGCCTCTTGTTACGAGAACGAGAGGAGGATCGACGGGAAGAGGAGTAAAGAAGAGGGGAGCGACTCCTGGAGCGGCCCGAGCGGCTAGAAAAAGAAACGATAAAAGGAATACCACTTCAATTCCTATTGTTGAACTCAGCAGTCAGAAAAGAGAACAAAGTGTTATGTGTACTTTGAGAATGCATCAAAAAGGCAGTAACAGATCTAGTACAGAGTGGGTAGTCAGTTCAAACCACCTCTTCCACCACAAGAAGTGGCTCTTGATCATTGATAATAATGAAAGCAAAACCATTTAGGCCTCATGGTTCAGAAGGAATCAAACTAATGTGGAGTTCAGTCGACCTACAGACAAAAAAACGTTGCTCTCAAAACAGGAGGATAGTTTGGATCCAACTCTAAAGTGAAATGACAATAACAGGGTCTCACTTCATTTTTTACTTAAACTTTAAATGTGTCTCCTCTAACCGTTACTCAGGTGAGGACCATGGTGCTGCACTTCATTAAAATGTGTCTTCTCACAGTTTTGCAGTATAGCCCTCCTCACATAGTCAAGTACCTATCTTCTTGCTGACGCACCTCTCTCCCAAGCTGCTTACGTAAACTACAGCTCAAGGTTTACCACCAGCCCACAACGCGAAAATAAAATAGCTGAATGTAAACAGTGTAGCTATCCTACTGTCTTGTCACTACCACTGCCCTTCACTTTCCTGACAGACTTACAAAGCACCTCTGAGGGGTTTCTGGTCTCTGGGATGGAGGTCCAGTGGAACTTGAAGAACCATGTGCTCTCCTGACTCTTTAAAAGTCAACTTCCTACTCACAGCCAAAGGTTTGCTGGAGGGAGAAGAGCACTGAAAGGTTAAACAGGTTTGTCTGATGATACACTATGGGCATGACCAACATGCTTTAACAGACCAATACTTAGTACCCTAGAAACATAATCATAAAACTTCTAAAAATGTTGATGCAAAAAAAAACAACCAGTTATGGCTTGAGAGGTAAACTGGTCTGACATCAGTAGACCTTCCCCATGAAACTATGAATATGGGCTCTGACCTTCTAGGCTTCCCCTTCCAACCTCTGCGTTTGTGTCTCGGCTGGATAACTTCTCAGTATGTAATGCCTCCATGAGGTTTCCTAGTGTGTGTGTATGTGTGGGGGGGGTGATACTCACCGTGACATGGGGCTGGTGCTGGAGGACCTGCGGGTACCATAGGGGCTGATGGAGCGTCTCCGTGAGTAGGGGCTGCTGTCTCTCTCATAGCTGGATGACCTGTGCCTGCTGCCATAGGGGCTGTCTGATCTCTGCCTGCTGCGGCGAGACATCTCCCGATAGGGACTGGGGCTCTGCTGACCCAGCCTGCGTCTGTGGTAGCTGTCCTCCCCCTGCTGCCCATACCCACTGCCAAGTGGACTGTCACTGCCAGCGCCTCTTCTGGGACTGGGGGACAGAGCAGAGCCTGTGCCCTTCCGGCGGGGGCTGCCTCTGCTTGAAGACTTGCCCTTGGGGCTGGACTTGTGGCCCTTTGCGGACTTACGGTGGCCTCTGTCTGTCCGGCTCCTCTGGGAGGAGCTGCGGCTGCCCTCCCCGCGACCTTCTCTCCGTTGTTGCCGGTCTTTGCGAGACTTCCCTGAGCGACTGCTCTCCTTGCTGCGAGATGAGGAGGTGGAGGAAGTGGTGCTACCTACACTGGCTGCAGGTTGTACCTGGGAGGAGAGCATCAGCTCCCCACGCTTTGACCCAGAGTCCCCCTCTGGCTGGTCCTGGCGCCTGGAAGAGGAGCCCACTGAGGATGCAACAGACGGTACCTTCTCCTTGTTCTTTCCAGGGTTCCCTTTCTCACGGTCCTTGCTACTCTTTTTCTTGTAACCGTGATCTCCATCCCCAGAGTCTCTAACTTTGCTAGGGTCCTTGGACTTTTTGCGAGAGTGCTTGTGCCCCTTGTTCTCCCTGCCTTCAGCTTCGCCGCCAACGTCGTCCCTGTCGTAGTCTGAGGAGGGCTCCAGTCGGTCCCTGGTCCCCCGCTCCGAGGGTTTGGAGGAAGGTGGGTCCGAGAAAGTGTCTGAGTCGGAGCTGATATCATCATACTCAACCAGAGGCTTCACCGTATTGACGGCAGGAGGCGCCGCATTGCCTAGGGTAGAAACTTCTGGGCCCGTTGCCACCGAGGATTCGCGACCATGTTTGGTTGATTTATGCCGTTTGCGTCTCGCAGAGGAAGAGGAAGAAGACATTGAAGATTTTAACTGCACCTTGCCGTCTTTGCTCGTCATGTTTCCCGCAGAGGTGTGAGGCGGGGCCTGGGTCTGGTGTAGGCCACCGCTGATGCTCGATTCCGGCTTCCTCTTGGTCCCATGGTGTCGGTCCGACCCAGGCATCCCTCACATCGGCGACGGTACCACTCCTGCGACCGGGCCTCGGTGGCCCAGGCAATTCATTCACGGGAGACCGGTACTCCAAAATGCCAAACAAGTGTTGCAAATAAGCAGAAACGGGACGAGAAAATACACAAAATAAACAAACCAGGCCGCTCACGTCTAGTCCTCCTTAACGCCAGTTCATTCCACTGAGATCGCCAACATAGTTTGTCAAAGTAGAAAAATGCCAAGGTGGTTTTCCAGTGCTGTAAAGTCTGTGCTTTGAATTAGTCAATGAATGAAAAAGGTCCAAACCAAACATCGGAGCATTGTGGTCTCGTCTCCGTTTCTATTTAGCTAGCACTGCTGGCTAATGCTGAGCAGCTAGCGTGCTGATTCGTAAAAAGAAAAACGTCCCTTTGTAAAAGCTGTCCTTCTCCGGTGCCAAGCTAAGTAAAGGTGTATTTATTCCACAGAATTACGGTTTAGCGTTCAGAAACAAGCAAAGGCCGTCATTAAAAGGCGCCCTTGTTTCTCGAACAAAATGAAAACTTGACCCGGTTGGTACTGTTTACATGTTCCCTTTAATGTAAATTTTACCCCCTATAAATTCAATATTGATCAGAAATCATAGTATATTCGTGTGCAGTAAATGTTCCAGTTTATTATCAATGGCTCTGGGAATCAACCAGGCCTATATTTAGGGCGATGCTGGTGGATTTAATAACATCCACAGCCCTATCTTAAGGAGACTACAAACGCCATTGTGGCTCCTGTGACTAGCAGCTTTTCCGTACAGTGGAATGAACCGGAAACCCAGCACGCTGTCAATCGTCGGCGTATCTTAGCAACGTCCTATCAAGAGAGTTAACCCGCCTTCTGTGCTCGTGGTGGCGCGACCGCGCCGCCGTAGTTTCTCGGACCTGCACAGGAGGATACATTATTTGTTCAAATCAGTAAATTGGCCGATTTTTAGATAAAAGATTTGAAATTAATTGAATAATTGTAATCTCAGTCTCATATCCGGAAATGGAAGTATCATAGGGAGTTTGAAATGTTATGCGTCTGGAGGCAGTAGGCAGATGCCCGTCAGAACATTTGACATTGTACTTGGGACAGTGATGCATTTAAATGCATTTAAAATACCCAATACCATGTCCACCTCAGGTCCCAGACCAGTCCAAGCAGTTCCCTAACCCTAACAGGAAGGGACGTGGGATCACTCATTCATTACCCTATGTTGTGTTCGTCTCAGGCCAGTGGTGTTGCAGACTGTGTTTTATAATGCGTCTTTGTGTCTGTGGCAAAACAATCTAAAACAAATCACTTCAGTTATATTTTATTATACCACTCCAGTTGATTTTTGGACATTCTCACCTTGTTTACAAACGTGGGTTTTCCGCCATGATGACGTAAAATGACGACGAGTGGACGCGTGTGTTGATTGGATCTGTTGCCATGCTGGAGGCGGGGTCGTCCACAAACAGGAAGTGGCGTTTCTCACTGTAATAACAAAGTTACAATGTATGTTTGAGGGAAATAAATGTCCTATAACGGAACGCAGCATTTTTGCTAATGGTCACAATAATATTTGGTGAAGGAGACCAAACTATATTATAAATAATTAAATAAAATATGGTCTTATAAATGAATCGCAATATGACACATTTCTGAACGTTTTGGCCCACAGTTCAATGCCTTGGCCTTCAGGTGGAAAATAGGAAGATCATAGATTAGACACGCACTCAGGACATTTGTTATTGTAGTCTATAGGGCAAGGCCTAAACTATATCTCTTATTATATCCTAACAAAATGTTTGACGCCCCTGGGTGGCGTCAAAATGCATCATCACATGTACACAAACTTCTTTAACTTTGATCTAAACCCTGTTGTTGCACTAATGCACCGGTAGCCCAGGATATGTTATTTTTGACAGTCCTTTTGAAACTCATTTTAGCTGTTAAGCTTGCACTAGGCCTGCAGTACGAGCTTTTGCCAGAAGACCATCCAACAAGTAGGTTAACACACGTTAGTTAGAGTCGTTTGTGCTTGACCAGTACAATAGACTACGGAATTATTTGGTTATATTATTATTATTTTTTCAAGTTGTGTATGCCAAGTATCAACTTCATTTCAGGCTACCAGATCCAATCGGGCTATTGTGTGGATAGGAGGCTGTAGGGGGAGGAGGAGGCAAGGGTGAAGTGAGCAGATAAGAGAGCTGGCTTGTTTGCTGGTGTTTATTTTATCAAAAAGAGAGCTCTTGCGTTTTTGTTACAGACCGAAAAACAACGACATTTCACCGTTGGAGCTACCGAGACGACGGTAGCATGATAGTTGCGGAGGGGAAAGAAGCAAGAAGAGGCCCACAGCTACATTTTACTGCGCCTACACCGGATTCACTGAGTCGGTAAACCACCGTCCGACATGGGGAAGGAGGTAAATGGTGTTTCACGGAGCCGGTTTGAGGTGAGTTCACCGTGTATAATAATTGACAGTGCTTGACATACATTCAACGAAGCTATTATTATCGTTAGGATATGGGCCTACTTGATGACTGTCGCTGTATTTATTGTAAAACTGCGCTTATGGTGAGGCTATTGATGCAGCTTCCGCAGTCAGTGTTTTGGATTAGGTCAAACGCGATTATTTTGCCCTTACAGCAACATATACCGTATTTTTACGTTGAGGGTGCGTGTTGGTATTTTCCATCACGCCTGTCGTGCAGTTCAGTATTGAAATAGTAGGTTTTTAAAGGTCCTCAAACGTTGTCCTCGATTCTATTTGCGCCGTCAAAACAAAGACAATGGGGCTATACAGCATGCCGAAAACAGCTCTGATACACATCCAAAATATTAACCACGAGCACGTATTTATTGACTTCACTACAGTAAGGTGCGGTAGTTGTTTTATAACTGAGTGCACATCCACAGGACTGGGGTTTTAAGTCATTTTTGGGTTGTCTGAGCAGCGGACTGTTGTGCATGCCCATGGCCGCTGCGACTGCGGGGGCCTCGGGTTGAGACTGCTACATGGACCCGCATTAGACCAGCCATGGCTCCACTGGGCTATTTACAGATAACCTGCCACCCTGTTACAGGCATTATAAGCCTTTATTGTTCGGAGAAGCTGCACCGATGTGCGGACATTGCTGCTGTTCGATAGCATTCACCGTAGAAAATAAACTTTGTGTCGCAGCCAAGTAGCGTTGTGAAATATTGTGGTTAAAACGTGAAACAAACGCTGTGTTTCCCCCTAATGACATGGGCCTGGGTAGGCCGACTACTCGGCGTTCTTTAATCCCCAGCTAGTGTGGGATTTGTGTGTGGTTTTATTTATTTTTAACGGTGCAACAGCTGAAGATCAGTAGATTCAGGCCGTTACCTTCTGGCCCGACAGCTGCGGTGGAGCTGCGTCAAAACAGCCAGCGTTACATAGGATAACACTGGAAGTAAGGCCGTATTGCCTTCAAAATAAAAGTGTATATAAAGAGAGTCATTTCTGGTTACATAGCTATGAAAACATGTTACGAAGTGGACATTTTCAAAACCAAGAGCTACTACAAATATAGTCCAAATATAGTCTTCTTTCATTTTGGAACTTTAAACATTCCAGCTCGGGTTAGACTGATATATATCGATTTGCTAGCATTTTGGGCAGATACTTGCTTAAAAAAAATCTGACTTCAGGCAGTCAGTTTCGTATTTATTACATATTTATTCTGTAATTGATCATTACCATACTGGTTGTCTATGGGAAGCTGTTGACCTGAAATGTGCATGTGTGCAACATGTATGTATCATTATTGCTATTGTTATTTTCCTGCGTTTCTGTGGAGAGTTCTCATTTTCTATGGTCTAAAAAGGTCCAAAAGCTGTTTTGAGATGCTTTCCGACCCTGCCAAGAATAGAATACTGGGGGAAACACTGACCTATATATAAGGGTGCAACACGCCTGTCAACATGGATTTTATTTAGAAATTCATAACCGGAAGTTGTATTTTTTATTCTGGCTGCTTTGACAGTGGTCTGCAGTAGATACGTGATCTGTAGTTCATTAGCCCATAACAAAAGACTACAACAGTCTGGAAAGTGGACACACATTAATGTCACCTAATTTTCTTTGTCAGTTAATGGAATATGTCAGTGACTGTATTTGGGTTTGACATCACCACTGTGTTGTACATATTTGGGTATATTGATGTTTAACAGACATTTAAACTGTAGGCAATAAAACAATCGCAATTTATTGCTGACAGATCTCCCCTTGGGTATGTCACAGATTTATGGTCCTTTAACTATAACCTGCACTATAATAGAGGATAAACCCACCAAAATGACATAAATCCATAGTAGGCCTGTACATCATAGTAAGTGCTTTCAAATTGATGTCAGTTTAATGTGATGATAGGGTCTTCTGACAAAAATAACCTAAATCAATGTTTTTCTGAGAATATAATTGATTTTTGTGATGTTATACAATGATCATCAACTGGAGGTCATAGTTTTCCCATGTTTTTATTTCCAACTACACCACTGACTATAACTGGCCACTGGAGAAAACATAATGCTGGCATTCATGTAGCATCAGGTTCATTTAATGTTAGATTACAAAAGAAGACAGCTTTGCCCATTGACCATGCACATCTGGTTCTTTTGGAAATGGCCCTGGATTATTTGGCCGGTTGAGTAGTGCTCTGAAAGGCGAGCTGTCAGAGTAAATTTGCCCCAAATCCAAATGTGTGTCCCTTCCTACTCTCTCAAAATTTTACACGTCTGTCCTGGCAGGCAGCCCCTGCATAGAAAGCTGTATGTGTGTGTGTGTGTGTGTGTGTGTGTGTGTGTGTGTGTGAGACATAGGAGAGGTTTTGACCTAGAGCTCACTGGGTTTTTAAAGGTCCAGTCGTTAATTTCAACAGGCAGGGGTGTCAGTTTGTGTTGGTGAACCGATGGATGGGCTTGGTAAAGTGTATAAGCGCTTCAGTTTAAAGCTACTGTGAATACATTTTGAAGATCTACAAACGATCAAATGACATATGTAATGACGGCTTATGAATAGTTCCCTGCCTTTGTTCATATTTGCACATGTCACAGATGTTTGCCTCTTCTGAATAACATGTTCCTTCCAGCACTTTTTATTGACATGGCAAAAACCCCACCCCTACCCGCATCGCTTTTTAGACTCAGCTTGCTAAGTCTACAGAGTAAAATGGATGAATCCAGATGGTTTATTTATTTTTTGCTCTGTTGTGACTAAAGGGATGCTCATAGATTAGCCTATAGACCGTCATCACCTCACCCCCTGGGCCCTTACAATCTATCATAGTAAGATTCCTCATAAATTATGGGAACCCTACACTGTGTGTGCATCAGTAGCTGGGTCTTTATAAATGGTAATGAATTGTCTCTTGATGTATTGAGGCATTTATGTGGAATATAGGCTTGTATTTGAGTTCACAGACCATGCATTTATTTTGAAATCCATTAGCGGGGTGCATGAGCAGCAGCTATTCTTTCGAGGGTCACAAGAGATACAATTGTGATTATCCACAATATACAATCTCAGTACATCAAAGAGGACGCTGGACAGATATAGCGATATGAATATGCAGGCACACAGACAGCTGACAGGCAGGAAGTACAAGGTCCTATCACGCTGTTTTTGTTAAGAAGCCACAGAATCTTGTCTCTTGATTCTGCTTTTACCTCCCATCACCCAGAGCCTTGACATTGAACCCATCTCAGCTGATTAGATTAGAGTCCTTGGTTATATGGTTGGTTATATATGCCGGGGCGTATACTCAGCGGGAGCCCCAGCCACGCCGCGTCAGGTCTAACCTTTTTTTTTTTTTTTTTTCAGATGTTCTCAAACAGTGACGAGGCGGTCATCAATAAAAAACTACCCAAGGAGCTGTTGCTACGGTGAGTGACATTTCTAAACTATTCAGTCAGACTCTCTGTAGGGGTTTGTGAGTCAAAATGGCATGTTGCATACTCGACACACACAAAGGCACAAATGACCTTGCAGCCCACCGACCACCCCACCCCCCAACACAAAAACACACACTCACTACACACCGTGCAGCTGATGATCATATTATATGTTCCCATGCTGTTATTAACATTAGGAGGTAAACAAAACACTAAGGAATGGATAATACACAAAGTAAGCAAACTAAACCAACCAGCCAGCCGACCACCATGCTGCAAATTTCCCCTCATGCCCCACACCCTACTCCGCCCTCCTCCACGCTAAAACTGTAATTAAAAACAGATGCTAGTGGCTATAAAACATTCAAATCGATTTAAAGAAAGGGGGTAGCGGGGTGGGGGGGGGGGAAAGCCCCCGAGCAAACAGAAAATGGAGGCCATAACTCAAGCCTGGGCCTTGCCAAGCTGCCTAGGCTGCGGCTGCTGACTCTGCGCTGCCCGGTGAGGTGCAGCGGCCTGATTTGTGCGGCGGGCGGGCAGGCGGGGTGGGCTGCGCTGGGACCCATTGCCTCCCCGCGTTAGCCCCAACACAGCTTTTGCTGCATCGTGGGGATCTTTCAGGCAGGCCAAGTGTCCAGCTCTATCCTTTTTAAAAGGAGCTTGCGTGTCCGACCAACCTACGTCAGGAGCCCGCTTTGTTTAAACACGCTAACAGGGTAAACACATCCATCCTGCTGACAGTCAAAGACAATATTAGCAGATTCACTCACACCCCTGTGTTGTGTGTAGAGGCTCTGTTCAGCAGACACGGGGTTGGGTTGAGGACAGAGTCTGGTGTAAAGAGGAGGCTTCTGGCAGCGGGGAACAGGGTTTCTAAACCGTCCCTGTCTGTCTTCCAGAATCTTCTCCTTTCTGGATGTGGTGACACTCTGTCGCTGTGCCCAGGTCTCACGGGTGAGTCTGTTCACCAGGAGTGTGTGTGTGCGTGTGTGTGTGTGCATGTGTGTGTTTTTGTTCGAGCTTTTTGTGCATTTTGTGAGCGTGGAAAGTTGGAGAGAAACACCTTAAACTTCTGTTCCTCCCTCCCCGATCTCTCAGTCCTGGAACGTTCTGGCCTTGGATGGCAGCAACTGGCAACGAATCGACCTCTTCGACTTTCAGAGGGACATCGAGGTGAGGAAGTCTGATCCAACCCTTCATACCGTTACTCACCCTTTTTAAAGGAAAATTCCACCCTCAGATACTCTTCCACTGTTATATATCATCACCCTGAGGCGTTCAATGACTTCCAGGAGTTATTTTGTGATGAAGTGCTGCAATTTACCTTTTTTCTACTTCTACTTCAGTTAAAAGTTTCCCAGAATGACGTTTGACAACCCACAGAGAAGGTGCCTGAACTTGTAGGTGGATAGTGACAGTAATCGCGATAGCCGAGATCACAGGAATAAGAAAAATATCCCACCAAACTAACACTGTTTAAAAAAAAAAAACTTTTTGGGTGGATTTTCCCTTTAAATTGTCATTACTTTGTCCCCAGTTGTAGATGAAAGTACAGCAGGCTGAGTGTCCTGTGTCTGTTGCAGGGCCGGGTCGTGGAGAACATCTCAAAGCGATGTGGGGGTTTCCTTAGGAAGCTGAGCCTGCGGGGGTGCCTGGGGGTGGGAGACAGTGCCCTGAGGTGTGTGTGTGTGTGTGTGTGTGTGTGTGTGTGTGTAAGCCTGCAAGCCAATATTCTCGAACTGCCAACATGCCAAAGTGTTGAATGTTTATGGGGGTTTTTCTCACCCCGTAGGACTTTCTCCCAGAACTGCAGGAACATTGAGCTGCTCAGTCTGAACGGCTGCACCAAGATCACTGACAGGTTCGTACACCGTTCATGTAGCAGGGCTGCCTTTGTGTCGTGAAGCCATTTCTCCATCAAAGTAGCCTTGTTGTCCCTGTCTCTCTTGCAGTACATGTAATAGCCTCAGCAAGTTCTGTCCGAAGCTGAAGCACCTGGACCTCGCCTCCTGTACCTCAATCACCAACCTGTCACTCAAAGCTCTCAGGTGTGCAGGGTCAAGTTGTGATGAATACTTGCACTCTCTTTCTCTATGCCCTCTTCTTTTACCCCCATCTCCCATGCTTTCTCCTACGAGAGGGACCACCTCTGACTCGCAGCAGATGGTTCCCTCCCTGCTTAACACATGACGGTTAAGGGAATAATGTGTAGGCGTGAGGCGAATGTTCGCGCTTAACTTCTCACCTGCCCCTCGCCCTTTCTCCTTCCTCCTAGTGAGGGCTGTCCCCTGCTGGAGCAGCTCAACATCTCCTGGTGTGATCAGGTCACCAAGGATGGCATCCAGGCCCTGGTGCGATCCTGCCCTGGACTCAAAGGCCTTTTCCTCAAGGGCTGCACACAGGTATGGGGAGGAGTCTGTGACGGCCGGATGGATAATGGTTTGCAGATCAAAACTTTATTGGATAAATGAAAGGGGAATTTGGTTTGTACGTAAGGAATACAATAGAACATGACAAAACACAATTACAGTGGGAATCTGCAAGATCGCATTCATTGCTGTGGTGTTTCTGCACTGCACTTCCCAGAGGTCATCTGTCAATCAAATAGTGTGTCCATCCGTGAAGCTTGACATCTTTGAAGTTTGAGTTTCTGTAGGTTGCTGTTGTTTCTGTTGCTGCGGCTGGAAACGTAAAACGTTATCACTTCCTGTTCACCAGAGCTTTCATATCACTATTTTGTGATATTAATCGGGAAAATTGACATTTATTTACTTGAAAATGTTGCTGATAATCACTTTAAAGCACATTACAAAGCACAACATCCAGTTTACTTTAAGGTCCATTCAGGGACACTAGCCCGTAAGACGGAGTAAGGGAAGTGGGTTAGATCACAGGCTTGCCTCGGTGTGCTGGCGTAACTGGATTTCAGATGACACTGTAAATGTCTGTCCCTGTGTCCTCTGTCTGTCTTGCCTGCAGTTAGAAGACGAGGCACTGAAGCACATTGGGGCGCACTGTCCAGAGCTGGTCACACTCAACTTGCAAACATGCTCAGTAAGTACATCGCACCAAACTGAAATGTAATAGTTACAAAAATGAAACTCCTGCGTCTTTACGTGCCTTTGACATACAAGAGGTAGATCGTCATTTAGTGTATGCTGCTGGTTGTAAAAGTGTCCGTGCTCCTCCGTCATTACCGTTTTCTCTGGGTGAGGATTATACAGGGAATAGGCTAATGGGCGTCCTCCTCTTCGACAGAAAGCCCATGGAGGATGTAGCGATCCAGCCCATATAGCTAATAGTGTGTGAAACCTGCTCAGGCAATGCAATTATTTTTCTCTATGCTTCCTCTCTTGCTGCATCTGTCTCCAAAACACCCCACCTTCATCACCACCGGAACGCTCTCCTCCTCCTCCTCCTCCTCCTCATCCCCCCCTCTCCCTCTCATCCTCTCCTTCCTCACTTGTTTGTTTCATCGTCTCACGCCTCAGGAACTCATTCTCTCATCTTGTGCGAGTTATTCCACCTCTCTGTTATTCTATCACCTGCCATTAGTTCTGCTTTCTTTTCTCTCCTATCCCTCTCCGTGAGAGTTTGATCTTCATGTTTTTTTTTCTTAAGCGGGACAAGCAATCATCTAAGGTGTCCCTTGAATGTAGGTCATGAATTAATTGCTGTCAAATCGTGGCAAACAGTCGGCACAGAAACTTGCATGAACCAGTAACGCGTGATGTCAGGTCGTGCGGCAGCTGTAAGGCACGTTTGTCACTGTGGGTGTGACCTGAGTGACGAGACCCTTTCTCTGAGCAGCAGATCACAGATGAGGGTCTCATCACTATTTGCCGGGGTTGTCACCGCCTGCAGTCCCTGTGTGTGTCGGGCTGTGCTAACATCACAGACGCCATCCTCCACGCCCTGGGACAGAACTGCCCCCGCCTCAGGTGAATTTCCACACCTCTATTCTGACTCTACTGTCAGTGGTGGACAATGTCCTAGAGATCAACTTGACATTTTATACTCCACACAAGTCACTTGGAATGTTATTTTTATTAAAACTACAGGAGGAAAAAACAACCAGTGGGGTGAAATAATTTCACTCTGATGCAAAAACTTGTTTTAAGATTTTTCTTGAAACAGATGAAACTGTATTGGAAACAAGTGATATTCTCTCCACTTGCTGACTACTATTTTTTTTTTGCAATGTATGCAAAAATGATTTATTAAAATATTCTGTTAACATTGATATAATCATGGAAATGATAGAGAGCAATGGGTAAATGTGCCTTGCTGCAACATAGTTACCTCAAGCCACACTACATCCAGTTTCTTTAAACTCTGCGTTGCAAGAAAAAGAGCCCAGAGAGCGAAAGACTGTAAGAGATGCTGTCATGGTGTAACTCTGTGCTCTTCTCTCTCTCTCTCCTTTCAGAATATTAGAAGTGGCTCGCTGCTCTCAGCTCACAGACGTGGGCTTCACTACATTAGCAAGGGTGAGTGTGGCAGCTCCCACTTGCTTGCATGCAATAGTGTAACAACTTCACACACATTCAAATAGCAACACATTACTTGCAAAATGCTCTTTTTTTTCTGTATTTTTCCCCAATCCCAAATATACTCAAGTACCACTTTAACCACATTGCATCACATGGTAACCTTTCTTCCACTCCTGCAGAATTGTCATGAACTTGAGAAGATGGACTTAGAAGAATGTGTGCAGGTGAAATGAACAGCCACAGCTACACATCGCACAGCTACAAGGCATACTGTTGCCTATTGTATTGAGCCTGTACTTACAGCATTTTTTCCCTTTCACTTTTGCATCAGATCACAGATGGCACGCTTATCCAGCTGTCCATCCACTGCCCTCGTTTGCAAGTCCTGGTGAGTGTGGTGCCTGCCGCTTGTGTTTTGACCATCCTGGGCTCATGCAGTCTTGTTGTATAGCGTCTACACTACCGGAGCATGATTTGCTGTAGCAGACTGAGTGATACAGCTTTTTTCTATGTACCATTAGAGTCTGTCTCACTGTGAGCTGATCACCGACGACGGCATCAGACACCTTGGCAGCGGCCCCTGCGCTCACGACCGTCTGGAGGTGATCGAGCTCGACAACTGCCCCCTGATCACAGACGCCTCGCTGGAGCACCTGAAGAGCTGCCATAGTCTGGACCGCATCGAGCTCTACGACTGCCAGCAGATTACCCGCGCCGGCATCAAGAGACTAAGGGTGAGTTGTGTGGGCTCACAGCAGTGAGTAAGCACCGACTCATCTGCAGTATGTACTGTAAACACCAGTTCTGTTAACTTAACATCGTGCCATTTTGGTGCACGACTATATTAATGTCATGATGATTGGCCCCAGTGGGAATCGAACCCCCTGAGCAGTGTTAGCGCCATGCTCAACCCATGGTGCTGCACAGGGAGTGGGACTTCTCACAGTGCACGCAGACCAAGCATGATGCTTTGCGGCACTTTGTGACGCTTGTGGGCATTTCACTGGGTGTGTTCTGGGGTCAAGCATCTGAGCAAATTCTCTGTTTATCAGTATTTGTTTATGTAAACATATTTTGAATTTTTATCATCTTCATTTAATTTAATTACTTTTTATAATATGATACACAATCACATGTCTGGAGATGCTTTATTCTAGTGAGTGACTACAGCTATTCGGATGTGATGGGATAGTTAGGCTAGCAAGCTAACATTACTTGTTTAGCCTACCAGCGCTAAAGTTAGCAGCTAAAGTATTCGAGGCTTCTTCAGGTAACGTTATACACCTGGAAGACCAACAATCTCTTCATAAGCTGACATGCCAAAAAGCTGACTGAATTGAGCGACCAGTAGAATTTGAGAACCGTAATTTTGCTTGAATGTGATTGGTTCTCGCTCTGTGATCCGGTTCGTATCCTGACCTATTTCGCCGTCCTGTACGTACACAGTTTCTCATAGACAATGAAGAAAGTTTATATGTTTTCACAGTTGCCTCTCTCTTCCATTTGAACCCACCGATGTGCAAAGTTTCCCCAGTGTAACTTTAAACGTGTTTGTGTAACCCGTTAACCCATTTCCATTTGTTTGATTTCTCTCTCTCTTCTCACCACAGACCCATCTGCCTAACATCAAAGTGCATGCGTACTTCGCTCCCGTCACTCCGCCCCCCTCGGTCGGGGGGAGCCGCCAGAGGTTTTGCCGCTGCTGCGTCCTGCTATGATGTAAAGACAACAACACCCCTCCCATACACACTCCCCGCAGCCCATCAGTTGACCCCTCACCTGCTGTGCCCTCTCCCCCCCCCCTCACCCGCCGTTATAGAGTACATGCTGGTGTGTCCCCCTTTGGAGCTGCAGAGAGAGGGAGAGAGCCAAACAACACTACAGGGTCTCGGATAACTTTCCCAAACACCCACCCCACCCCCCACACACACACACACACACAAACACAAACACAGAAAGACCACCCCAGAAGAATGTCAGTACATTCCTTGCTGTCCCCAGAACTGTGGTCCCCGAGACAAGCCAGTATTTCACACAGGGTTACATAATATACAGATCTGATCACCACTGTTAAGGGAGTAGACTCTTCAGGGTGCAAAAGACCTCCACATCAAAATACCATCTGAGGGTGTTCATGCCCAACCAGACACTTGGCTCAGTACTAGGAACCAGATTATAGTGGCAGCCTCGACACAGAATAGTGACTAGGTTGACAGACCCCCCCCCCCCCTCCCGCCCCTCAGCGTTGAAGGTCACTTACTGAGCTACCTCCAGGCAGAACTGCACTTGGTTTCTAGCTGCCCCTTTGCAAGACCTGCGTTAGCTTTACTCTGCAGACTGCCCTCTCCGAGTAGATGTACTATTGTATGACAACAAAAGGCCAGAGTCACAGCCATGAACTGCCTACCCTCGCCACACACACACACACACACACACACACACACGCACGCACGCACGCAGACACACATGCATATAGTGTTGATAACGTAGGACTGCTGTGTGATTTTTTTTTTTAAAACGTCGCACTCACATCAATAGCAATGATGAGACACCATTAAAACACTGACTGACTACACTCACATACACACACTGAGCACGCTACCACCTACACCCCCCCCCCCCCCCTCTCTCTCTCTGTTACAATCAGAAGCTTCATTGTACTTAAAGAAAAAAAAGACAAAGTTTAATATTTTTCTAAAATGGACACCAATTAAGACTTACAAGTGGGGGACTCGAGGAGATGCCAAATGTTGCATGTAACAACTCTAGTTTTTTAAATCTAATTGTAAATACGTAAGGACCGTGGGAGTCCAAGCGCCGGAGCCAGCTACACGACACCACACCACCACAGAGGATGGTGTGAGACGGGGGGGGGAGAGATTATCGTCGATGGGGCCTCGCAGTGGGGAACTACGGTGAACCACTGTTGCACGCACGCACTCGCCCGAGTGCGTATGTTGCCTGAGAAAATAACTTTTCGAGAGTTCGTTCAACCGCGGAACCACCAGTAGCAGATCGGGATTTGGACCGAAGGACTATTTGGCAGAAGAAAAGTAAAACAAAAAAAAATCGGACGTCGTTACATGAGTTTGTGCTGTAAGACCAGGACAATGGAAAGAAAAAGCCAACTGAAAACAATCAAAATATCTTTATTTTCAGTTCGTTTGGTTTCATTTAGTTGCACTTGTTTTGTTTTTTTTTTGCATCGGCGGCGGTTCTGATTACGAGGAACCGGTGGACCACGCGCAGCGGTTGAGTCTGAGCGGAAGACGCTCGGTGGTGTTGGCGTCCCCCCCCCCCCCCCCCCCCTCCTCAGCTTCCCATGAGGCCTTGCAGGGGACAGGGGTGACAGCGGGGGTCAGCTCCTGCCACCTGTGACCTCCTCCGCCTGTCTGAGAGCGGTGACGTTGGCGGAGGAAAAGACTGGATCAGACAGGTGGTTGTCTCTACGAGAGGATGTTGACTGAATTTTGAGCTGAAGCAAGCGCACAATTCTGGCCTGCTGACGGATATGTGGGGATGATTTTTGTCGCAACGGAGGGTTACGGACTTCAGCCCCCCTCCCTATGAAGTATTGAAGCCTTTTCTTATGGATGATCTTCTCCTGCACTCGCACCTGCTTTATTCTGTGTCTCTCCTGTTCTTGTCTGTTGTTGATTTTATGATTGTGTCTTTTGCAATTTTTTTTTTTCCTGTTCAACGTGGTTTCCTGTCGATCTCTACCCTCAATTTCTTTCTTTCTTTTTTTTCTTTTTTTTTTTGCATTTCCGTTTTGGTGTGGTTTGGAGTGGGCCTGTTCTGTATTTGAAGTCATGAGTTCAGTGTCTCCCGGTTGAGTTTGAGCCCTCTTCCAGTCCTCCGTTTTGGTCTGATTGAGTTTGTGTTTCTTAAGAGTTATTGTTACTAAGTGTCCAGAGTGTAGCCTTTTGTGCAGGGGAAGGGTTTGGAGTCAGTGCAATTGCAATAAACGCTAAATGTGAGTTGGATTTATTTTTGATTGTGAGTTGAGGAGGAGGAGGAGGAGGAGGTCGTGATGGCTTGTATGTATGTATGATGTTGAATGTGTTTCCATCAAGGAGTTGTCCTCGGATGGACGTTCAGGGGCACGCGCGGTGTGCCGACATAGCAGAATCAGATTCCTCCCCTCGTGTGCTTTTTCCTTTTAACTTATTATGCCTTGCTTTTCCAGACGCCCCCCCCCCCCCCCCGCCCATTGCATCGGACAAAACACGAATTGGTATGCCCAGTGTGGAATGTTTCTAACTCTCAGACGTCCCCCGTTCCCCTTCCTCTCCTCTGTTTTTTAAGATGCAAGGCAACAGGCGAAACGCTGAATGATGATTCTATTCCGTTTGTGATTTGACAGCTAGGGCAGGCAGGATAATGCAAGCCAAGATGAATTCGGCGTAATCCAGTCTGATCTGTTTTGTTTGAGCGGGGGTTTATGTGGGATTAGGGAACAACCAAGAGCCTAAATGGCGGAGATGTGTAATGTACTCACCCCCCCATGGGTTAGAAACTGCTCTGGGGTTAGAGAATTAAATAGAGGGGAAAAAGGAAAAGTCGTAGGAGTTAGTGTATGAGCCTGGATGTAACACCTGCTTGCCCTCTTCACATACTGTAAATGGCACGTGCTGAGTCATCAGTGCTGCTAACAACACACGCTTCTAATCAAACAGTATACATGGCTTAGTTATAAACTGCTTTTTGGCAATTTGCACTCGGAAATAGTCAGAAAACTGAGAATGGATTCAAACACACGACTAATCGTACTCAAACAGCATCTGAAGCTTTTACGGGCTTTACAAACACTGAACAGTAATCTCATCTGTTTTTTTACTGGCCGTACACTACGGAGCCTGCACAACAATACACCAGGTTGTTGTTGGTTTTTTTTGGTTTTTCTTTTGGTCCCGCAGTGCATAACCGTATCCAGCTGTAAGTTGTGTGGGCTGGATGGCCCACCATGCTCTGGATCAGTTCGTTTCATGCACATTTGGTCCCAAACACTGGAGTAAGGCTGAGGATTAGGGCAGAGGGCAAGAGGTGAATCTACAGCGTGTTCATGGTAGATTGACACCTGAGAAATTACAAATACAATTTTGACAATGACTGTAGTTCATATAATTACTGTAAATCTTTTCCTTTTTTCTTTTCTTTCTTTTATCTTCTTTTTTTTTTTTTTTTTTTTTTTTTGTTTTTTTTTACAATTAACCGATATAAATGAATATGTACGTATGAATAAATATATACCTATATTATTAAGACTTGTCTCTTTCTGCTCTGATGTCGCCTGCCATGTGTTGAACTTGGTGTTTTCTCAGCAGGAGAGAACCTTATTGCAGCACTAGGTGGCAGCAACAGTCCACTTGTAATGATTCGTCCAGCACATCACGTTTGATATCTGTTTTCAAGTGATTGCAGGATTCAGGATGTATTGCACTGTCACTGTTCCCACCCACAGTAGAAACAAACAACAATCTTCTTGGGGGGGGAGGGTCTGTGGTCTAAAGAGTATCACTCCGGGGGCCCTTGATATGAAAAAGTTTGAGAGCCTCTGTATTTGTGTGTGTGTCTGAGGTGGAAGCACAGATGAACGGCCAGCATCACTTTATCCCAGCGGGAGTAGCAGCAGGTCTGGTCCTGTCATTGGCACCATGACGACCGGCTCAGCCCCCCGGACGCACGGGAGACATTTTTGTTTGTCCTATCGTCCCCTGCACCCGGCTATTGTTTTCCTTTCTCCAAATCACACAGCTTGTTGTTGTCTTTTGCTCATGTTTTAATGTGTATTTTTAGCCGTCTTACACAGACACCCAGGGATATCTGATGGAGGATGGAAAGTGGGTGGCAGAGTGGGGAGTTTTCAGATGCGGTGAATAGTAAATGCATGTGTGCGTTTTCCCTCCTTGGGCAATTCTCTCAACTGTTTCCCAAGTTTGAACACAGATGGAGCAGATCAGAGCTCATTGCCGCCATACTTACCACCACAAATCACCTCAAGACAATGTTTGTGTTTATTTTTGGCAGAAAAACTATTGCTATCCACCCTGGAATACTTTTGATTTGGTTTTTGGAGACAGTTCCTGTCAGCAGTCACTCTTTATCTGCTGTGCTCTGGCATTGCTGAGTGACTGGAGGAATGAAGGGATAATTAATATGAATGTGATAACAGAGGCACTCTCCCTCTCTCTTCTCTCTGTCTGTCTCTTTTCTCTAATACCCCCCCCCCCACACACCCAAAGACCTTGACAGCAGAGAACACACTTTGATGTAGGGCTTAGGTGAAATAATGCAGTGCAGATAGAAAAATATCTTAATCACGTTCAGCACTATTCCCTGGGGAGAAAATCTAGCCACCCTGAATGGGTGATGGGTGTAGTATTAGCATGAAACTCAGAACTGCCACTTATCACCCTACCTTATCCCATTCCTTCACCTTCGTCTGGTTATTACTGAAATCACTGGCTGTGTCCATTGCTCCTTACCCTTTCGTCTAAAGTGCAACGTGGGTTTCTAAAGCTGGGAGCAATCAATAGAAATCTACACAAAGGTGGTTGGTAAAGCCTAGGTGGGAAATGAGCTTGCAATTGCAATCAGAGGTACCACACCTCTGGCCTTATTGCAATTGTAAAAAAAAAAAAAACACCTACCTGGTTAAAACCAAGAGGCGGGGCAGTCACCAGTCAAGGCAGCCTTGGCTTTGGCTTCTGTATTCTGTGCTTTAGAGGGCAGGTGGAAAATGACAATTAGATCCACTACACTGATGGTTCAGTGACACAGACATGGATCCCTGTAAATAACTTTAGCTAAACAGGATACAATATGTATGGAGATAAAACTCTGAGAAAAGATAGTAATGCCGTTCTTCTGCCCACCCGCAGATAAGCTGAAAGTAGTCCAGCTTCTCCCATATGGGTCATTTTCCTGCTAAGGAAAGGATGACTGCTCTGGATCAAAACTTCAAATAGGTTACAAAGAGACAGAAAGTTGTGTAATTACTTTCCCCACCCACCAGGTATTGTCATTCCCTAAATCACTAACCTCTATTCCTACCTAAATTCCTCTAATGTTTCTCTAAGGACTTACAGTGTGTCTGTGGTACTCATTAGTGAGCTTATAGTGACTTTATTGTACTCTGATATTTTTCATATATCCTATGGTATCATTATAATATTCCTATGGGGACTTATCGTGTGTCTATAGTGAGTTTATATAGTAATCGTATGACTGTGTGGTATTTTTTTTATATCTCCTATATGGTATCATTATAACTATAACTATATATATATATATATAACTATATATAACTATAATAGTCCAATAGGGACTGTGGTGCTCTATAGTGACTCTATAGTGACCTTATTGCACTTCGTGATATTTTTACATCTCATATGGTACGAATATTACTATAGTTGCAGTCATATAATTGTAGTTCTTATTCATACGGGTTGTGATGGATTTCAAATGGGCCAGTACAGTACACCCACTACCAGTAAACAGGTGCACTTTGCAAGTTGCACACACAAAACACGACCCGAGCGGGACAATGGAGGAGGGAACACAGTCTACTACACCCGTGGACCTCAAAGGCAAAATCTGCTTTCAAGCTGTGATCACCAGAGAGCTATTCTATATTTAGGATCATCACAAGCACCCGCCCGCGGCCGCGCATCCTGAATTTAGTCTAAATGAATGTTGAAGCAGAGTTGTAAAAATTGCCCCAATCGTGCGCCTCGGACGCACGGGAAGGCGTGCCTCAGTTTGCGCTTAAATTAAAACGTGTGCAGTAGTGGAAAGCACAGTGCGCACTGGATGTACACATGGCCAGTGACCTCCTATGGCAGAATCTGGATGTTCTTTGGATTTGGGTATAAACTGATATTTTCACATCGGTGTGGCTGCTGCTGGTTCAAGCATATTTGGCAACTGGAGGACGGGATCGTGCCGCACCGGGGCTTTCCGATGCGCACCAAGGGACTATCCGCTTGATCAATGAAAGTACACAGATTAAACCTTTTCCACCGGGTGCCTGTCCTTACACGAATGTAGCGAGATACAGGCCTGCGGTCTGTGTGTACGTATCGGGATAATCAACCTCTCTAGTTTGTGCGTGGAGAGCAAATTGTCCATCAGGCGTTCACCTCGCCGCGCGCACAAATCCCTGTGATGTGGACCCGTCGCGCCTTGTCCAGCTTGTACGTGGCTAGAGCCGGACATCCTCTAACGGCAGGTCGCACTTTGGGGAGTTAAAAGTTTTTATTTTGCTGTGTGTCTACCGACTTTCTGTCACGGTACCGATGATGACCGAGAACAATGAGATGGAGAGCGACCCGCAGCTCCAGCGCTCTCCAAGCACCATGTCCATCCAAGCACCGGTGTCATCTAAGGCAAGTACCCACAGTTTTGTGCTGCTTCCATGAAGTGGTCGATGCACACACCGTCTAAAGAATACGGCAATTGTCAACCGAGAATTACAACTTCACAGAAATCAGTTCCCTCCACTCCTCGAAAGCAGAAAGCCAGGTGGTCATGTGTAAGGGGCTATATTTCCTTCATCCATCTGTGCTTATCTATGTTTCTACTCTCAGTCTTCACCCACTGACTTCATGTTCATGTCAATACGTCATGATTGCAGGTGTATTTAACATGGGCGTGTCACTAGGTGTAAGCTTTACGTCAGATCTGATGTCACTTTCTCTCTCTCTCTCTCTCTCTCTCTCTCTCTCTCTCTCTCTCTCTCTCTCTCTCTCTTTGTCTCGCTCTCTCGCGCTCTCTCTAAACCCACCAAAATATTCAGTCTTTTTTAATTGTCAAGTAGTGCCAATTAATCTTTCCCATATAAATTCATAATATGCAGTATAATAAATAGTATCAGTTGGATGTAGGTTTTATGAAAGAAAGGTCATACATAAATAAATGCTATTATGAAATTAATGTGTTTTTTTTGTAAATGTTGGCAATTGTTATGGTGATTACTAACTAGTCCATTTTTACTACATAACTGCTCATGCTTACACACACTGCAAGCAAGTTGCAGGGTAATTTTACTCAGCACAGAGCTAAAGGGTTGTGATTTTTGTATGCACACAGTTTGACCTTAATATACAGACCTTAATGTACTCCCTAGTCCTGACTCAGACTCATGTGTCCTCATGATGTGTCCTTATGATTCCATTTAATTTACTGCATGAAGAAAGATTTCAAGAGCTGGCCTCAAAGCACAGTGGCTGTGAAAGGTTTTAATGGAATGCTTTTAAAACACTTGATTCATTAGGCCTAGACACTTGACACAGCTTCCCTTGACATAACGTTTTGTCTCAGCCTAATGCTCCTCCTCTCCACCTACACATAAATACACACACACACACACACACACACACACACACACACACACACACACACACACACACACACACTGTATATACTGTGGAACGGTTCAAAACAAAGTGATGCTTCTCCAGAGCCACCTACTTGATCGCCTCAGCGATTTCATCTAAGTACTTGATGCCCTGAGTGAGAAATATGAAAAGGTCTGCATCATCATCGTATGCCATTTTATCATCATCAGAGCATTGTCCACTTTTGTTGTCTCACTCGGCGAGACCGTGCCTCACCAGACGCTGGGAAGGGAAATCGAGAGAGCGAGTCTGCGCCAGGCAGCAATGATTGGTATTCACACGATGTACCCTCTGCCACGACTCTACCACAACATCACTATTACCACGCCACGCACTCGCCGGCCTTGCCATTCAATTGCTCTTCAAATAGATTGAGGCTGTGTTGCTTGGATTCCAAGGCTCTATGTCAAATTGACCTGACTCTAACCTTAAACCCTCAACCCCTCGCTTGGCTTTGAGACGTTGTGTAATAAGGTGATAGGTTAATTGTCACATAATTTCAGCTCACTTTAAACGCCTGGGATTCAATAACTCACTGCCACCAAAGGGGCATTCAATTCTAATCCTCACCCATACGAGTCTATTAAAGAAGGAGGACATCGCAATAAATGTCAGCTCGTCTTCGACCTGCACACCGAGGTTTGGACCCAGGAGGACAAGAGACCTCTGGTTGCAGGGGCAAGGCTTCCTCAAATACACAGTCTTATTCACAGCAACACCCTGCCCCACTTCTATCCATCTAATTTTTGAGAGGGTCTAATAAGACGTAGCGAGATGAAACACTACACTATGTGGCCTTAAAATGGTTTTTCTTTCAGATTAGATAAGGATGACAGGGAGAGGAAGAGAGTAAATCGCTGTGATAACAGATGCTCCCTGAAATCAGCCTGTGGCAAGTCTCCCACATAGATGAATATCAGGACTTGACATAAAAAATAGAGGGAGATGGTGCCAGAGGATAAAGTGAGAAGGCAGCAAGGAAGTAAGTCTCTCCCTGGCACCCACCGGTGTACCGTGGTCCATTGCCAAGGCTGGCAGAAGTGTGTGTGTGTGTGTGAAGGAGCAGATGAGATGCTTGTGCAGCTGCCATCAGCTGCTCAGAGCTGCGTTATCTCCCCGGCCTGTTGATGCTTCAGGTACCTCTTCTACTGTTCTTGAAAGCGAGCACACAGGTGGATCTTTGAGCACATTAAACATTAAGAGAGCTGCAGGGAGCCTCAAGGGTATACTTCAAGTTTTCTGTCTGATGAGAAAACAATCAAGTGAAGTGGACTTGTGCGTGTGGTCAACAAATAAGTTTCCATTAAAGCGTCTATTTAAAGAAAGATCATTTTGTTCCAGTGCTCCGTGATAACAGGTTAGCACACACTACGTTGAGTGATAGTGGGCAATTAAAGTGACATAATGAGAACTTGTAGCAGCTCTGTAACGAGTAATTTTAAATGATTTGTGGCCAAGCCTGGCTATTCTTTTGTAGGAGAGTGGTGAAATATGATTAAAAAAGAACATACAATTTTGACCTACCAGGGACTGTGTAGCTAAAAATCACTGTGAAGCCAGAAATAGTCCCAAAAAACAGTAAATATGGCTGCATCAGCTATATTCAATTGATGATATTTCAGTTTTAAAATGTATGAATCTACAGGCCATATAGTAAAAAAAAACGCTAAGAACCTTTTATTACTAAAAGGAGAGTTAGCATGGAGCCAGATTCTGGCGTCTATAGTCTCTCATTAAGTTAATCAACAGGCCAAAAGGCTTTAATGGAAGCTTATTTGAGTCCACTCCTCTTTTCTCCTCATATATAGTGGGGTTACACAGAGGTGACTGAGTGGAGGAGTTAGTCAAAGAGAGAGGCTGGACCAAGGTCTTTATTAATTAATTGTAACACCTTCACTGCTGTGATGTTATCTGATGTGACATCGCGTGAACTGCTGAAATACTGGACACAATATGGGTAGCCTTGAAGAAAGCTAAGCTCCGCACGTTGGCAAGGGGAAAGAAAAATATCTTTGAGGCAGATGCTTGTCACCCCTCATTCAGAAATAGCATACCGCGACTCCGTCTGAGATTGACAGACTTTGTGTTCTGCTGGGGGGGTCATCTTGTGCGTGGACAGTGGGTGGATGATGAGTTGCTAGGGCGAAGCTGATGGGTTGGGTGAATGTGGGTGACGGTGAAGGGGGGGGGGGGGGGGCACTGTGACGGGGGAGGATTAGAGGCTTGCGATTTTACAAAGAGCTTCTCTTCCATTGGTCAAATATAGTAGAGAGAGAGGGAATGATGTGTGTGTGTGTGTGTGTGTGTGTGGTGTGTGCACATGCATGTGTACCAGGGACAGAGCAATGGAAGCTGAGTGTGATAATGCATCTCTTATCTCACATTCAAAATGGGACTCGTGCTGTCTGCCGTGTATAATGTGTAACTTTTGTCAAGCAGGGAAATGAAACTAGAGAGCTGCTGGTGATTTTTTTTTTCAGTCCATCCCCATTATTTTTTTCCTCACTTCTTTTTTGGACCCTTCACAATAAATCATATGAAGCTTATCTCCTTTGGCCTGCCTTCACTTGCAGTTCTTTCCTCTTTCCCTATTTCAGTTTTTACATCAACTGCCGAAAGCAATGCATGCTGTACGGCAAAGATATGAAGGGAAACTGTGTCATCACTGTTGGACCCTGCCATTCTTCCTACAAAGAAGATATACCTGGAATTAGTGAATCCGCTAGTCCCTTTTTTGGGTGAATTCCTCAGTATACGGTAACTCATCATCATAGCTGCAGCCATTGCATTCCCAGCCTTCGTTGAGTCTTAACCTGTGGGCAGGCTGGAAGATCCCAGACATCTCTGAAGAGTCACATATTCAAAAGCCGCTTCACTGAATTACGGCCCAGCCATAGCCTGTTGTCCCTCAATGTAGCAGTCGATTTCGACATTTATGTACATGTCAGAATGTGTTGGGAGGTTGGCGTATGGATCGAAGAGGTGATAAATATGGGTCCACTGAGACAGCTGGGCAACCTCTTGGCCTGCAGCAGCGCGATTGCTGTTGCTGGGAAGATATTGACAAATCCATAGTATAGTGAGTCATTTGTTAGTCACATGAATAAATTGTTGAGAGAGAAACACTAGAATGCAAAACTAATCTCAAATTTTTTGGGGGGAAGCAGGGGGGAGACATTTCAACACTTCAAAGGCTGCAAGGCATCTGTTGCAACAGATTTGAAACTCAGCAGATTGATGCTGTGTGTCATTGTGCGTCAACTGTTCCCCGGCGCACCGCAGGTTTTTCACATTCGCTGTACTGCGAGCAGCCCATGAATACGTATAAGGAAGTGAACAGCCATGACACACACGTCCGCGCGAGTGTGTGTGAGTTTCGTTTTCTCTCATGCTTGCCCGTTTTATTCTGTTCACGTGTCTCCTGAAGCCTCCGCCGTCCCCACAACTCTTCTCTGTGTCTCTTAATATCTTCCCCTGGCATGTCAGTAGTCGGTGGAGAAACGCAGGAGGACTGTCTTCGAGGCAGTTCATCCATCGCAGCAGTTGGAATGAGATGCTACATATGAAATGTCAGGTTGCGCCCCACTCAGCTAAAACGGACGCTAACGGGAGTTCACGCGCAGACAGCTGATTGGATTAGCTGTAATTGAGACACGTGCTCCAGCACGACTCAAGCTGCTACGCCAACACTCATTTCCTCTGACTTGAGAGAGCTCAGCGCAAACCTGTGATGCTCCACACAGAAGACACGTGTGTCAAAGCATATTTTGCATCGTCGGCAGTGGCCATGCACACACACACACACACACACACACACACACCCCGTAGCTCCAGTGAAAAAAACAATGTATTTCAGTTAGACACACCGTCGGCTAAAACCAACATTTCAAAAGCGTAAGCTGTCTCCACCGGTGTAGTCAACAGGATGAGATGCGTGGAAGGAATGTGCAGTACATCATGTATATGCAAGCACACACTCACTTAGGCTTTTACTCTCACTGTTTCTTGCTCCACCTCCATATCTGTCTGTCCTTCACTCACAAACACACCTACACACACACACACACACTCTGATAGACAGACTGTTTTCATCTCTTATTCCCAGAGACACAGAGCTGTAAACAGCACATCCCTGTAAAGTGATTATGTTTCTAGCTGAGCCGAACGTGCACAGACAGACAGGGTGTGTGCACGTTGGAGTGTCTGCAGCCTACTGATTATCTGTCTGTCTATGTTGATCCATTCTTCCCCCGGTGAAAGTGCCACACCCTCCCCAGATCCACTGCAACCCCCCTTGTCACTGCATGTCAAAGTAACAAATACCCCCTCCCTCTCCTTGCAGTCACATGTAATTTGAGGTTGTTGTATGCCCTATGTTGTGTGTGTGTGTGTGTGTGTGTGTGTGCGCGCCCTGCCTTTGTCCATGCATGTCACGTCACAAAGGCCATAGGAACGGCTCAGCCACTGACAGTGATCCATAGGCCCTGTGTGTATAGTGGGCCCCTGCGGCAGGATCAATCGAGCCCATGAGCAGGCTTCATCAGATTAGGAGCCCCAAGGATAGGCTGTTGATACATGATAAGGGTTTCATCCGTCTTGTTTCTTGCCCTCCGCCACCGACACCAAGGAAATGCACAATTGCACACACTGGTCCTCAATGTATAACTGTGGGTGCTTTCAAAGAAAAAGGCTTATCTTGTTTAACCACGGGTCGAACTCACAGGCGAGAGTGTGATTGTGCAAGACAAAGCTCTTGCTCTCACCAGAGGGAACAGGTAGTTGTGCTTTTATTGTGTTGTTTTCTTATGAGACGTTATTATATTTCATGAGTCATCCTCTTTCCCTACAGTGTACAGATTGGAACAAAGTGTGGCGTTTATGGATGCTGGTATATTGCCTGTGATTACCTGAGGGTGTATTGGACAATTGTTATTGTTCCCAAACGCCTCACAGTGTTCTTGCTTTGCCGATTGTTTATTCTTAGTATATTTCTCCCTCCTTCTTTCTGTGTGTGTGTGTGTGTGTGTGTTTGTTTGCGTAGCTCCAGAGACTGAAACGCTCGCTGTCTTTCAAGACCATCATGCGCAGTAAGAGCGTGGAGAACTTCTTCCAGAGGTCCTGCAGCGACGCCCGCCTGCCCCCGGATTTCATCACCGACCCGCCGCCTCCGTCCCCGCCGCTGCTGCCCGGCTCCCCCATCGTCGGCGACCGCTCACCGTCCATTTCGCCGTCGCTCAGCCCAAACCCCTCCGTCTGCTCCCACTCCCCGTCTCTCAGCGCTTCTCCGTCGCTGCCCACCAAGCCTCCCAGGCCTCAGATAACCCATTGTTTCCAGGAACATGTTTTTCGCAAGCCCACCAACTGCCAGCACTGCAAGCACATGATAGTGGGTAAGGTGTTGAATCTACCCCCCCCGGGGACGCTCTTTGGCTCAGCCTGCAGCCTTCACAGTGTTTCTGGCCTTTCTATCTTTGTTAACTCAGCTTTTCATCTAGCGCAGATGGTAAACAGACTGTTATGGAGAAAGCACCACCTATTATCCTGAAGACCATTAAACGGGCTATGAAGTGACAAGCCTTTACCTATAGTCTACATCACTACATACAGCTGGCCGCATATAGGGGAGACCGGGGCAATGTGGGACAGGGGGACTTCGGGACAGACTGAAAATAGTATTTTTCCACTGGTGAAACCTGCTGTGTGGTGCCATGAACTCTAAGCTAGGACCACCTTATTAGCATGTTTCACTAATGCATGTCTCCCCTCCCCGGTCTCATCTTACCGAGTCATTTAGTCTAGAATTGAATCTTAAAAGCAAGTGTAACAAAGTACAGACAGATAGGATATAGATGAATCGTATTGCCTCCCTAGAGTGCTGGCAGAAAAAAATGACAATCATGAAGTCCATTTTGAAATCCCACTCTGTAGTCCCTGCTGTAGTGATGAAGTGTGGCCCAGAGCTGCAGCCAATCAGCACTGCAAAAATCTGCCAGTGGGATGAGATATTTTCACTTGCATCTGATCAACTGGTTTCAAAAATGTTCTCGAATCAAATGACATCCCGATGCTGGAATGATCTGCCTCACTCCACGGTAGAATTTAGAGATCCCACTGGCAGAACTTTGCACTCTAAAACTCAATATTGGACTAAAGGACACAGGTAAAGTTACATTTCAATAGCTGTACGAACAGAAGGCGCTGTGAAGCAGGTGTGCGAACGCCTTTGGCCTTGATTTGAGGTGCTGCTCACATGATCCACCCACTTCCTCTCCGCTAAATCCACTTCCTGTCACTATGATTGATTACAGACTCCATCCTCCATCCTCAGTTTGTGCTCCAGGGCTTTATTTTGCAAACATCATAGTTTTATTTCTGTAACGCACCAGCGTATTCCAGCGATACTTCATTCCCAGTCCCCGTGCCCAGTCTGACCACAGCCTCCTTGTTCAGCTGGTGAAGTACAACATAAAAGCAGTATTTCCATTGTTTGTTTGTTGTTTGGATATTGGCTTGGCTCTGTCACAGCCCAGTGGAGATCATCCCCATCAACAATGTGTGGGAGATGTTAACAATAAAACCAGAAATATATCTTAAGGGTTTTCTTGGATAAAAAGGGACTTATTTTATACTCAGCAGTGGAATTCCCATCACTTAAAGAATAAGCAGAAAACTTGTCAACACTCACTGAGTTGTTGTTGTTTTGTGTTTTTTTTTATCACTGAGACACTCGGTAAGAGAGATGAAAATTGGATGACTCAAAGCCAAATCGATTAGGATTGAAAACACTCCAGCTGGTTCCCAATCTCTCCACGTTGTTTTGGAAGAGGATGATTATTAAGCTGCCGGTGTGCGCTCTGCTAGCGGCGCCGTCTCAATAAAACTGGGACCGGCGCTTGATTAAACTCTCTACCTGCGCAGAGACAAGCCTGCTTACATGATCTGAGGCCACTCTTTATTAGCACTTCCTGCCCGTTGTGTCTTCCTTGTTAGCGCTGCCTCCTCTCTCATCCTTCGCCCTCTGTCCCTCTCTCTCTGCAGGTAACTCCAAACAAGCTCTTCGGTGTAAAACCTGTAAGATGGCCGCTCACCTGTGGTGTACGTCAGAACTATCGCAGCAGCTGTGTCTGGGGAAGGTGCGTCATAGCCGTCATTTGTTTGTGCACTCACACCCAGGCAAACCCACCTAAACGCCATGTTTTTATTTGCAGAATAGAGTTTCAGTCTGATACAAAACCTTATGAGATAAATGTATAGTAGTGATATTGATTCTCCACAGACTGGAGCTCTTGGTTTACCCAGTTTACTCTTGTTTCTGCACCACACTTCCCAATCAAAACGTGTGGCCAGTACTGTGACGTCTTTTTCCTTTGGACTTTCTGTTTCTGTAGGTGGCGCTCTTTTCTTTGTCTGTTTTCTGTTTATTCCAAGCAAACCTTTGTTGCTGGAAACGCAAAACCCATCACTTCCTCTACGCCAGAGGATTTTCCCTTGAAAAGACCTACCTGACACCGGGTGTTTCGAAAAGCAAATGTAAAAGCTTTCATGAGCTCATTATTGTGTTATAGCAAATCAGCGATAGAGAGTAGAAAAACAGACATTTATTTATATGAAAATAATGTGGATTATTCCTTAAACACTACATCACACACCTATGCATCTGCACATATACACACACTTGGACCTCTTGCACTCGTGACCTGAGGGCTGAGTCAGTATTTCTGTGTGTCATTAAAGTAAAAATGCTAACAGAACAGATACATATGGTAAAGGGCAGGATGTCATTTTCAGTCAGTGTATATGAAGAAATAACGCTGAGGTGGCTGAAACAGAGCCATTAACCGGTGGACATGGCCTTCCCTTTGGGACCAGGATGAAACACTGGATATCCACCCAGCTTGATCTTCATGTTTATCTTCTGGCCGAGGGCAGAGGACATTAGCATGCAGCCAGAGGCGAGAGACTCCTGAAAGCCACTTGGAACATTTTTAAGAGCAGTGAGTACAAAAGGTTCAGTCCAATTTGAAGGAGGAGCACAAACAGAGAGGGGCAGGAAGGGATTGTGGATCAGAGCAAAGAGAGAAGGATTACCAGTGCTGAGCCTGGGCATCTTAATGGGTACAAAGGAAACGCTGATCCACCGTGTGTTACGCTCTTCGCCATATTGTGACAAAGCAAGTAACTCATCTGCAAGTCAGGGCAAAGACAAATCGATATGTCAGCTGAAACAGTTACTGTGCTTAATTTGGTGTGAAATTGCAAAAGTGTGGGCACCCACACACACACACACACACACACACACA
The DNA here is from genome assembly GCA_034670385.1 of Hoplostethus mediterraneus. Taxonomy (NCBI): domain Eukaryota; kingdom Metazoa; phylum Chordata; class Actinopteri; order Trachichthyiformes; family Trachichthyidae; genus Hoplostethus; species Hoplostethus mediterraneus. The sequence goes on along the minus strand of JAXDDW010000034.1, from coordinate 1,439,279 downwards.
CACACACACACACACTCATCCATGCCTGTGTGTGTGAACCTGTGTGCACACAAGTGAGCGGTCAATGATAATGAACAATCTGTTTGGACCCCAGCAGGTTCTCAGGGTGAATTAATGGTTCACAATGAGCGAGACAACAGTGATGTTTGCCGGCTCCATTTAGTGACTTCTCGCTATGTGTAAGACTGCATGCCTGTCTGTCTGCCCGTCTGTTTGTCTGTTTGTCTGTGTGTCTCACTGTGTTTCCAATTCAGTCATTTTAAAATGACTCCATTAATGCCCTAAAATAGCCGGTTTCCCACCAGCTCAGTCCATATACAGGAAGTAATGGGAACAGCAAATCATCATGGTTTCACCTCTCCTCCATTAGTCTGGGGCCTTCAAGCGGAACTTCAGCTCGCCGATGCTCGTCAACGACCAATTGGCTGTCGTCAAGGAAGTCCAACCAAGCCAAGGTGAACATACCTACCTAGTAGAGAGTGTGTGTGTCCATGCATGCATTGGTTTTGTTTTTGTGATGTTGCTCTTGTAGTGTTTTTTATTTTTCCTCTATGTACTATGTGTGTGTGTGTGTGTGTGTGTGTGTGTGTGTGTGTGTGTGTGTGTGTGTGTGTGCACTGTATGTATTAACAAGAAAAGCAAAACTGTTGCTGCCTCGCCCTACACCCAAGGTGCATGAACTCTTCCCATGCCCCCCCCACAACATCCTTTCTTGTGACATTAAGATCCATTGTCTTTTTGTCATATAATCCTGGCTTTCTGCCCAAACATGTTGGTATCAGTCTCTGAGAATAGCTGAATTTGTTCTTCCTTTCTACTGTTTGCATTAAGCCATTTTCTCTGAAGAGGAGATTGCACTGCTATATCTTTGAATGAACAGGTGTGTGTGTAACATCTTGTTCTACACCTCACATACTATATGTCTCACTGAATATGGGCAATCGCATCTAACTGTCAATTTGTTAACCGTTAAGTAACCTACGCATCACCACCCCCATCCTAGCACCATGGAGCTTCTGCCAGGGCCAGCTGAGACTGTAACCTGTCATACACACACACACACACACACACACACAGAAAAAACACATTGCAATGTGTTCTCATAATTATGTGAGTAAAGGTTGCATAAAATATTGTATGTGTGCACAAATACATGCACAAATTTCATGACGCATTTAAGACCCCTGTAAACCCCACAGGTGCTGCCTCTGGGCCGAGCAGTGAGCTGCATGAAAGTAGTTCGCACATTACTGCTTGCAGCCTTCCAACGCCTCTTCAAATCTCACTCACTGCAAATTGCATTGACGTTTTTTTAAGCAGTAAACAAGGTTTAATGTTGATTCATTTTGGGCAAGACCAACAGCGGCGGGTAAAGCAGTGTTTAATTTCTGTTCTGTTAAGGCTAGAAGGACCAATGACCTCAGCTCAGACAAGTAAATCCACTGTGGACGATGTTAGGGCTACGATATTAGTCATGGGTTAGACTGTGGTTGTTAAAAACAGTGTGGCTCATGGTTTGGTTGGTGCAAAACAACTCAACTGATGGGGGGTTGAGTTTGACAAAGGTAGATATGAAGGCACTTGTTGCAAAAAAATATAATTTTAAGGGTAAAGAGGAAGAGAAGGATCTCAGGGCACTGGTTTCCACTGTTTATTCTTCCTCTCAGCAGTTAATTCTTCTTTGCAGAAATTCTTACTTACTTTGAGTCGGGACCACAGTGAGCACAAATGACCTTTATCACATCCAACCAGTTTGGCCGGCCATGCTTTGGAAATTCCTCATGCAGAATTTCTACTTTCACCGTTGCTTGTTTCGATTTTCATTCTGTCCGACGAGAACACGGAGCGCCGCTTTTTACACGAACCTGCCAATGACTTCAGCCTGCACAGACACACACACACACACACACACACACAGCACATCTGGCCCGACAGAAAAAAAAATCTGCCTGGCCTCCCTTCAGCTAGCGTTAAGCTGGATGGAAACAGGCAAATGGAGAGGTTGCAGAAAACCCAGAAAAAAAATCCCGAAATACCCAGGTAGCTTGGCAACATATTGCAGCGCTGCAGAGAACATGAAGTGTCATGATGGAGGCTTTTTGAGGATTTCCATATTTTGCATCTCATCGCGTAGTCACTCTTCATCCCTTCCCTCCACTCAACTACAGCCCCAAATGCATTACCGCTATTAAAAATGCAAGGTACTTCAGGCCAAGAAATAAAAAATATATAGAGAAATAAAACATAGAGATGTATTGGACTTTCTCTGATATCACCTCAGCTTTGGCTGCTGTCCTCTCCGGTTCTAAGTGGGTCACTTCGGTCCAAGACTGACTACGGCTACTACGGTTATATTTAGACCCGCTGGTTCCTCCAGAATGGCAGCAGCACAATAGTCATGATGCACAGTGTAATCTCAATGTCTGATGGTACTTGTAAAAGTGTGTGGGTGTGTGTCTCCTGTGCATTATGTATGTGTATGTTACATGTACTCAATGTAAGTGTGTGTGTCTCTGCGTGCATGTATGTCTTGTGTGTATCCGTGTGGTTTCAGAGGCCGGGCGGGCGCGCGTAGACCCCGTGTATGCCGCCTTGCGCTACGGGACGTCCTTGGCACAGATGAGCCGCTCCAGTTTCGGCAGTGTGTCAGAGTCGCCAACACGCAGCCTGGTATGACATCACCCTGTGGGCCGGGATAGGGGACAGTGGGACCCTGTATGTTAAGGGCCCATTGGTCAACTTACCCATTAAAGGATGATTCGGGTTATTTTCGCCCTGTTTTTCCTAGTTTTTGTCATCATGCCAATCGATTCTTCACTGCACAGCTCTACATATATGAGCATTGCTCTGCTCTCTGATACAAACCAACAGGGCCATGGGAAAGTCAAAAAGTGAAACCCAAAACACCCCCTCAACAATGAAGACCGGCAGCCAGCAGAGTAAACAGGGAAGTGTGTAAGAAATGCCAAAAAATATCAAATTGCTTTTTGGGTTTGACTGTTTGAGTTTCCATTGGCCCTGTTGGCCCCGACAGCAGCGCTCCCTGGGAACGGAGAGGTACATAGAGCTCTACAACGAAGTAATGGACAAAGTTTTGATCAGTATCGATCGACAAAAACCTGGAAAATAAGGGTTGAAAATAACCAGAATTATCCTATTAGTGATGAGAACAGAGACACCAAATTCATCCATAGTCCCCAGTAGATCATTGGCTCCGGTGCTCCATGCACACACTAGTGCCCCTTTTCCATTAGCGTGGGCACGGCTAGAAACTGAGCCGTGTTCAGAACACGGCTTGCGGACACGGTCCTAATAGCATTTCCATTACTTTGGGCAACACGAGTGAAGGCGTTGCTTTTGTGCATTAGTGGGGTAAATGTTAGTTTTTTCCTCTCTCTATTCACTCACTGCATGGTGGAATGCATGGTCTCAGGCTACATCTACACTAAGCTGTTTAAATTTGAACACGCCGTTTTCTTCGTGTCTAGCGTTTTCGCAAAAGCTCCGTTATCAGGATAGAAAATGCTGGCGTAGTGTGGACCAAAGCGGAGAAATAAGTATCGGCAGGTGTGTCCAGTCTAGTTTGGTATTTTGGTGACCAGAGGCGCGAGGAACGCCAGAGGCAGCTGCAGCGCAGTGGTCAAAGAGGATTACATTATCAGAAGGTGTGGCGAGGGCTGGCTTCAATTCTGCACAATCAAATCAGCTCATTTCATCCCCTTTAATAGCAGTGTGCTTGCACAATAGTGCATTCACAATTTTGTCCCAACAGGGGCTGCCATAAAAGCTTCACCCACGAAGAAACTGATATTCTTGTCCAGGAGGTGATTTGCCCTTTATATGTACACAACATTAATTCCTTTAAGTAATAAAAAGTTGGTAAGGTTTTTTTTATTATATTTCCTAAATTATAAAAAGAAAATATCATTAACTCACTATAGCTGATGTAGCCAGGTTTATTTTTAGAACTACAATATCTCTGATGAGCAACCACACATTCATCCGTGCAGTGATTTGTAGTCTCCCATTGCCCATCACCTTCACTTCCTATGGGGACAGGAAGTAGTTCCTGGTAGTTCAAAACTGAATGTTGGATGTTTAATATACATTCATATTTCATTCATCTCCTACACAAAACTCACCATTTAGCTTTAGCGCTGCTACATTTTCTCATTTTCTCACTTTTGAGATAATGCTAGCCCCCTACTATCGCTCAACAGAGTGCATGCTAAAGTGTTAGCATGGATCACTGGAACGAATGATATACCAGGGACACGCGGATGATTTTGATGTGTACGTTCTCATCAGTTAACAGTTAAGTTGACCAACAGGTGTGTTCCTGTAATATCCCCTGCTTACTTGATCGACCAACACAACCCCTACCTGGCACCATGATTTCCAAACAGAGCTTTTGGTTTATAGGTCAAATGAAAGTGACATATATATCTGAGATTAGGGTTACTCTAATGTATTGATTTGCAGATATATTTTTGGACACGAAAATTGTCAAATTTAAAGATATGAGCTCAAAATATCAGCTATTGGCAGCTCCAATCTGAAAATATCAGTATCGGCCCTCAACAACCCATATCGGTCTAACTCTATCTATTTATAGGAACAGTAAGATATGTAAGGGAGAGTATTGCTAACAATATTGGTTTAGTGGTTTAGTTTTGGCCAATTCTAAATGAATCTTCTTTGACTTCCTGGTACCAACTCCTACCCCTATCGTGATTTATTTCCTCTTTATTCCCTTCTTTCTCAGGGGGAGGGAGGTGAGGAGAGAGAGCAGAGACAGTGCAGTATGGAGGAAGAGATAACTCAGGAGACGGGGGGTAAACACTGCTTACCGTCGGTGCCTCCCCGTACGAGGATTTGCATTGTTTATGTGTATATCTGTGCTTATGCATATGTTGTGTTTATCTGTGTGCGCATATGGTTGTGAGAAAATGGCATGCATGGGTGCGTGTGTGTGTGTGTGAGAGTGAGACTAGCACTTTTCTAACCACATTTCTGACTACTGCCAGACCTCTCAGTCCCAGAGAATGAGATAGCCGAGGGTGAGGATGGGGGCAGCGGACACGCTCAGACCCCTGCAGAGGAAAGCAGCGTGAAGGTACCACTCCCTTCTCTGGTGTAATCAGCCTCGTTAGTCATCACTAGTCATCGCTAGTCATTTTTTCTCTCCCAGCGCGCTTGTGTGTATTCCTGTCTTACTCCCTCCCATCCTCCCTCCCTGCCTCTAGGTGCCCAAGCGTATTGAGGTTCACTCCATCCACACCTATGTAGCGCTCTACAAGTTTCTGCCTCAGGAGCAGAATGACCTGGAACTACAGTGAGTAAAAGCGTAAGAGACTGTGTATGTGTGTGTGTGTGTGTGTGTACGCATGTGTGTGCACCTGCAGCTTTGTGGGTGCAGTTGTGACCTTGTTTTTGCTTTTGTACATGTGAGCGCATTTGTGTGTGTGTGTGTGTGTGTGTGTGTGTGTGTATGTCCCTCCCTGTGTTTTGCCACGGCTGTCGTTCCTGCAGGATGAAAATGTCCCCACCATCTGCAGAGGACAGTGCCGGGGCGCCCTTAAGGACGACTAATTATAAACTCGGAGGCCATCACTGTCCCCACGTAGAGCTGGCTACAGAGCTGTGTTCCCAGCAGGGGAGGGGATAAAGACACTGAACAAAATGAGAGTTGAAAGGGGCGAAGAGACATAAGAGGAGACTGCATGGAGAGAAAAGAGCTTAAGATTATCACGGGCATAGAGGCGACGTAGAGACAGGGGCGGAAGGGATGGGAGGAAAGAGAGGAGCAGTGAAACGAGGGCAGGGTGTGGGTGTGTGTGTGTGTGTGTGTGTATGTGTGACGAGGCGGGGGGTGTATGGGTGGGGCTGTCAAGCGACCAGAAAGGTATAACCGTGGGGACAGTGCCCAGCCATCTGGTGTGCCTCTTTGTGTGAGTAATACAAGGGAACCGATGAAAGTAAGAGAGCTTGTTCTAGCGTGTTTTCTGTGTTGCTATCTCACACTAAACTTTATGTGTGTGTGTGTGTGTGTGAGGGATGATCATATAGGGCAGTAGTGAGAGCAGACACCCAGGAGACGCCACATACAGAACTGGTGCAACTGGGACAGCAGTTTCCTCCATGTGTATCTAGGACAGTGAATGCACAGTGTAGTGTGGGAGATGTGTAGGAGAGGCTCACCATTAAACCGGCAGCATCATCTGCCAGCAGGTCAGGTCAGGACAGTAGGCGCTACAGACCTCACAGCTTCGGTGTCATTTGGAGCGTCTCAGCTTTGCGACTACAGCTTTTTTTATGGCGGTTTGATTATCTTTTGTGCTCTCGTTCTCTCTCTCTCTCTCTCTCCCCCCTCCCCATTATGTATATCCTCTTATCTCCTCCTCCTCCTCCTCCTCTCCTACCCTTCCTGCTCCTCATCCCTCCAATCACGTCCCCCTCATCTCCTCTCCTCTTTTTCATCTTCTCTCTGGTCTTATCTCCGCTAGTCCCGGTGATAGGGTGCAGGTCACCGACGACTCTAATGAGGAGTGGTGGAAGGTGGGTGATAAATCATTTGCACACATCTGTGTTTGTGTTTGTGTGTGTGTGTGTGTGTGTGTGTGTGTGTGTGTGTGTACCTGCGCGTTAGTTTAGGTGCATGCATGTGCACAGGTGTATTTTTTTGTGTTTACACGTGTGTTCCTGTGTGTGTGTGTGTGTGTGTGTGTGTGTGTGTGCTGGTGTGAATACAAGTCTATAATACACAACACCTGCTCCATTTGTGCCTCTCGTCAACACACAGGCGGTCACGGATAGAAATAGAACATAATTTCCTCACAAAATCATTCAAAGACTTTAACATAATGAACTTAACTAGCGTTGCAACCTCAAAGAGGCTTTTATTGAGTCTGTAATGAGCTTCACTCCCCATGGAAATAAGTGTGTGTGTGTGTGTGTGTGTGTGTGTGTGTGTGTGTGTTCCTCTCAGTCAGGGAAAAAGAGGCAACACTCATCTTTAACCGGGGACTGCTGGCTGAAACACACAGTCTGCACGGCCACTGTGAAATTGGCCAACATCTACTGGGCTGGAGAACTAATAGCTTACGTAAAGCAACACTAATAGAAGCCTTTAAAAATCGGCGCTGCCTTTTCCGAGGGAGCTTTATATTATTTATAGCTTCTGAAGCATCACTTCATTACTAATGTATAGGTCATGAATCCGTTATGAGCACATCAAAGCGAGTCTGAGGGTAATACACAGCAAAATATTTCAGCACGATATGGTTTACTCTATCAAAGTCCTGTCATTTCACGAACAAACAAAAGTAGCGTGCAGGTTTATCGCAAACGTAACAGTCTAGTATTCACATATTTTTCTTAGAACAGGTGAAAAATCTGCCGATGGGCAGACGGTGACATAATTCACTTTCTCCCCCAATGCAAAACAAGTTTCAAGAATGTCCTTGGTACGGGTGATCTGCCTTCTTGACTTGTTGCTACACATTTCCTGTAGCAAGTGAAAGTGCACTGGAAAAACTGCACTGTTATCTCACCCAAATAGTAGCATTTTCACTTTAAGATAACACTCACTTTAACACTGAATATGAGACTAAATGACTTGGACATCACGGTCATTGTGGAACCAACATGAATGCACCGTGGATAAGGGGTGTTGCGTATTGTTTTCCAGGGCAAGAGTGGAGACAAGGTGGGCTTCTTCCCCGCTAACTTTGTCCAGAGGGTCCGGCCGGGAGAGAGGGTGTGGAGGGTCACCCAGGGTGTTCACGGCCACCAAGGGACGGGTCACATGGCGGTGAAGGAATCTCAGGTGCAACAAATCTCAGGTGTAATTTGTCCTGTTTTCTATCTTATTCTGCCTTCATGTTTATACATTCTTTTTGCTTCTTTTCTCCCTCTCCTCTCCTCTCTTGTCAGATCTGCGTAGGGAAGCAAGAAGACAGCCAGGGCTTTCTGAAGCTGAGCAGTGGGAAGAAGAGAGGGCTGGTCCCCGCTGACTCCATAGAGGAGATCTAAGGCTCTCTGTGTGGCGCACATCTCCAACCCCTCCGTTTCCATCTCCCCACGGACACCCCCCCGATCTTCAAGCTATCACCATCACCCTTGGGCCAATGACTGCTACAGCTTCTCCAACAGATCCTCACTGACTTAAGCCGATCTCAAACAGACGAACTGGAGAAAATCCACAGAGTTGGAACCATCCTTGGCCCGAGGTTTCCCCAATTAACAGTTGAATGTCTTCTATTCAACTTGGTTCACCGTAGGTCTTTGGTAGGGTGTGCAGTCATGCAGGATGTGTTGTAGTGCTGCTCTCAGGAAGGAACCATCTCGTTGGTACTCTTTACATGTTTTCCGTAGGTTTATGCCTTCTCTTTTGTCAGGCAATAAATACTTTACCCGTAACAGTAGGATTCTGGTTTTCCTCATCAAAAAAAATGGTGTTGCATGTGTGAGGAGTCTTGTCAGAGGAATTTTACGCTCCTTCTCAGTGTCCTTTTCTTTATTCTACTCATTCTGTATCTCGCTGCTCACTCCGATGAGCTCGCATCAGGGTCCCCGGGCATTGAAATCCACTTCGTTTAGACCGGTAGACAACGTGAGCCACTCACCGAGGGCGACCGCTGCCAGCCGGAGAAAGCAGCAGTCCTTCAGACAGACAGCAGAATGTCAGGAACCGCGCCAGGCTGACTTATAACCCCTCGTTCGGCTGGTAGTAGCGAACACTGAACTAACAACGGTCAACTTCAAGTGGAGACCACAAGTGGTGAAAGCTGTTTTCCCATTTTCACACAAGGGAGCTCTCTGGTCTTAAAATGGTCGGGTTAGCAGAGAGCTGCTCCACAATCACCACGAGGAAATAAACACGGGCCAGTCGGACCGGGGGAAAAAAAACAACACAAAAATGTGACTGTGCCCCCGAAGTTCAAATTCCACTGGCAGCTCCGAGGAACTAGAGAGAGAGAAACAGAGGGAGGAGGGGGCACAGTGGGATGGAGGAGAGAGAGAGAGGTGTGATATGAGTGTTGAACCATTATGAATCAATGCCTCTGCATGCAGGTAGTATTTTACCCATGGGTGCCCCGATTCATCATTGATCAAATGTCAGCCTGTCATCTCCACACAGCTCTCCCGTGTGCCCTTCTTGTCCTCCGTTATTGATGGGACTCGTCAGCTTGGAAGTCGAAGGCACATTCATCTGGTCGTAGGCATGCTCTTGATGATTCAGACTTACGCATCGATTGGATTCCAAGAAACCGTTCAGGGTCTCCCGTAGTGGGACAAGCAAGAGGACGACGTGGGATCGGAGTACCGAATGCACCCTAGGGTAACAGCACTGCAATTGATGAAATGGTTTAGCTAACAGTCCCTACCTTTCTGAGCACAGACATCTAGCTACTATGATTCTTAAGTCTACATTTCAATATATGTGAAAGATTTTAGAGACTGTGACAAATAGGCTTCTCTTCTGTTTTAGCACTTTATTTTGTGTCATCTGAATAAGTTACCCCCTTTTTTGATTTGCGGTATGTCCCGAATAGTGTTCGCTATTCTTTACCTGCACCTTTCACGTCCCCGTGGATCTCTTCAATGTAAGGACTTTGGGTTTGTCCGTGTTCATCAGATGTCTCTCATGTAATGGAAAAAAAAACGTGGAATAAAAGAGCACGAACGATACGAACCGACCTGGAGAAAATAACAAAATAAAACTGGATTGAGAATTGATTTTACCGATATATAGACCGTTTGCCACCCTGCATTGCATTTTTTACGCAGCATTTCATGTTCCTGCCTGTGAGATTGTAAAAGGTAATTTATGTGTATGGATGTAACCTAAGTTCAGAGTCACTGATTGGCCACATGCCTCAATAAAAAAGATCTTTACAAAAAGGGCCTCTGTCCTCCTTATCTACATCTAGCCTCCTGTGTGAATGGTGCTTAGGAGAGGCAGGTGGATCTCTGGTGACACAGAAAGTCACTTTTGGCCTCTTTCTGTCTAGTATGTATAATCACCGCCTAGCCCCAAGATAGCAGAGAGCAGGGACAGAGCTGCTGAGTAAAAACATTTTAATGGCAAGTTTCCACTCCGCTCACCCACAAACACACTCTCCCACGAAAGGATGCCAGAATGACGCTCTGTACACACAAATGGCATGTAGTAGTTAAGTGGTTTTCCCGTAGATCAACTAATTGAAAAACATCAGGATGAGAGCGTTTTTGCGATTTCATAAGCTTGCAACATATTTAATCACGAACAGCCACGAACCAAAGTAATGGCATTCTTATCTAGAGACCCACAGACAAATGACTAAAAATCACCACAGGCTGGGAATGAAAGCAGCAAATAACTACCGGTATTTGTTTTGAGCGACACATTAATTATGTTTTTCTTAGCATGCTGGTTGAAAGCCTGCACTGTTTGACATTGGGGGGAGGAAAAACATTCGCTTTCTTTTGGTCTGGACCGAGGTGGATCTGCAGTCAGTAGATGAAGCGGCTGAGTTTCCCACCATGCTTGGCTGCTACGTGCCTCTATTAACACTTGACAGCGCTGCCCCATCTGCCGTGACTCAGGGCACGGTGGGTCCTCTTCAAGCTGATGAAACTCTGCCAGCGAGGGGGAGCGATGTTGAACAATCCCACCTCTCTCTCTCTCTCTCTCTCTCTCTCTCTCTGCTCCTCTAATCCTCTCATCCTCTCATTTTTCTGGCTGTGCCATCAGTCTCTCTTCGTCACTACCTCGCAAGGGCCCTGCTCTCTCACGTCAGAGAAGTCGACACGGACCCCGATGCACTGCCCCGTCTCACTTGTCACTTAATCTCTCTCTCTCTCTCTCTCTCTTTCTCTTTCCCCCTCTCTCCCTATCCTTTTATACCAGTGCCTTGATGTCAGTCTCCCTCTCTGCCTTGCATCAGTCTAGCTCTGTGTTACACCCGAGTGGAGCAAACAAGGGAGCGACTGTCTATTTTCTATCCCCTTTCTTTCTCGAGCCTCTGTGTTGACATACGATTAAAGTTATCTATCTAAACTCTTTGGGTTATGGAGACAAATCGGTAGGATAAATTGATGCCTCATTTCTGCTGGCTGCTCAGGCTCAGCTTGGCTGTAATGTCGACTTCACAGGTACTAAACGGACAGAAGGAAGACCATTAAGGCCTGGTGTAAATGTGGGTAGTTCTGAGATCGGTCATACCTAGCTAAGCCTTCCTGATTCCCCCCCCCCGAGGGCTTGCTTGTGCTCCTGTATAATAAATGTCCGCTACCGTTATTCAAAATGTCTCCCACTGTTATAATCACATTTCGTGACCTTTCGGAGGTGCCCTGGAGCAAGTGGCAGGACTAACAGCTTCTGCGCCTGCTGTCCAGGTCCAGGTGCACAGGGAGCCTTTACATCCACAGAGAGAGAGAGAGAGAGAGAGAGAGAGAGAGAGAGAGAGAGAGAGGGAGAGAGAGACCGGTGTAACGAACAGTGTCGTTCACCTCATCGTTCTTCTACTCACGTGGGCTGGTTTCCTCATCCTGAGCATCAAACTCATTCCTGTCAGTCACCAGGCCCGTCACCAAAGTTGTGTTGAGGAGACACAGAGAAACAATGTGGCTTTTCATCATGAAGGAAAACAGTTGTGGACATGAAAGAGAAGAAAAAGAGTAAAGCAGGACGACAACGTGAAGAGAAAGAAGTGAAAACTAACACGCTTGCTAGCTGTGAGCGTCTCGGCAAATACAAACAGATCAATGAAAACACAAATCAAATCACCAATAGCTCTTTACTACAGCTTAAGAAGTAACACTACTGCTACTACGTTTATCAAGGCCTTCTACTTAATGTTATAATGACTTATAATGAAGAACACCAACAAACACTAAATCAAACAATCTAATGTTGTAAAATGACATGATATATATTAATCAGGACACCAGGGGAACTTGAAATTAATCTTCTACTAGCTAGCGAAACGCTTCCGGGGGCAATTTGTATCATAGAGAAATGTGGAATGGAAAAAAGCAATCTTTCCATGCAACACGACCGATCCACCACAGGCATTCAGATATGTGCAGCTCGACAAGGACAAAATGAAAATGCTACAGCTACTAGCAGCACAATGTAGATGAAAAACAGCTTAAAGTAATTTCATACACACAAAGTGGCAATACAGCCAAAGCTCAACAGTTTAACACGCCTCTCCGTTTTTTACTTCAGTACCTTCTCCCTTACCTTTCATTCCTCACCTTTGAATCTTTATTATGGCGACTGATAAGAGGAGTGAAATCCATTTGCTATGGTTGGTGTCTCCCGTGTGGAACGGCCAGAATTTGAGGTGTTCGGGAGAATTGAAGCCTGAAGCAATGCTACACTTCAAACCGTTCATTCAGACAAACGTTCACCACTACAACCCTCAAACCCGGAGCAAAAAAACCCTCCCTCCCTGGTTATTATAACCATGCAATTTTCCCATTTTCTTTTTCTGGAAAGGAGGAAGCGCTTTTAAAAGCAATGCAGACAGTGGCAAAAGCCACTGTCAAGGGAGTCCAACTGCAGAAAAAAGGGCTGATGAAATGAATATTCTTCCTAAGAATAGCAGGTAATCACAGGTTGCTAAAACACACACACACACACACACAAACAGGTCTAAGGTCTATGCCTCTGCCACTGCCACCGGCTGACAGAAACATAATGACTTATTTCTTCAGCAGAGTACAACATACCATTATCTTCCCCATGTTCACCCACACAGGAACAAATGCGGTGCATCTTTAGCGTGAGAGAGAAATAGCAACAAAAAGCAATTTATGCTGTCACACAACATACATGGTGTATATAAACGGGCTGGAAGCGATTCCTTTTTTTATCCTCAATATTCCAATTATATCCCCATTTCCTCTCTCACCCTGTATCGTGCATTTTTATTTTCAGCAGAGGCGAATACCGGTGGAAAATGTTTGATTCATGCAGAAGAGACAATCTACCAAGGGCAAATGTAAACCGGTGACCACTACTCATACAAAATAAGCCTCAGGGACACAAACAAGGACAAGTTCAGTGCCACAGTGCAGCGCTGTGCACACACACAGTCTAAAAAGAACAAATAGAGAGAGTATCAAAATCCAGGCCACCCTGCCTGGGACCACCGGTATTTTTATCCCCCCCCAAACAAATGGCAGAATACGTCTTTGTTTTCACTGCCAGACCAACAGACAGACAGTTTTTAGCAAGCGATGTGATGAGAGTGATGAGAACGTAAGACACCAAAATCATACGTGTAAACTTTTAGCAGCTCTGAAGATAAATGGTGAGAAATTGTAATTCATATGTGGCCTAGTTTGTGTAGGAGAAGTGTCAAATGTACACAAATATATAAAAAAGAACAAAATAATAATGTTTTGAACTACCAGAAACTATTATAAGACGTAAACGTGGTTAAGACTGATGGTTGCTCACCTGAAATAGTTCCAACAGGACACACACACTTAGTTGTGTCAGCAACTACAGTAGACAGACAGACAGGCAGACAGACAGACAGACAGGGTTAGTCACAACCAGACGCGAGTCAAAGGTTATTACTGATATCCTGATTGAATGCGACTGAGCGGTGAGGTGTGTGTGTGTGTGTGTGTTGGGGGGGGGGGGGGGGGTAGCTTCTCCACCCCTTCGGCCTGGCCCGTCACTCGGGTAGTAATGATGACTAATGCGTCAAGCGGGGCACCGACTCATCAGTCTTCCGCCTCTTATTAGCGCGGATGAGCTCGCGGGGTGCGCTCTGCCCCTGATCAGTGTTGATTAGCGGTAGTCTTACATGGACACCGTGCTCCTGTGATTCAGTGATTGCCCTACATTTGTTTAACACATTCTACCTCTAATTAAGCTCCACCGTCACCCTGCCCGCCCCACCTCCGCCCGACTTGCTCTATTAATGAAACATGAGCTTCACCCTCCCTACTGAGCCGTCTCTCTCTCTCTCTCTCCCTCTCTCTCTCTCTCCCTCTGCTCGTCTCTCCCTCCAGGAGGCTGCAGCCGGAGGCCTTCCTAGCGGCGAAGCGCCGGTCTACGAGCTGGAGTTGCTGCACCTCAGCACACACACACAATGTTTGAGTGAACAGCGCACGTCATCCTTTCCTCCACACAGTTGACCTTTACTTTACTCAGCAGATAGACGGAATGAAACTGAGACAGAGTGAAGAAAACGACGTGGTGGCGAGGCACGCCCCTTTCCTGTTTCACTCAGGTTGAGTCTAGGTGCCTGTTTTTTCCATTCTCTCGCAGGCAGACACACACACACACACACACACACACACACACACACACACACACACAATTTCTCACAGATTGATTTATCATTGTATCATTGCAAACATTTCTCTTCTTCTCTTGGTCTTCCTCTCTCTCCCCCCTCAACAAATTGTTCAGGATTACACAGTTAAGATAACACTGGCACAACCACTGTTCAGTGTGCATCATCCTTTACCCTTTACGATGATAAAATAGCAGGCCATCATCAATCAATGTCTACACCTCTCATCCTGGGCTCTCCTATCACATAAAAGCAATACACACACAAACTTAATTTAGCTCTAGAGAAAGGAAGGAAAGCAGGACGGAGGTATGGAGTGTGTCACGGCCGGTTAATCAAGTTCTCACTTTTTTCGACAGGCTTGATTAAGGATTATGATGACCAGACTTTTAGGGCATTTGGAAATGCTTCGGAGACATCATGAAGCAAGGCAGCTGTCACATTCCTCGCTTTCTCGCAGCCCTTTTAATTACTAGTGTAGCTCGTGTGAAGCACAAAGCACTTATCAGAAGCCAGCCTTTGATTGATTGAACAGTCAACCCCAGTGGATGTGAGGAAATGCGGAAAACGTCACACGTTGCGCTTTGGATGTCAACAAAGGGAAGTGTAATCAAGCCTAAATTGTCATCTCTGGTAATCAGGGCTCATCTCAGGCAACACAGATCAGTGGCTAAGAAAATCAGGCCTAATCTGATCGAAATGACTCAGATACCCTGCCAAGATAAATCACGTCACCGTCTCATTTCTTTTTTAAGAGACTCGCTTCGCTTTCGTGACTGTATTATGCAAAGCCCTGGTTGTCAAATTCAGTGAACGATGAGGGTTGTCTCAACCTTCGCCGTCAATCCGTTGCCGTGCAGACCTGGTTCGACGCAGTTCAATCCCGCTTTAAATTGATGCTGCAGTGCTACCTGTGACCCTGTGTAATCTGCACCATACCTAGACACACAAAAAGATAAATAACCATCGAGCTGAGTCTGAGACAGACAGGCGCTCTCCCCTTGTTGTGCCCTCTTCATGCATTCACTTTTGCACAATATCTCATGGGGAGGGGGAAGGGAAAGTTTAACAAGAGCATGGATTACAAATGCAGACAGAAGACACACTGGATGGGAAATGTTTCAAATAAATATATTCCCATGAAAATGACCTCAACTACTGGAGCAGAAGACAAATAGACTGACTAGCCGAGGAGCTGAGACGTGTGATGTGACATGATTTACAGATGAGATGCAGCTCACCGTTTATGGCAGGTCAGAGACAGAGGTTTGCAAAGAGGGGATGGGATGGAAAAACAAGTACACAAGATCCCTTCTGTCATGCCAAGCAGGGTTCCTAATATAACAAATGTTCTAAACAGCAAGTCAATTGACCAGTGGTCCAGGTGAGGGAAAGACATGTTTACCAGCTCCCCAGCTCCCCTCCAGGGGAGACGTAGCCCTATCAATCTACCTTCTTTTGGATGACTTTCAAAGTCCTGACCACTGCTGTGCCTGCTCTAGTTTCCTAGGAACTGGGAACTCCTGCTTGGATAGACAGTTTTATGAGGCAGATAAATGGATTTATGTAGCCACGTTTTGCCAGCATGAAGAGACTACAATGTACCATTCTTTCTTTCTTTACGAGGCTTCTCGGCTGCCTTTCGTCACAACAGCTAATTGATGTGTTTGCATCAATGCAATCAGTTTGCTGCCACACCCAATAACATCAACTAGGGATAAGCAACAAGCTGGGGGGCAAAGTGTCGCTCTCAGTTGTTCATTTATGGAGGAATATACAGTCCTCTACAGTAAAAGCTGAGTGAGGCAAGGTGGCATGATTAGTTAGCCACACTTCCTAGGCTTTCATTTTGCCCAAAGGTCACTCGTAACTGTTGAGTGTCCCACAGGGAAAGATGTGTGGCTTTGAAGGACAAGGTTAGCCTGACGGGGCTGTTTATAGGCTTAGGAGTGGATAAATGGTGGTCAGGGCTTTTCATCTATGGATGACCTTTTAGAATAACATAATGCCATTTACTGAATTTAGTTCAATATTCAGTTTAAATATGGCCTTGTGACGTCCCAGTGTTACATGTACAGTAGTTTTTTGTAAAAATGAATTCTCAAAGTCTTTAAAATAATGCTTAAGCAAAATTTTTATTCAACTAGTACTCAAAATACATTACATACACTGTCAATTTAAGAGCACTTTATTTGTCCCATAGGAGCAATTGTTCATAATAAATAAAATGTCCTTCAAAAATTGCTTTGAAATCTTTCATTTCTTCAAAAATCACTTAAACTTACCGTAAATCTATTGTGAACCCTGCTATAAATATCTGTCAATGAGTTTCGAGACATTTTTCTGTGGCAAAGCGAACCCCCTTGTTAGCATGTGGAATGGCTCTTGATGGTTCATGGTTGAAAACAAACTTTCCTCAAAATATTTCTCCCCTTGGCAGCCATGCCTGAGACCTGAGCTTTGTTATTTTAGAGAAGTTTCCACACTAGCAAGTAACACTGATTACCTTCATTTCTATTTGCTTAATTGTTTTGTCTCCAATCATAAAGCACCAATGAACTGTGGTGTTGTAATCTGAGGCGGGCAAAGGAGCACAGCGTTTTTCTACACTTGGAGATGTGAACCCATCCTATGACTATTTTACCAATCGCTTGGTTTAGAAGGCATGTAGCTGTGTTACATCTATCTACCTCCATCCTCAAATAGGGCCATGGGAAGGGGGGGAAAAAAAAGATTTTGGGTCATCTATTCTGGAGGAAGCAGGCTAAATCAGGGTATGGTTAACCTACTTCATTTCATCTTCCGGTTTCTAGATTTTCTGAATTAATGATTGATTCAGACATTGTCCTTCTAAGACAGCCTTCTTTAAAAACCACCCTGTGTTCTGCGAATGAGCCTTACTGGAAAAGGAGGGTGAGGGTTACACACAGTCCCAGTGAGGCTGATGTGAAATTACACTGTGGAATGAAGAAAAAAGACTCAATTGATATAACATGCCGCTCTTAAAAGCTGGGCCACTGAGACGCCGGTCCTTGGCAGATTCTGAAAGCATCTGAAATGCTGTTGCAGGGATGCAGCACCCAGAGCACCTAAGACTACATGTGATGTGTTGTTAGTGGAGAAAGCCGCTACCTCAGGTCCAATCTCCCATCAGTGTTCACTGTGGGTTGATAGCATTTTCTTGCTGTTCAAACCATTCAGTGACCACTTGAGCCCTGTGAGTCGGGGTCATTTTGTGGAAGAGGGGGATGAAAAGTGACTCACCGCAGGCTCAAGGTGAGCACTCACTTTGGCTTTGCTCATTGCAATTTGCCTTACCCTTTAAGAGTTGAGAAGGCCCAAAATAATGCCGAGGAAACGTACACCATCTGCTTTAAATAAACGTTGTACACCTCATTCGCTTACTGAGTGGAAATGAGCTGCCAACCCATGGCCGAAGTACCCTCAGTCACCAAAAAAAAAAACAGATGTGGATTCACAATAGCCACTGCTGGGCTAAAGTTAGACTTGGACTGAGCTCTTCTGCCCTCTCAAACTCTTATTACCGTCATTAGGTTGGCCCCAGTGGTACCAGCCGAGCCAGTTACACATTTTAACACTGTATAAAAGACATTCCATTCCTGGATCCGTTTTGATGGATTTTTCTTACCGTGGATAGCTGTCCAAACTGATATTTCCAGCACAGCTACAATGAACTTTAAGGGGACAATTTCTCTTCAGACAATACTCTCAATACACCAGAATGCAACGCTGCTTCAGAGGCAACTCACCTTTCTCTACTGGCAACAGCCAGCATTACCACCATTGTTGCCGTAAAAAAAAAACAAAAAAAAAAAAGCACGATATTGGATATTTGCTTCACAAGTTTGGAAAAACTAACTAGAAGTGCATGCATTACTGTGAGGAACAGCGATTTACAGCCACTTGTTTCAATATTTGAGGACCTCTTTATTGAATGTGTAAACATGTCAGTAGGTCTTTTCCTGTATGTACTGGAAGTGGCATATGGCATTTTCTCAAATACTGGAAAAGAAAAAAAAAAAAAAGTGGCCGGAAATTACTCGGTAATCACAAGTATCTTATATAAGTGCTTTGACGTGTTTCCTTTACAAGTTATTGAAGGCGGACAAACAGTCCCAGAACACCCACTATCAAGTTGATTTTACGCCAGTCACAGCTAAATGGAGTTCACACCCAATCTCTGGAGGTTGTTGAAAGACATTCTGGTAAACATAGGTAATCACTAACTGCAGAGCGGGCAGGTTCAGGGAAAATTGGTACACCTAAAAGTAAATTATAACACAGCAGCACAAAATAACTCAAACAACTAGGGAATGCATTGAACACAGATTGATATGACCGTGAGGGTGGAATTTCACCTTTAACAAGTTTAGCAATTACTGCAAAAACCTTGTTCCACACATCTAGGAACCGCTGGGGCTCACCCAAGTGTACGCCACGGTCCAGTATAGGCAGATTTCAATGGTTTCCCTCAGAGCATTGTAGGTCATATTAAATTACAGTGCAAATATTGTGTGGGTGATTGGAAAACTACATTTTATCACTACTTCATATAACTTCAGAGTAAGAAATTCAAATTTTTCCATCTTAGACTGTCGCCCTAGACAAGATGATACAGTACTCTTTCCCTTAGGGCCATGGTCTCTTACAAGGTACGCATTGAAACTACAATTGGAAGCCAGCCACTGCTTATCTGCCTCCCCATTCACCCTTGCTGTGATGTATGTCGTAAACCCCTGTGTTGCTCCATATAAGTGTTGGAGAAACGAGCTCAGCATGCTACTCCAAAGGTCATGCACACTATGTGGATAATTGGTGTGGCCTTTCCGGAGAGCCAAGGGGAGATGGTGTGGTTAACCAAGTGTATGAGTTGGTTTGCTATCAGCCCAAAGCAAGGCTCTGACAGTCTTAAGGGACTTGTTACACCGGCTCAGAGGCGATATGGGAAAACAATTATGGACTCTGCAGTCAATAAAGAACATCTAATCATTCAAATGTATTTCCACACCCCAAACACCTGCAAACAAGATCCCATTTGTTCTAGACTTAAAAAAAACCACGGATAAACAAGACAAGGTAGGAGGAACAAAGTCAATATTTAAGAGAAACTGCTTCTTTAATGTGTTGATCACCATAGAAGCAAAGCTTTACACATTAGAAAAACCTCCCTACATCTCCAGAGAACCAACAAACAAAATTAAAATCTTGTTCCTGAGAGCCTCGTTTACCTTCAGCCGCAATGTCTGATTAGTATTTGTTAGAGCTTCCACCTTTATGAAGATAAATAATGCATTTATAATTACGTTGTCACGGCTAGGCAATGTAGAGTTCCTTATGTCTGGCCCCTTTACAAATTACGCTTTACAAAAAGGAACAAAACATACAATAACCAGAGGCAAGGTAATTCTGGCTGTAACAGAGCCACCATCAACTAGGTGGCCATTTGTCTTACATGGGTCTGTTCACCCAGACAGACCCTCACCTTGACATGTAGGCCAGCTTAATGTGCGGGACCAAAAGGTGTAGTAGCTAGTGAAAGTAGGTAGCCTGAGGCAGCGAAGCCTAGAGTGACCTTTGGCAGCCAAAAAAACAGCAGGTTGAGTCATGACTGACAACAGCGGTTTTAAAATTGATGGATGTTTGAGCCCTGACATTTTGTTAATTTTAGCACGCACGGTAATTACCGTTTAGTGTCTTCAATTTGTGATGTCAACTGCTCTGGCGGTCTTGTTTCAAACAGCAATACCAATAAACCATCGGAAACTAAACGGCATAGAAAATTCAAATCCACTTGCATGTTGAGCTACACCACAAGAGCAACATCAAGACTACGGCTCAAGTCAGAGCAGGGCAATATTTGTCAGGACCTGTCATCCACCCAATCCAAGGGGCAGTGAAGTGTGGTGACAAAGCCAGCCATTTATACATTCAGTTTAAGATTGTCAGGGCTGGAAAGCCAAGACGCGTATGAAACTACAGAGAAACTGGGTCAAATTTACCACTTCAATTCACATGGCTCCTTTAAGACCAGTGACTGAAAAACCCCTAATATTCCACTGTACCAGACTCACCTGAAGGTTTGCAAAAAGCATTTGAAAGCTCCGAGGCTCGTCTACTTTCGCCCCCTCTCCCCCCCCCCCCCCGCTGTGACTAAGCCATTACTCATGTGCAGTCCTTTGTTCATATCTAATTAACTGCCGACCAATATGCACTGCCAAAGCAAGCAGAAAAGGTAAAGGGTGGAGAATAGCTGCATGACCGCACTGACAATGAGATGCCCTTTCCTTTGCAGACTAAAAAGAACCACCAAATCATGGTCTAGGGGTTCCTGCGGCTTCACCAGCAGCTGCTATGCACCGATTGGCAAAACTATTGAAATGACTGCAGCACTAAGTACCACTTTTTGCCTTTTGAAAATTAAACTCATTTTATTGGGTCACACATTCTCAGGGAACAGTCAGCTATTTTAATTAAGACCCATATTTTTTTTACTATCAAGTAGAATTCAAACTTAAATTATCTAACTTAACGTTCCAATTTTTCAAACTGTTTAAATAAAATTGTAGGGTCAGCTACAGTCAAAAAACACTCAATCCCCATTTTCTTTTACTATAAAGTAGAACATTCACAAAGCAAACTTTTCAGGATTTCAAAAACCTGACTAAACAGTCTCAACTAGCTTGTAAGCAGTCTCATTTAACCTTTCGGTAGGGGGGACCTCG
This sequence comes from Hoplostethus mediterraneus, assembly GCA_034670385.1. Lineage (NCBI taxonomy): Eukaryota > Metazoa > Chordata > Actinopteri > Trachichthyiformes > Trachichthyidae > Hoplostethus > Hoplostethus mediterraneus. Next base: position 1,418,230 of record JAXDDW010000034.1, on the reverse strand, counting down.
GGCTTGGGCGCCACAGGGTACGGCTGTTTGAGACCGAACAGGTTGCGCAGATTGACCTCCGGGTCAACGTAGCGGGGAATCTTGCGCTCGTTGAAGAGGCCTGAGAGGTCAGCCTCCACCTTGGCGCGTCGGGAGATGCGCATGCGCAGGGTGAAGAGGCGATGCAGGTCCTCCTCCACCAGGGGCAGCTGCTGGTGCCCATCTAGCCGCTTCTGCCAGGACTTCTTGGTCCGTCGGTGCTTCCGCTGCTTTAAAAAGAAAAAAAATTACACATTTCAAGAGAAAGCAGTCTGCTCCAAAGGTGTGGACCATGCAATGTTTAATGCAGTTATTCTAACAGCCCGCCCACCTACAATTGCAAAGCCCTCAAATTGATATGGTATAGCAATCCCTCACAAGCTAAGCCATTTCCCCTTCAACTGGCCAGATGCAAAAGGAGAGTTTTCAACAGGTTCAAAGCATGGTTCAAGGCAGATCCAAAAATCAATAGTCCCCTGGCCTGCTAGGTTTAGCCTCATTGTGGCTCTAGCCCACGTCTCTTCACTATGAGATACGGAAAATGCCAGGCTCACCTTCCAAGTGCAGGGATTTGGGTCATGGCGAAGCAGGTGTCTGGTCATACTCTCCTTTGGGATGGAACAAAGCCACAATGGGATAATACAAACTGCTCTAACACTAAAACTGACAGTAATGTGGACAGAAACAAGCATATATATTAAATTGGTTTTGCAGTAGCAGTAGATTTACATTAGTGGGGTGGGCTTAGGCAAGTTCATTCATACCAGTGTCAGATTTCAGGTTGAGGACATTGACGTTAGGAAAATTGGGAAAACAAATTAGGCTGGCACGTATACCAACTGGATATCATTAAAACCTTTTATTAAATTGTCTAAAAAAAAAAAGAAAACAAATTGAGCAAATGAACGAAGGGAGTTTAACCTGTCAGGTAGGACTTCGGAGAGTGCAAGAAAACAGACCAAGTAAAGATTTAAATCCTGTGTAAATTAAGTAAACTCTCCCTTGGCTCAAAGACAGAAGGCCGGATTACATACCCGCATAGCAAACATGCGTGGGCAGTCGGGGAACGAGCAGCTGTACTTGAGGAGCTGGAGGTGCACCTTGCGGATGTGGTGCTGCAGATTGAAGGTTGTAGAAAAGTAGGCCTGGCAGTCAGACCTGGGGCAAACCAGCACAGGCTTATGGATGGCATGGGTCCGCTTGTGTCTGCGCAGAGCCTCCACTTTCTTGAACACCTTGTTGCACACTTTACAGGTGAAGGTGGCTGGAACACAACATAAACAGTTACGACAATAAAAATAAATAAAAGAAACAGTACAATGAAAGCAGCCGTCCTACCTGTCAAACAGTAATAACTGTTTTCTACTAGCAAAGATGTGAATTTGGAGTTTGGGAGGGATTTGAAAAACAGCTGGGCCAGCTCAGATTCGTGAAGCAAGAAGCCATGCTGATCAAGAGCGTGGTGTACTTGTACTTCGTACCTACTAAGGTGTACCTGTGAAAATGTTATGTTATCTTGTCACTTTCATCATCAGCTCAACTAGGCACATCAGTGTTCTGGGACTACGGAGAGGTTTTACCTGGGTGTTTCACCAGGTGCTTCTGAAGTTTGCCCCAGGTATGTTCAAGCACCTGGCAGTTGGCATGTGGGCAGCGGTATCCTGCAGAGCAGAAACAAGGCCAGTGTGAGGGCAGCAGACTAGTAGTAGGCTCCCTGCTGGGCCCCTTTCAGGAACCATACAACTCACATAAGTAGAGTCAATCTTGTCCGATATGAAAAGTTCAGTCTTTATTGAATTAAGTGTTTGAAACGAAATGGGAAAAAAAACTGCAGGGATGGAAAATTAAAGCACCCCCCACTAAGATTAACCAACCTGCATGCTTTTTCTCGTGGGCTTTACGAGCAATATGAGTCTCAAACACTGCACCGCATCCGTCCTTGGAGCACCTAAAAGCAACGTACAAGGAGGCAATCAACCACTCAGCCTGTAGCCACACTCCTTTATTGCCTGCCAGAAGACCTTGCCCTCCAGCCATCATCTGCAGGTCACAGATTGCATTATTAAACGGCAACTGCTCTGCCTAGAGTGCATAATCCACCAACTGTACTTAAGACAAGCAGACTCATCTGATTTGATCTCAGGTATGTCATTAACTCACAGGATAAGGTCGGATTGAGTATACTACAGGCCTCTACAATGAGAAAATAATTACTGAGGAGTGTACTATAGACATACTTGAATTTAACAGGTACTCCATGTTCCTTTAAGTGCAGTTTAAACAATCTACGTTTCTTGAAGGTCAAGGAGCAGTTTGGCTGGTCGCACTATGGGGATAAAAACACAACAATGTTAGACCCACACAGACAACTCATTGAATAAAGAGCAATGCCCACCCCGCCATCAAGTTGTGGAGACGCTGGTGAACAATGCAATGCGGTGTTTTGGCACCATCGTGTGGATAAGTGTGGATGTGCAGTTGGATAAACCTTGAAATACTTGTTCTTGTCCCCGTGGGCATAGCGCACGTGTCTCTTCAAGTTGTCCGCGTTGAAGAAACTCTTTGTGCAACTCGGCGAGTTACATCTGCAGGAAAGGGAGGGCAAGGTGATGAGATGGTGTGCGCGGCTGAGCGCGCTGTTCAAGTTAATGTGAGTTTTACTTACTTGAATTGTTTGACCCCGGCGTGTTCAAGAATGTGGCGGCTCAGGTGGGATTTTCGTGAGAAACGACGACCACAACCAGCAAACTTGCACTGAATTGGGCGCTGCGGATTCAGTAAAAAACATTTTGGGGCTACATTTGAAATAGTGCGCAAAATGAGATATTTGAAAATATGCACAACTACAGCCTTACAAAATACACACGTTGAGTATTTATTCGTTTTTTCCCCAGCTCATCATTACAGGCTTCATTTTCTTTCCCTTACCGCTCCAGTGTGCGCCGTCTGATGCTCTTTCAGTCTCCACTGCCTTGTGAATGTCGCGCCGCAGTCATCATGAGTACAATTGAACAGTTGTAGTCGTGGGATACCGACAGGTTTCTCACTGTGGACACCATTCATTTTCACTAGTACTTCGGTCAACGTCAAAATTTCGTGGCAAGGCAGGCGCTTTTGTCAGCCTCTCTTATAGTCTCTTGGAAGTGGTTAATTGGCCGAGTCAGGTAATCAATCAATTAGGCTACACCCACTGCGCGCAGTGAATGCACTTAAAAGGAGACTTGAAGTAAAGCTGAAAATAATTAGTCTGATTGCCATACTGAGCTGTATGAAAACAATCGTGAAACACGGGCGAGCCAACACTATTTCCTGATTACAACCACTTAATTAGACCAGTTACTGTGGCCATTCCCCCATTAGAATGGGGGGAAAAAAGAATTTTCGGCCATAACTTTCAAAATAAAACCTTTATCGACTAAAACGTGCTGCAACGTTTTTTTTTTCCAGTAATACAAAGTGAAAATGTAGAACATGTGTGTAGATAGTACATAGTACGTAGTTTGATTAAACCATTCAGGTTTTTTTTTTATCAGGTTATAGCTGGCTCTTGCCTTAATGTGTCACAATGTGTAATTATTTTTTAAGATTTTATTTTTTTACTTTTAGCTATCAAAAACATAAAAGTTGTTTTATCTTAGAGTGTTTTGACGTAGACTGTTGTATAGTAACATTTTATTAATAAAGTAATTTATAGTGGAACTTTGCTCTAAAGCAGGGGTGTCAAACTGTGTGCCATGGAGGGCCGAGAGTATGCAGGTTTTCGTTCCAACCCAAGAATACACCAGGTGATTTCACTGATTAGTCCCTCCTCTCTGGTTGAAGGTGTGGTAATCAGTGAAATCACCTGCTGTATTCTTGGGTTGGAACGAAAACCTGCATACTCTCGGCCCTCCATGGCACACAGTTTGACACCCCTGCTCTAAAGCATTCAGTTTCAGAAATAAAGCCACTGAGACAACTGATCTGAGAAATAGCCCCATTCTCCCCTACACTTTAATCCATAGCTGTGGCACAACTGGGAGTTCCAGTGCTACAAATGACAAACTGTACGTTTTTATTTTGCAGGCAAAATCGTCGTGCTTCCGATTTGATCCTGGCTGACTCTAGCTTCAAATAGTGTGCTCAGCATGGACTTCAAGGTGAGGGTTTCTACAGTGATGGGGATGCAGTGGAGTGATTTGTCCACATGAGGGCGATCACAGCTCATACTTGGGCACGAGGCAGTCGTACGGCAACTCTGGTACTTTCCTTAACCATCAGCGCTTCAAGCAAAATCCTTTTTCTCCCTCTTTGTCCACCTCTCCTTCTCTTCCCTCCTCCTCCCTGCTCCTAGGGAGAAATCTGCGTGTGTACCTGTAGGATTTATGTAGAGAGGAGTATTTACCCTGAGTTCCTGGAAAGGTTTGTGGCTGCGGCCAGGAAGTAGAAAACAGGTGTTCCCTCTGACCCCACCAACAACAACGGAGCCCTCATCAGCAAAGAACACCTGGAGAAGGTGGTCAATCAATTTATCAATCAAACTTTGTTTATTCACTGCACATAAGAGTACCTTGAGAAGATATGATTCATCATTCTTAGATACACAAAAAGGAAAGTGTTGAGAAGGAGATTTTATCTTTACTTTTTACACAATATTTTTTGCAACTATCTTTGCAAAAGCTTTTGTTTGATTTTGTTTGCTTCTTCTTCTACTTCAATTACTTCAACCCCTCTCTCTCTCTCTTGACAACCAGGTTCATAGCTTTGTGGCGCTGGCCAAATCGGAAGGAGGCACCATCCACTGTGGTGAGGGGGTTGACCAACTGGACCTCCCAGAGTGCAACAGCTCCGGCTACTTCATGCCAGCCACTGTCATCTCAGGCATATCTGACAGCTCCCGCGTCATGCAGGAGGAGATCTTTGGTCCTGTCACCTGCATCAGTCCCTTTGACTCTGAGGATGAAGCCGTTTCCAAGGGCAACGGTGTGCGTTATGGTCCGGCGGCCACTGTGTGGTCCCGGGATGTGGGGAAGGTCCACAGGGTGGCCGAGCGGCTACAGGCAGTTCTGGTGTGGACCAACTGCTGGCTGGTGAGGGATCTGAACCTGCCCTTCGGAGGGATGAAGAACTCCAGTGTGGGGAGGGAAGGCGGGAAGGATTCCTACCACTTCTTCACAGAGGTGAAGACTATCACGAAATGTGAAATAAAGGGAAGCTTAAATTATTGTCCAGTTGGAAGTGGCTGAGAAGTCTGCCTCCATACAACTCTCATACTTACTTTTATAGCTGGCCTGATTTGTTTGAACAAAACATACGTTATTTTAAGTTCTTCATGAGAGGTTTTCAGTTAATCAGCAGGAAAATGTGTTTTGTAGGGCTGATGCGTTGAGGGGTGTAGAGGAGGAGTTTGGAGGGGCTCCCTCTCATTCTCTCTCCATGTGCTAAATCAGACATGCTGGTGACGATGGTGTGAATAAAAGTGATGTGACATGAACACAGCATCAGATATTGTGAGTTGCATTTTTATTCAACGGTTTCAATTGTCCCCATACCGCTGAAAAGCATCCACATGAGATGGATGTGGATGCTGCCTGGTGGCAGTTTTCATTTGTGGAAGTCTCAAACTCAAATTCAGTTTCAACACCTGTCCAACTAAGCTTTGTATTAACAGTGGTTCTTATATAGCTTACTGCACACACTCCTTTAATGTGATGAACTGAATTCACAGCTACAAGGTTTGTATGCGATGAGAACGTAGCGATGTCGATTCCTGTCCTGGCAGTGACACCACTAGAAATGTCACCAAAGGATTGGAAAGCACCATTTTCATTCTGTCACTTTCCACCTCATAGAACTTACAAATGACTTGATACCACATGTTCTGCGAAGCAAACTGCTTTATTTTGAATCAAAGCTTGGTTTTTTTAAATGAAGCTATTCGACTTCTGCCCTGGGTGCAGTGGGATTTTTCCGGAAGGAGGGGATCTGGCCGTGGACCCGGAAGTGATAGAGGCAGGTGTAATCTGGGTGGCCCCAGTTGCTCAGCACTTCCAGTCTCACAAATCTAAAAACCCCGATGTCAGGCGTCTGAGGAGAGACAGAAAGGAGAAAAGTTATATAGGAAAATGGAGGGAAGCGGCAACCATAATTAAAGTCTGGTGTATTACATAGGACTCACAGGCAGCTCAAAAGTCTGGGTGGCGTCACCATCCTGGTCATAAGTAAATCTCCCTAGCAAGGTCCCGACCTCATCCTCTGTTCTCATTCCCTGAGAAAGACAGAGAAAGAGAGACGTGGTCAGTTGAACATGCTTTCCGTGAGTAAAAATGAAAATGCTGACGTGCCAGAATACTGTGTGAAACGTTGTAAACTTACAAAGACTTGGAAGTTCTTCGGGGCACTAGCAATTTGGCCGGTTGGAGATTTGCTTGCTGGGAGGTGGTCGATGGTGACGTGGCTGATGGCAATCGGGTGAGACAAAGAGATCACCAGGTTGCCCCGTCCCCCTGCAAAAGGCCAGCACTGACCAGCATGTAACTGTGACTTGCCCTTGGGGAGGAGAGGAGATCACAAGAGGAAATAGTTGAAAAATCAAAGATAAAGACAAAGCAGAATTATAGGATGAACTGAGATAGGTGGTGAAATGTGTGTGTGTGTGTGTGTGTGTGTGTGTGTGTGTGTGTGTGCGTGTGAGGAGGATTACTTGGATGACTTTCCGCAGGGGCTCCATTTGGAACCGTATTGGGATACCAAACAATGTCCAAACAGGAGGCGTGGTCCAATAGGTCTCTGATGAGCGACGAGACACCACACTGGCTCCTGTACACACATAAAATACACTGTACAAACACACCGAGCCAATCCCCCTCATGATGATGATGATGATGATGATGATGATGTTGCCACAAACCTTGTGATTCCAAAGCAAAATTAGCCATTGTGTCTGCCATGGGACGGTCACGTGTTTTCACACATGGCTGCATCTGCTGCACACACACACACACACACACACACACACACACACAAAGATTTAGGTTGACCTAGCAAAATCACCAGAATCATGCTAGCCACCCTACTGAAGCACTTCTTAACCATTGCCTTTGACTGAGCAGTAACAATATCCACTGTAGCATTGTCGGCTAAACGTCAGTAAGTTAGATCTCACCTCCATGTGCTTTACATGGTCCTTGACCCATTTCTCCAGGACATGCTCAAACTCAGGGGTCAGGTGAGCGGGGGCCACAGGGGCTTCTGTGATGGGAGGGTGCAACATCCTCCCCTTGACGGAAGACAGCGCCTTCTCCATCTACAGGACGACAAATGAAAAAAAGATGGATTTAACCATTCTTAACTCTTAACATCGTTAAGAGGGAAAACAGAGAGAGTTCGAGTTGGGAAAGTATTTCATACAGGTGTGGATGCGTGTGCCTGCCCTGTTACCATGTCAGTTTTCAGCTCCTGGGCAGCCAGTCTCTGTAGGAGGAGACTGATAGTGCTGTCGCTCTCTACCCTCAGCTGTTGAAGCTGTTCCTCTAAGCTGGGCACAAACGGACTCTCCTGCAGCTCAATACTGCAACAAGTGACAGAAAAGGTTTGTGAGTTTTACTGTCTCAACATGGTGCGACTGCAGGACACAGATGGACAGCCGGATGGACAAATACGTGCGCACACAAACACCCTATCAGACTCACTTACCTTGTAAGTTGCTCATTCAAACTCGTGTCCATGTCCAAATCACTCAACACCTGTAGGGGAAGAACAAAGCATGTTGGGAAAATTAAAAGAACTATATCTGATAACACAAAAGAAAACAATACTGAATTATCCGAAAGGGCCAGCGATTTCTCTCTCACCTGGGAGACATCGATTTCAGATTTCAGCTCAAGCTTAATGTGTATTTGAGCTAACATATATATATAATATAGACACTAGCTTTCCAGCATTTTAGGTGGAAGTAGCTATTTTCATTTATGTGCACAGGTTCGTATCAACATGAATGAACAAGGAAAATTGCCTTTTAAGTTTAATGAACTTTGGCAATTATCAATAATAATGCAGTTTAATAAAAAAGATAATGAACTGGGTCGTACCATTTCGGATGCTGAGGGGTCAGTTGGTTGGTTGAGGGATACAAACAGGTTTTCAGGTTGTGTGGGCAAAACTAAAATCGTATACCAAATGCCTGAAGGAGGGATGGAGAGAAAGAATCAAACTGAATCAGTGGAAATGACAAGAATCAAATTTACACTACCCAACCAAACTAATTTATATGAAAACATGGCAAGCCACCATATTTCAAGACAGCTTGAACAGACGATTAGAACGGATCAGAAAGGAGCGATGTCTCACCAGAAGTCATGACAAGGAGGAGGAGGAGGTAGCCGAGCGCCTTCCTCACAGCAGGGCTGCACAAAGCACGTGCTACAGGAGAGCCTAAATTCAGCCTAGGATATCAATGAAAGAAGATTATGTTGATTACACGTGATGAGCATTATGTTACATTACTCGTGCACACACACACACACACACACACACACACACACACACACACATACAAGTACCTCAAGGGGGTGTCATCGCAATTAATGTTGGTATTGCTGCTTGTGTCTGACAGGTAGCGTCCGGGTGCTGAGTGGCAGCGCCTAAGCAGCCGCATGACTGGTACAGAGAGAGAGAGAAAGAGCATAGACAGACAGAGATAGTATCAGAAACACTCGATAACTGACATGATGTTACACAGAGGTTCGTGGTCAAACATCTAAATCACTAGGCGTTCCTAGTGTCCCAGTACTGGAAGACCTTGAGCTTTTTTCCATCTTGCATATATTTATCTCATTTATTGATTACCTTCCAGTCTCTCTTTAGTCTCTCTTTTCTCTTACAGTGAATATGTGAGAAGCTGGTGTGATGTGAGATGAAGAAGAGTGTACCTCTGAGCTGTCCAGTGGGTGGGGAGGCTGCAGCGGTAGGATCACCAGCTACGTTCAGCCTAGGATATCAATGAAGGATTATGTTGACTACACGTGATGACCATTACGTTACATTTACTCGTGCAAACACACACACACACACACACACACACACACACACACACGTACCTCAAGGGGGTATTGCTGCTTGTGTCTGACAGGCAGCGTCCGGGTGTTGAGTGGCAGCGCCTAAGCAGCCGCATGACTGGTACAGAGAGAGAGAGAAAGAGCAAGACAGACAGAGATAGTGTCAGAAACACTCAATAACTGACATGATGTTACACAGAGGTTCGTGGTCAAACATCTAAATCACTAGGCGTTCCTAGTGTCCCAGTACTGGAAGACCTTGAGCTTTTTTCCATCTAACAGACGTTATCTCATTTACCTTTCAGTCTCTCTTTAGTCTCTCTTTTCTCTTTTCAAACAGTCGATCTCTTACAGTTGTGTCTCTTCTTACAGTTGGTCCACAGCATGTGTGTCTATGACGTTCCGCTCCAGCTTCTGCTTCAATATGAGCTTCAATATGACATCACATTCTATGACATCGCAATGAGCTTCTTGTGCTGACTCTGTTCTGCTGCTGATGGTGCCCACTGCCCAAAGCTATATCTGATACAGTAATAACGTTAGGTTGTCAGTGCTAACCCTTGAGAGTGTATTAGGATTTTTGACAATTCTGCACATCACTTCTGTGTGGAATCCTCCATCCAAAGATATTGGTGGAATGCAATCCAAGTAGTAATCCAAGTAGTAAAACTGAATGAATGAATGAATGAATGAATGAATGAATGAATGAAAGAATGAAGTGTAAAAGTGAACTCAAATAAATTAATTGCAAGACATGTTTTTACCCTGCATATGAATGTGTGTGTTAATACTTAACCTTTTGGGAATTTCAGAGAGATTAAAAAAAGAAAAAAGAAAAAGGTAAATGCCAGAGAGCTTTCTCAAGGCTTTTAATTAATTTTCTCTAGTGGGTGCATTTTAGCAATGTTGGGACAATTAAGATTGTTGAAATCAAAACTCACAGATAAAAATGACAATCCATGAGGAGTGATTCCTACAGCACAGACAGAGTGTGTAGGTCACCCAGCTGCCACAGGATGGCAGTATTGTGTCACTAATAAGATCACCACTCACTCACCACTTCAACCTGAACATTGGTCTGGGAACAGAAAATGCAATGTTGGTCTAATCTCTCATAAAAAGACATAAATGAACAGGAACACATATGTGTATAAGTAGGTGACATCTGAAACACAGTGTGAAAGGCTTGTCTACACACCTCTGGGGGGGTTAAAAGCTTTTAGTAGAAGAAAAAGAAAATAGAGGAGAAGAGAGAGAGGAAGAAGACAACTAGAACCACCCAGGAGTGAATCTTTTAATTCTGGTGTCCACTGACGCTGACACACACTTTCAAAACATACAATCCAATGCACTCCATCATTGAGCACCACCACCCATGCCCGGTTGCAGGTGGAGGCAGCAGTGGCAGCAGCCAGCGAGGCCTTCCCTGGCTGGTCAGCCCGCAGCCCGGAGCAGCGAGCTCAGGTCCTCAACAAGCTGGCGGACCTGATTGAAGCCAACCTGGAGGAGTTTGCCCAAGCTGAGTCCAGAGACCAAGGTGTCCCGTGCTGTTTGAATACGGTGGTTTCAACACATGTATCAGTCAGTCAGCTAAATCAGTCTGTAATCTGCAATCTATTTGCCACCAAAACTTCTAATCCCATTTTTATCCACTATATTTTCTGGGGACAAGCCATCACTGAAGTCAATCGTAAAAACTACAAGGTCAAATTTAGATTCACCCAGACCAAGATTATGGAAAATGCCCATTGTTTCATCATGGACGCCAACAAGAGTCAACAGCAAAAATAAGGCAATCTTTAGTTTACTGCCACAGTACTTCTTCTGTTGACTGTATTATAGACTTAATGGATTTATTGACTGTGAGGAAAGAATAAAAAGTGACCAAGGAAAGGCAGGAGTGGGTGACATTGGTTTTAAGGAGTTTTGTGGACGGGTTCATGAACTATCAACCCTCTGGATTTAAAAGTGTTTTTATCTGTGTGTAACTAACTTGACTGCTCAGTCTGCAACACTGAAACATCACTGTAACACTCAGAAACACCAAGGACCCTGAACACATTGAAACCTGAGTAACTCAGAATCTAACTTAGAGTTGATATAAACCATAATAACCTTGATGAAGAATCGTTATCACAACAAAATAACCAGGATTATCATTTGAGACATAATATTCATAATACTGTCAATTCAAACACCTGGATTCCTTCAAAATGAAACAACTGGGTGTTATGAGAATGAAGGTTATATTATTATTACATTATTATTACATGTTTTGAAGTAAGTTAAGTGCATTGGCCACAACCCTGTTTGTTGTAACCGTTCAGGTAAAACGGTAACGTTGGTGGTGGACATTCCCAGATCGGTGTACAACTTCCGGTTCTTTGCATCATCGGTGCTCCACCACACCACCGACTGCAGCCAGATGGACCGCATGGGATGTGTCAACTACACTGTCCGCTGTCCTGTGGGAGTGGGTGAGTGCTCTGTGTTTGAGTGTGTGTGTGTGTGTGTGTGTGTGTGTGTGTGTGTGTGTGTGTGTCTGTGTCTGTGTGTGTGTATTGGGTGAAACAAAAAAAAAATCTTCTCCACCCCATTTGTTGTCTGTGTGTGAATATATACGTGTGTTGCATATATGTTTGAATGTCAATTAATTCGTATGTGTGTGTGTGTGTGTGTGTGTGTGTGTGTGTAGCTGGCCTGATCAGCCCCTGGAATCTCCCCCTCTACCTGCTTACCTGGAAGATTGCCCCTGCGGTTGCTACTGGCAACACAGTGGTAGCCAAACCCAGTGAGATGAGCTCTGTCACTGCCTGGATGATGTGCAAATTGATGCAGATGCAGCAGGCTGGTCAGTACCCAGTACAGACTACAGTACCCACAATGCAAGACCAACACTGACATATCCATGCCTTTCTTGCCACACTCACTTTTGCAAATCTCTCCCTAGGTTTTCCTGTTGAAATACCTCTTATTCTCAGTGTTATTAACTTGTATTGTTATTAAACAAACATAATAATGATAATGAATGATGGATACATGAAACTCTCCCTCTCTCTCTCTCTCTCTCTCTCTCTCTCTAGGTGTCCCTCCAGGAGTAATCAATATCGTATATGGAACTGGACCGAGAGCAGGCGACGCCCTCGTTGGCCATCCTGATGTCCCATTGGTCTCCTTCACAGGCTCCACGGCAACGGCCCAGCGAATCACAGAGCGGAGTGCCCCCTACTGTAAGAAGCTCTCATTGGAACTGGGGGGTAAAAACCCTGCCCTTGTTTTTGCTGATGCAGACCTGGACCAATGTATTGACACCACTGTCCGCTCCAGCTTCTCCAATCAGGTGAGAATAGGGTCACCGCTGAGCCAGGCAGTGTCATAAGTGTGTCTCCTCAATACAGAAAAGCTGTGTTCTCCTTTTAGATGCAAAAGGGACTGATGAAGTAATGACATGGAGTACTATAACTGCGATACAGCTGTTTGGACAGCAGAGGGTAGTGTGTTTCTATCGCTCATTTAGGTTTACACACAACAACAAACAGGCTTCATGTGCTTTTCAGATCTGTTTCATCATGTCAAAACGTGGGGAGCGCTTTCTGTCTCCCTCCTCACTCTCCTCTTCAGCTGTGGCATTTCATATAATGTTAAGTGTCTCTTCACATTTACTAGTGTGGAAGCTTTCAACAGATTCAGCTTTCAACACAATAATCCCACAGAAGCTGGTAGAGAAACTGTCCCTACTCGGCCTCAACACCTACCTCTGCAATTGGATCCTAGACTTCCTGACAGAAAGACCACAGACCGTCCTGTCATCGGCCCCCGAAGGGTTGTGTGCTCAGCTGGCTGCAGTTCACGCTGCTAACCCATGACTGCTCCACCAAATCCAGGTACAAACCACATCACTAAGTTTGTTGATGACAACAACAGTGGTAGGGCCTCATCGGCAACAATGATGAAACAGCATACAGGGAAGAAGTGGAAGAAGTCCCTCAATGTCGACAAGACAAAAGAGTTGATTGAGGACTGGGATCGACCATGCACCACTGCACATCAACCATTCCACTGTGGAGAGTCAGCAGCACCAAAGTCCTTGGTGTGTACATCGCCGATGACCTCACATGGTCCCTGAACACCACCAACCCCCCCCATCCTCACCACATTCTACCGTGGCACTGTTGACAGTGTCCTGACCAACGGCATCACCGTCTAGTACGGGAACTGCGACGCAACAGACCGCAAGACCCTGCAGCGGATTGTGAGGACGGCAGAGGGCATCATAGGGGTCTATCCAGGAAAGATGCCTACGGAAAGCCTCCAGCATCGTAGGGGACTCTTCCCACCCCTCTCACAGACTCTTTGACCCCCTGCCGTCTGGCAGGAGGTACCGCAGCATCGAAGCCAGCACCACCAGGATGGTCAACAGCTTCTTCCCCCAGGCTGTCAGACGGCTCAACACCTTGCTGCTACCCAAACAACATACACGGGTCACTTCACACTTGACACTTGACACCACTACTCAGGACATTGTTTTTCTACTATATGTTTTATTCTTTTATTTATTATGTTGGTTGTATTTTATGTCTTATGATGTGTTTTTTTGCACCTTGGTCATGTGAGGAACCACATTTCGTTTGGCTGTATGTGCTACATGTATGGCTGAAATGATGAAACTCGACTTGACTTGACTTGAAGTAATAATTCTAAGTAGTGGTTGAGAAACTGTAGAAGCTGTAGACCACAGACCCCCATCTGATAACTGTTTTGTCCCAGGGTCCCACATGAATTTGTTGTGTGCTTCTACTGCAGGTGGGGAGAGTGAAACCTCCGCTCAAAATAGTCATTCTCATACATTTCCTCCTTGTGCTAACTTCTTAAGGCCGAAAACAAACCAATCCTCATTTTGCTGAGGACCCCCTGGAGAACTCAAGGACCCCTGGAGGTGCCAGGACCCTAGTTTGGGAGCCACTAACATTGTACCTCTGGCCACACTCTTGTCGGTCTACAACACTGGTCCTACTCAGATGAGTGGAAGTGGCTCCATCGTGTTCTTAAGCTTTTGGTTAGAGTTCCAGTCTCATTACAACTCTGGTTACTTGACTGTACCATTGTTGAATAGATACTTAAATTTATCAGTGCAGTGTTAGATGTATCATATGTACCCATCCTGTATAAATCAAATTAACACCAAACAAACATGGGCATGTTGCACATTTGAAATAGTTTTCAATATGTCCCACCATGACTTTTCTTAGACCTGATTTCTGCATAAACCGTCATGAGGTTTTCACCATCATGCAAGGAAACAGTATTTGCAGTATTTCCCCAGAGCTGGGGGGTTTTTAGGGGAAGGGATGAATTTGGCACTCTCTTCTCTCTCCCTCATCTCTTCCCCACTGTCTCCCACTCCTAGTTAGTCTCTGAGGGGGGAGATGAAATATTCAGAGGGAGCCGTCAGAATGCACAATGTTCCTCCATTAGTGGGATGTGCTGCAGGACCGCTGGAGGACTGAGCTGCATCAAGGAGAGCAACCCTGCAGATCAGGGGGCTGGGACGGCATAGACACAATAACAGGACAGACTGTAGGCCTCACGTTTCACTGTTGAATTGATCTCCTAATGGTGATCGGCAAGAGCTGTCAGTAGGACCTGCTCCATTTAGAGACAGAAGTAACCCCATACAACACACAAATCAAGAGTGGCTAACCTAATGATAAATCTACAGTAGCAAATTGTAGTCGTAGTAGTATGTTTATAGTGACCTAATTGTACTTTATGGTGTTTTTTTCATCTCCTATATGCTATGACTATCATATTCCTCTAGGGACTAGTTTTAGCTTTGTTTTGATATTTGTATACCATCTATTTATAGGATTATTATGGTTATTTGGTTCTGGGGATATGGATATTGGGGAAAGACAGATGGGGGGGGGGGGGGCTTACCACTCTCCACCCCCCAAACCCACACGCACACACACACACACACACACACACACACACACACATACACACACGGTAGGGTTCGTCCTCCCCTTGTGCATTTAATAGCTGTTTGCCTCCTCTATTCCTTATCCCACCCTTACGGAATCTAACTATAGTAATACGATAATACATTTCAGAAGGATACTATACAAATATTACAGGAAAACTATAAATGCCCATTACAGGTATATTATAGGAATATTATAGTGATAGCAGAAATTGGCCACCATAAACTCACTATTGAGCACCACAGGGACACTATAAGTTCCTATAGGAATATTATAGGAACATTATACTGATTTTTTTTTTAGCTGAGCTGCAACCAGCCGCACTGTAGGGACACACCTTCATCCACTGCGGACCTATAATCTCCGTGTCGGGGTATTAACGAAAGAGCCTCCGCCATTCATAACCGCTACTGGTACAATGAATGAACTCTTAATCGTTGATCCCCTCCCCGTCCTCTCTCTCTCTCTCTCTCTCTCTCTCTCTCTCTCTCTCTCTCTCTCTCTCTGCCCACCTCGGCCGGGCTGTCGCATCCCCTTCCCTGCGTAGAGAGCTGCATGGCAACGGGAGGAGGAGGAGGACGCTGCTAGGGCTGAGGGAGGGTACCACGGGTCCCACGTGCCCTCACCACCGCAGACTCAACGCACTTCTCTTGGTTTTTCCCATCCTCCGTTTCCGCATACCGCATATTCGCATACGCACACACACACTGACACACGCGCACATACAACCTCATACACCCATAGGCACACACACCCGCACAGCCTTGGAGGAATTATGCATCCGTGGTGCGCACTCCCCCATACCTTATTATTTCTACACGCCCTCACCGATCAGTCTCTAGGTCTGTTTTGATCATCTCCGCCGTAAACCGAGGCATTTTTCATCATCCTGACATGCACTTCCAAATTCTCCGTAGCGTTGCTGGCTGGAGCTGAGAGGGAGGGCGAGATGAGAGGGCGCTCTGTTTAGCAGACTCACTTTGGATCTTCGCCATCATTTTTGCTGCGCGTTTTTGTGTGTGTGTGTGTGTGTGTGTGTGTGTGTGAGAGTGTGTGTGAGTGTGTGAGTGTGTGTGTGTCGTTTTCCCCCTCCGTCGGCTGGGTTTGTGGCATGTTGAGGCTCTCGATGTTATAATCCGAGGGAATATGTGAAGATCATGCTGGCGGTGTGGTGCTTCATGGTCTTTGCTGCAGTGGGCGAGAGGCTTGCAGTCTCAGGTAAGAGAGAGAGAGAGAGAGAGAGAGAGAGAGAGAGAGAGAGCGGGGATGGAGGGGGGGAGAGAGGGAGCAACCTTTTCGTTTCCTTTGCATTGACATTTTTGCACCAGCAATCACTTTTCGTCCCTCCCGGTAGCCTGTGATTTTATTGTAGCGGTATCTCCGTGCCAAGTAAAATACCCTCTCTCCGTTGCGGTAGATTTGCTGCATCAACACATTTCCACCGCAGCCCCCTGGCCTATCCGATTCAGCGCATAACCCCTTCCAGCAGGGCTCTATCACATCAGCATCTCAAAGCACCTTGCTAAAAGCACCTGTCCTGCACCAAGGCGATGTGCTTCGCAACCGGATGATCGGTGATGTTAGGCTAGGGTAGGGCCTACATATGGGCGTCAGTATGGCAAAGTCCATGCGCTCTAATATTATTTCCCTCGAATCTTACAGACATACTTATATACTCACAGTATATCCACTATATTTCTTGGGATAAGTGCAAAAATTAGGGATAACTAAGAAGACTTTATTTGGTCAGTGTGATGAATTGTTACTTAGGTCACCAAACTATCAGCTTAGAGAAAAAAGATATGGCTTCCAAATAGATCTTTGCCATTTTCTCTTGATATTTACTCTGCATTGTGCTAAAAAGTTTAACATCAAGTTTGGACCCACTTAGGCTATTGCCATATCCAATTGCCACCCATGAGCCAGTGATGACTCTTTCCCTGCGTGTACCCATAGGCGCGGATAGGACCCCGGTGCAGGATGGCAGCGTGTGGGACTGGTTCACCCCGGTGGGACGGCCAGATGGCGGGGACGCCGTGGCCGAGGTCACCTACCCAAAGCGGTTGGTGCAGCAGATCGAGTCGGAGGAAGAAATGGCTCATGACTACTTGGATACCAGGGTGAAGAACAGCACCGCCGACGCGTCGGTAAGCTGTGGCTGCAGGGCGGCCTCTCCAATCTCAGGTCCCCCACCCTTGTTTATCTTCATGTTCAGGCCATTCTGTCAGGAAACACTGTGACTGCCCCTTCGGTTCTCGCACCCAGGGTTCCCTTGACAGGGTTCCCCAGCAAAATGAGGAATTAGCAGCACAAATCTTCTCAAATGGGGATCAGTTGTGTAAAGTTTTTGTATTTGGGGGTCTGTGACTTATGAAGTAGCTATAGATACTGCAGTAAATCCACACTGTGGCCTTCTAGAGACGGTGTGCAGACCCATGCGGGAGTGACTGTCATCCTGCTGATGGGAACCTCCTTTGCCAGAGTCCGTAAAGCAGCGCAGTGCTCAGCTCTCTGCTGCTCAGGCTGCTCCGGCTACATAGGGATGACAGGGCAGGGAGGTGGCTTGCTGCAATCTCCGCTCCTCTGTGGTTTTGACCCACTTATTCATTGAAAACCCCTTCAGAAGTCCACGGTGCAATAATGTCAGCAGGAACTAAACTAAGACAGGCTGGGAGAGAATAGGCTGCTGCTCGAGGTTTGAACGGCAGCAAGTCGCCAGCTCTGGGCTCAGTGTCTGGGACTTGAAATCAAAACGGGCAGTTGCAGCAACCGTCGAAGCACAAGCCCGGAGTTTGCGTGCGTGTTTTTAGTTGCTCTCATTGCCACACGATGAAGCTTAGCCCCTCCTGAAATATTCAGACATCTCGTCCGGTTATCTGGCTGCCGTGATGCGCTCCTCACTTCTCCATTATTCAGTGGTGTGTTGAAGTATGTCCCCATCAATTATGAAACAGGCCTGTGTGAGAAGTGCTGCACGGGCCAAGGCTCCTGAGCACTCTCTCTCTCTCTCTCTCTCAGATGATGATGATGATGATGGTGGTGGTGTACTTCAGAGGAACACTCATGAAAGAGAAAGTGCATTAGGCTCCTTACACATAACACAGTCAGACGTTGGAGTATCATAGTTAAGACAAGATGAACATTATTGTCCCTGGAGGGAAAAGTGTCTGGACACATTTGATGCTGTGTATCAAAAAAAAAAGAGAAAAGAACACATTGAAATACATGGATAAGATATAAATTAGGAGATTGTTTAAGAAGACTCGCCTAGACCTGCTTGCTGTCTGATGTTTTTTGAAATATTGAAGCAGCTTAAAATGAGGGACATGATGGAACAAGAAAGCACCAGGGGTTAGGCTTAACTTAACTTGGTTTTAGTGGTTTAATAATATCACGGCATGTTTTGCTCAGAACAGATGACGATTTTATTTTACCTGTTCATTTCTGTGATAACGAGCCCGGTTATTATTTTGTAGGATTAGATTATTTATTTTAAAATAGGATGGATTAAGATTATTATTATTATTAGATTGTAGGTGCCAGGTTGGATATATCTGATGCTGATATTATCGACCAATCATGTCATGTTGGCATATAACAAATACATGAAGAAAAAGATCACATACAGAAATCAAGCGGTTTGAAGAGCCACAGTGCCTGTTATTGCTATTGCTACTTGAAGCTAAATTGTGGAGGTGTGAGGGAGTGGCATGCTATCACAAAAAGCAGGTATACTGATAACCGATCATTCTGCTCCTGACATTTTGGGTCTAAAAAAAAAAAAAAAACCTGGCGCCATCTGGCCCTATCAGATAACGTAGCAGAGAGAGATGGGCGATGAAGGGAGGGGATGGTCTGCCACAGAGGTAGACTCTCAGAACATGGTGTGGACCGATGGACACCTTGTTTCCCTCACTTCGAGGCAGTAGCAAGAGATCTGTCGTCCGCAGTCTTTGGAGGGGAACACTCCTCGGACGGTGATGCGTCTTCGTGTAAAAGCCCAGTGATTCACTTCAGCCTGTTTCCTCCAGACTGTTGGAGAGACACACTGTTGTTGTCTGCGGTGAATCTCTGTCTCTCTCAGCCAGGAGGGCCCCGCTCTCTCCTCACCTCTCTCTCTCTCTCCGGCTTTGGCAGCCGTCCATCGGTGGGACATTGTTTGTGCCGCCCCGCAGAATCCAGACGGATCAGTAAAGCTCTCTCTCTCTCTCTTCCTCCTCTGTCTGTCAAATCAATCCATCTCTATCGTGAAGCTCCAGCTTTGTTCTGTAAAGGCCGCGGTGCCCTGCGGTCATGTCTGCTGGAACGCGGGCGGCCGACGCAGATCAAGGGAGACTTTGTTCGTAGTTTCGGGTCCGCCGACGTGCTTTTTCGGACCGCACCCACTGATCCCGGTGAATTATTCATGGCACTCTTTCAAAAAGTGCTCTGCGGTTTTAATGGAGCGACACAATAACCGGACTTGTCCAAAGTGAAACGCGCCTTTTGTCTCTTTGTGTCTGTGTGTGTGTTTTTTTTCCAGCCAGTCCACTTGGCCCAGAGCTGTTTCCAAGTGGAAGCCTTTGGACACTCCTTCACTCTGGACCTGGAGCTAAACCAGTTAGTATATCTCACACTATGATACTATGATGCTGTACTACGATCATATCATCATACTGTTAGATTCTCACATGTACCAGTAGCTGTTTCTAATCAACATTAGCAATTCCTTGCATTCCCTGCAAATGCACTTAGCGCCTCTATTATGGTACACGACAAGACATGTATTAGGGGAATACCAATGTAAGCACACACACACACACACACACACACACACACACACACACACACTATAGGGTAGATAGAGTGTGGCCTGGATTATGAGGTTCCAGGGCTTCAACATTGACTTTATTAACACCAACGCTGATATGCACTATACAGTTCATTCACAGTACACCATAACCCTTATTTAAGGACAATACAACTCTATTTGCTTATTCTCAGTGCAATCCATTTGAGAGAGAGAGAGAGAGAGAGAGAGAGAGAGGAAGCGAGAGAGTCCCTAATGGAAGTCATTCTCTTGATTACAGGATGAAGGGAAGATGTTTGTTAGAAGGTATTCAAGGTGTCGTTTCCCTCTCTTTGCAGTCATCTCCTGTCCTCGGAGTACGTGGAACGGCACTTTAACCAGGATGGCAAAGCCTCACAGTCTGTGGTAAGAGTCATCTGCGTGGGGTGTGGATGTGTACAGACGCGGTTTTTTTTTGCGAAAAGAAGCGCGCGGTATCAGAAGTGAGCTTCGTCGTTTCACGCGAGGCCGAGGCGTTACATGATCTGGTGATTCATCGTAATCCACCATTCCTTCACATATTTCAAGGTATTTGACAAGGTCCTCTAACCTAGAACGCTTCACAAGTGGAGATTAAAGTCAAGAGTCTCAGCTTTGAGACTTACAGATGCTTTTGTTTTTTTTTAAAATGAATGAGGTGTTTTTATTATTTGTTTCTGGTCTCTTGTCTTCCTCCTTTCATCCTTTATCACAGTTGTTTCATATTGATCTGTCTTATGATGACTGGATGGTCTTACCTTCGTGTTTTATCTATTGTGGTGGTCTTTCTGGCTGCGAAATAAGGCGGCGAAATGCCTGTGGTGTAAAACCTCATGCTCGGGAGAGAGAGAGAGAGAGAGAGAGAGAGAGAGAGAGGGAAAATGGATGAAATCTATGACATCTAATGTGATATGTGCTTGTGAGGACAGACCAGAGGAATGTCACTGCATTCTGCTAGCCAGGAGGGACGACAGTGTTTCTTTTTTTTAATTTTTTTAAATTTCATTGTACAAATGTGCTACTAACTTCCCCCCCCCCCTTACCCAGCACCCACCCACCCAGAACCCTGTGTCCCCACCCACTCTCGTTCCCAACTCTCCCTCGGTCCTCCTGACCAATCAGGAGCCTGTCTCCATAGCAACGAGTTAGCTCAGCGGTGTCATTAAGTTCTTGGCATAGAAGAGAATGAAAGAAGACCGTGAGGGAGGGAAGAGGAGCGCTACCGAAGAGGAGGAGGGAAAATGAGAGTAAATGCCAGTTAATACAAAGGCACGATGGGCTTTGGCATCGGGAGGAGTAATTTTCGATGCGTGTGCACGTGCGCGCATCCCTCTGTGTGTGTGTGTGTGTGTGTGTGTGTGTGTGTGGACATTTGGTTTCTTCCGAGAGCCGTGGGTGGGAGGGCAGGCTTGCAGAGCTGGGGATGGAGACCTGTAGTCAGGCCAGATTGTCGCTCGGCTGGATCGGGCCTCACCTGAATCTCTGCTGCCGCTGGACGTGGCGTGATGCATTCAGGGGCAGCGCGTCACCCCACGAGATATCTCTCGTTGTCAAGCGGCGCCTCTCATTTCCATTCAGAGTACTAAGTGGCCAGTTCTGTCTGTGCTGTTGGCGGCGAGGCTCAGATGCCCCTGCCGAATTCAATTCAATCCAGGTGAGACAATGCTCCTTCACCTCTCTCACCTTTCCCTGCGGGTTTTTCTCTTCAGTGCAATGACGTATGGAAGCAGATGAAAGCCGGGGGCCGTCTTTGGGGTAGTCAAGGTTGTTAGAAGGACAGGAAGGAGAACAGAGGTCCTTAGTTACTCTACTTCTTCTTCGCTCTCGTCCACCGCTACAGGAATAAAAAAGACTATTTGCAGCCTGCCTGCAGCACGGTTACTCCATGTGTCAACTGTGTGGGCAACTCAAGTGTTGATTTATTAAAGAGTTCCCCATGCAGGGTGCCCCACCTCTATTGTCAGTGGAGCAGAGTAGAATGGAGTAGAGAGTACACTGCAGAAGTAGGTCACAAACTGTGCCACGAACGCCGTAGCGGGGAAGAGGGAGAGTAACACCGAGGGAGATGTGCCCGCAGAGGTTTCTCCTCAGCGCTGAAACATCAGGGTAGCAAATGAACTAAGAGAGCCCGTGTGCTTTGCGTCTACAGGGAGGGGAGCACTGCTACTACCAGGGGAGGTTACGAGGTTTACCGGAGTCCTGGGCAGCTCTCTCCACCTGCCACGGCCTATGGTGAGCCCCCATCCATCACACTGTCCGCTGGGAAGGAAGTGTGGCAGCAACTGTGTCCTCCATACAGTACCGCGCCTCTCAAATGTCATTGTAATCCTGGTTTGTTTTTGTCCGTCTGTGCTCTACTCTCAGCGGCATGTTCTCAGATGGGTTCTTCTCCTACGGGATTGAGCCTATTCTCAATGGGAGCAGTCAGGTAAGCGGTTGTCCATGACAGGGTGGAGGTTAGCAGCAGGAGTAATGATCGCTCCGATGGATGGACGTTGAGCCTCATGTTGTATTTGGTCTGGGTGTATTCTCATCTAGGATGGTGGTGCTCACGTAATCCGCAGGATGCCCGATATCAGACTGGCCCCTGACTGCCCAGGTACATACTTGCTTCTCCATACTTAACCAGGGTAATGAAAAAGCACTGATGTCTAATGTTCTTCTCATGCTATTGCGCAATAAAAAGAGGTGGGAATATGTCCACCCAGTGAAAGTAAGCAGGTCATTTAACTTGTAGAGGTGGAGAGAGAGAGAGAGAAACAAAATCCACAGCTTACATTTGAACTGGCCGCTGTAATATTATTGCTGAAATTGAAATAGAAATTCATTACGATACGTCGCTGTGTCCAGACTGCACAGAGGATAGCGAGCGGGACGGTGACAGAGGAGGCGATGGCGATGATGACGGACCGGACCAAACGAGGGAGGAGCAGGCGTCCGGGGCGTCGAGGCGATCTAAGAGAAACGCGCGCAGGCCCTCTGTCCAGACCGAGACCAAATACATTGAGCTGATGGTGGTCAACGACTACGAGATGGTGAGTTGAACCTGCGAGCGAGTGAGCGTGACCTCGTCTCTTATGGCACCTTATGCATTTTTGCGTGTGTTGACAGTTTGTGCAGCTGCGTCGCTCCAGCAGCCAGACCAAGAACTTTGCCAAAGCGGTGGTCAACATGGCAGACGCGGTAAGAGCTCCGTTTGTAGGATTTACCACCCCTCTCCTCCTCGACGTCCACCACCAACCGTAGAGTTGGTGGTGGACGTTGGTGGTGGTGGTTGGCTCAATTTCCACATTTGAAAATGAATTATCATCGCTGGCTGCACGCGTTGTGGACACAGAAATAATACCGGTTGCAGTTAGCCCAGATGTCACCCGTTAGACTGATGGGTATTTTTGGTACCCAGATCTACAAGGAACAACTGAATACGAGGATCGTGCTGGTCGCCATGGAGACCTGGTCCTCTGAAAACATGATGCCAGGTGGTGGTGGACCCCTTGACGATGCTGCAGAACTTCATGAAGTACAGGAAGGACAGCATCAAAGAGCAGAGCGACGTCGTCCACCTTTTCTCGTAAGGCACTGGTTGGACGTTTTTATTTTTGGGATTACTGATTCATAAATTTGGTTAGCTCGCTCACTGTCTTTCCTTTTCCTCGACTTTAGCGGGCGCACGTTCCCGAGCAGCCGCAGCGGGACGGCCTACACAAGAGGAGTGTGCTCCCTCACCAGGGGAGGGGGCATCAACGAGGTGAGGGGACGACCTGGCGCCGGTGTAGTCGATGCACTTCACGCGTAGGATTTATATCCCAATCTTCCCATCTAAACATTAAAGCGTCCGTGTTTGGCCTCTCTGTTCCAGTACGGGAACGTCGGTCCGATGGCCATCACTTTGTGCCAGAGCCTCGGCCAAAACATCGGGATGAGGTGGAACTACGCGCGCAACTCGGCAGGTGAGGAAGGGATACGGACTGAAGGGATGAGAAGATGTATGATTTAGGGCGGGGCAGAGAGGGAGTGATTGATTTGGGTGGAGCGGGGGGGGGGATGAAAGAATCAATAAAGCCAAGGAAAAGGATGAGGGTAAGGTACAGGATGAAGGGGCTACTGAGGGAAGGGATTAGGTGGGGGGGGGGGTTGGATAGGGAGGATGTTGGGTGCTGCTATCTCAGCCTGGCAGTGATCTGTTATGGGTCCATCTGTAATTAGAGTTCTCCATTAGGTGATTAGTCACCTGAGTCCGAGGGGCGAGGGGGTGGATTAGAGCATCGCTGCCACAGAACAATGGACCGGGTGATTAATGTTGAAGAGCCATTAGCTCCATCATTCACTGCCAGGAGGAGAGCACAGTGCACACACACTCTGGGCCCTGAACATACCTGCTCTATCTAGGAAAGGATTCATAGTACAGTGGATGTGTTAGGTGTCCCTATTTTCTTCTTGGTCTATTTCTTATATTACCTCATCCCACACCTCTCCTCTTTCTTTCTCGTTGTCTCTCTCTCTCTCTCCCAGGAGACTGCAGGTGCCCGGACGCCTGGTTGGGCTGCATCATGGAAGATACCGGGTAAAGATTCACATCACCACCGCGCATCGAAGTGAACGGGGAAAAAAAAAAAGGACTCCTGTAGCCACTCCATATTTGTATCCGTCCTAACGCCCGCAGCAGACAGCGGGGACCGCTTCTTGTCTCGCCCTCCGTCCAGGCTGTCGTTCGTTCCACTCGTTTCCCTCAATTAGCCGGTGGAACACCTGTGACTGACACGCCGCTCGCCGCCTGAGCCGCTTTGTCTTTCGCTTCAGGTTTCACCGAGCCAAGGCACGGATAATTACAGCTATTATTTGATGCGTTAAGCAAATTTGTTGAAACATCAAACCGTAGCGGCTGGCCACCGCCGAAGAATTACCACCGGTGAATTAAAAGCATTTACTGTATGAGTCATTTGGATTTGCCCCCCCCACCCCCGCCCCACGCCAGATGGAACAATGCAGATTTCCATCACCGTTTGAGTAATATCTTACTACAGATGGTAACGCGCGTGTGTCCGTCTGCAAAGTGATGCGGACCGCTACACCCACGTCGGATCTGGCGTTCCCCCAATCTTGATTTTCTCGCCCTCGCTTCGGTCTCGATCTTTGCGTGTCTCTCTTATTGTGTTTTATGTACGCAGGTACTATCTGCCCAGAAAGTTCTCTCGCTGCAGCGTGGACGAGTACATCCAGTTCTTACTCCAGGGGGGCGGTAGCTGCCTCTTCAACAAGCCCAACAAGGTGAGGGGGTGCAGGGTGTAGCGGGGGGAGTGTAGTGGAGCTGATTGCCTCTGGGCGCTATTATTTATAG
Organism: Hoplostethus mediterraneus; assembly: GCA_034670385.1. Classification (NCBI taxonomy): domain Eukaryota; kingdom Metazoa; phylum Chordata; class Actinopteri; order Trachichthyiformes; family Trachichthyidae; genus Hoplostethus; species Hoplostethus mediterraneus. The sequence goes on along the minus strand of JAXDDW010000034.1, from coordinate 1,393,048 downwards.
ACTAGTTAATTATCCCTTTGGCCTAATTTCCTTCAGAACACATATTTACTTACAGGCACAGTAGCCATTGACTTCACATCCTTTCTCCCGTTCCTTTACTGTTTTCTCTCGTTCATAAATCTGCCTTTTCCCGCCGACAATCTCCTACATTCCTCAGACACTTTATCTCTCGCCTCCGTCTGTCCCACACACACACTCACACGTATATGTGTTTCCGTCTCTTTCAGCTGTTGGACCCTCCAGAGTGTGGGAATGGCTTCGTGGAGCCAGGAGAGGAGTGCGATTGCGGCTCACAGGTGGTGAGTTCCCAGATGGACGTTATGTGTCTTCACGATCGATCTGGGTGAAAACCTTTTAACCTGCTGCGTGACGTTTTTTTTTTTGCTGTGTGTGGTTGTAGGAGTGTGCCCGTAGCGGAGGAGCCTGCTGTAAAAAATGCACGCTGACCCACGATGCCATGTGCAGTAACGGACTCTGCTGCAGTGGCTGCAAGGTGAGCAACCTTCTGTACTGTTGTTATTCTGTATTACCGGGTGTCCAAAACATCTGCAATGAAAATGGAGGGGGAAAAAATGACAAGGGGGAAACAAGTGCAACAAGCAAAACATGGGGTTTCAGACATTTCAAGTGTCCAGTTGTTATCTGATGCCTCCTGTTGCCCGCGTTCCAGTACGAGCGGAGAGGGGTGGTGTGTCGAGAGGCCGTGAACGACTGCGACATCCCAGAGACCTGCACCGGAGACTGGAGCCAGGTAGCGCGGCCCGCAGCGTAGAGAGAAATCCTGCGAGACCAGCCTCAGCCGGAGCCTCCAGTAAATCTTGTCTTTTCTCCTTTCCGTAGTGCTCGCATAACGTCCACAAGCTGGATGGATACATGTGCGACAGCGGTCAGGTAAGGTGCCTGGTCGGTGCCACGTTTTCTAACAAAGTGGAAAAATGACGTCGAGTGAAGTTTACATCCCTCGCCGTCCCTCGTTCCACAGGGCCGCTGTTACGGAGGTCGGTGCAGGACTCGCGACGGACAGTGCAGGGGACTCTGGGGTTTTAGTGAGTACAGTCTACACCTCTACACCACCACCCCTTAACCATGTTACATAGTCCTTTCTGGCTTTCTGATCATGTGTTTTCTCGGTCTCCCAGATTCAGCCGATCGGTTCTGCTACGAGAAGCTGAACGCCGAGGGGACGGAAAAAGGCAACTGCGGGCCCGGTCCCGAGGGCCAGGGCTGGCTGCAGTGCAACAAGCCGTGAGTCAAACGTCATTACTTACTCCCCTCACATCCTGCCCTCTTCTGCAATGTGACTGGATTGGATCACCCCAAAAAAAAAGTCCAGTCCAGTCCAGATCACGTGCGCTCCTCCTAAAAGGTTGAACTTTTCTCATCTTTAGAAAGTCGTTCCTTGTTTTTTTCCTATTCCAGAGACGTGTTATGCGGCTTCCTGTTCTGCGCCAACATGACGGCGAAGCCAAAGTTCGGAGACCTGCGGGGGGAGGTGACCAGCCTGACCATTTACCACCAGAACAAGTACCTGGACTGCCGGTGAGTGGGACACGCCAGCACATCCATCTGATCTGATCTCCTTCAGTTTGAACTCTAGCATCCCTTTTGTTCATCCCTCCCTCTCCTCCTCCTCCACCACCCTCTCAGAGGTGGCCACGCTCTGCTGGAGGACGGCTCAGACCTGGGCTACGTGGAGGACGGCACCCCCTGCGGTCCCAACATGATGTGTCTGGAGCGACGCTGCCTCCCTGTGGTCGCCTTCAACCTCAGCACCTGCCCCGGGTCCAGCTCTGCGCGCACGTGCTCCGACCACGGGGTAAGCGTTTGAACGTCGGCCGGCGCTTTTCATCAAATTGACAAGATTATATTTTGTGGTTTAAACTCTCTCTCTCTCTCTCTCTCTCTCTCTCTCTCTCTCTCTTTAGACTTGCAGCAATGAGGTGAAGTGTATCTGTGACAGGGACTACACGGGGAAGGACTGCAGTGTGTTCGACCCCATCCCGGAGCCCACGGTCCCGACGGGCCCAGAAAAGAAAGGTCCGTAGCACTCTCTTGCTCCAGCTTGTCTGTCTCTCTCACATCCCCCCCCCTCTCATAGTCTCTCTATCCATCATCACCCGTAGCTTCTTCTGTGCACCGAAGCCGAGCGCAATATCTCCACGATTTATGAATGAATCAGTCGTGAGAAAGTGAACATCGGTGTTTGGAACCACACAGTGTTTTTTTGTTTCTTTTTCTTCCTTCCTACTGAGTCTTGCGTGTTCACGTGGGAGTGCGTGTGGGCGTGTGCCGGGACGCGACTGTCGGTTCGAGCATATGTGCATGTACGTTTCGTGTGAGCGCCGGTGTGTATGTGTGTATGTGTGTATGTGTGTGTGTGTGTGTGTGTGTGTGTGTGTGTGTGTGTGTGGTATGTCTTGCAGGCACTGCCATCTATCAAGTGTCTCCCTTACTTTCTTGCAGTCTGCCAATGACACAAGAGCAATTTGGGCAGCTGCTCTCATAGGGCAAAAAACCAAAGGCACCCTGAGCAGGAGAGGGGGAATGAGGACAAAGTAATAAAACACTCTCTCCTTTTTTTTAACTGTCGTCTCCCTGACCTCCCTTCGCTCACCCGCCCGTTCTCCCACCTCCACCCCCCCCCACGTGCTGGACCCGCTCTCTCTCCTCTCCTTTCCCGCCATCCTCTCTTTCTCTGTCTGCAGGTTTCTTACGATCTCTCTCTCTCTCTCTCCTCTCTTGATGTCGTTGATGTACAGTGTTGATGCTGTCCTCTGATGTGTGTTTTTTTTAGTGGTGTTGTTTTGTTTCTGCCCCTCCTCCCTCCTCCTCCTCCCTCCTCCTCCCTCCCCCTCCTTCCTCTGCGCAGGTCCCAGTGGCACCAATATCATAATAGGGTCCATCGCAGGTGCTATTCTCCTGGCAGCTATAGTCCTAGGGGGAACAGGATGGGGATTTAAGTAAGAGTTCTGGCATGCCTTTGTGTACCTGTCTGCTTCTACCTAAAGGCCCCCCCACCCCCACCCCCACCCCACCCAAACCCACTCACACCCCTCTGAAACAAATGCCCCGTTTGCAACTCATAACCCAGGGAGGGGAAACGGGGGTCGTCGAGTCGTGAGACGAAGGCTCTGGCGTCACTCGGCACTAAACACACCGCGCTGGTCGTTCGTTTTCTTTGACGAAAATGGCGAGATCAAGTCCTGAGCTCCACCCCTGCGCCATTAGCCTAGCTTTCCCCCCCAATATCGGTAGGGCAGGACCGAGCTGTTATTCTGCCAGGAACCACTACTACTAAACCACTGCTTCCGCTAGCTAACTTGCTTCACACATGCAACTGACCCCGGGCCTAGTCCCAGTGGTGCCACATCTGGAAGCTGCTCTATTTGCAGGTTTTCCTCCTAGCCTCGTCTCCGATCCCCTCCGGTCCCCGTGTAGCAGTGAGCTATTGCAACGGCTGCGGTGGATCAACTTGAGCGTCCTTTTTTCATGAAGTGCTTCACCTGTAGTGCTCTCTTTAGCCCGCTCTCCTCAGATAGGCAGTTCCCCAACCCCCCCCCCCCCCACCCGCTGAAGTGCTTCTTCTGCGCTACTCTACCTGTGCATGCCTTGCGTCTGTTCACTCCTTACACTCTGACCTAAAAGGACCGCTGCCACTTTGACGTTATTGGGGTTACTGAATGTCTGGTTACTTAAAAAGCCAAATCTGAATCGTGGCATCTAAGTCAGCGATCCTTTTAGGGCCGGAGTTAAGTGTCTGTGCATGTGTGCATGAGCTGTGGAGCGGGTTCGTCGTCTCTAGTCGGACCCCTGGCTTGGAGGATGGGTGTAGTAGTCCCAGCGGGGTGCCCCGTCTGGGACGGAGAGGGTTGGTGCCACGACTACTTGTAAGACCTGCTGCATGTGGTGTCATCGCTCTTACCTGGCAAGAAGGATGTTGGACTGGTAGACGAATGACGGACCGACTGACTCATTGCTCAATTCATGTTTTCATTCTCAAAGTTGACACCGACTGAGGTTAAAGCTCAGCCGAGTACGAGCTACTCAGAAAGGAAAGGACGACAGAATTCGATTTTTATGCACAATTCTATCCTGAATGGTTCTTTATTTTAACTTTAAATTTAATGTCAACTGTAATGCGACTTGACTGCTGATGGGTTTTATAACATGCCACCTAGTTTCTTAGCAGTACTCATGTCTTTTTTTGTTATTGTTATTGATGTCTCCTGACCTTGTGTCTTTTCTCTCAATGTGTTTTCCCTGGATGCAGGAACATCCGAAGAGGAAGGTATAACCTTGCAGTAACATGAGCCCTGTGATGTTGGAGTGGCATCCCTCCCACCCCCTCCCCACTCATCCCATCTCATCCCATCCCATCCCATCTTCTCTCAGCATGGCTATGAACCCTCCGTCCACCACCTGGAGCTCATCCCATGGCTCATGTCCACAGAGCGCCATCTAGCAGCCTACTGTAGCATTAGCTCCATCTCACCGCTCCTCTTGCCTGAATGCTCCACGCTACTAACATCCTAGTGAAATGCCTCCTCACCCAGACCGCACTTTAACCCCACTCCCATCTAATGGCCTCCTCCACCTGTAATGCAGTGTGGTTTCCCTTCCGTTTCACCCCCTATCCACCGTGCACCCTTCTACAGCTTCATAGCCGTTTCTGCCCTTAATGATCTCTTACGCTGTCCTTTGCTTCTCTTTCAGATCTGGTGGAGGATAAGATGGCTGTCTGTCTTTCTGTCGTCGTGTCTTGTCTACTCCTGTCTTCCTCCTCGCACTGTGTCGTTTCCACATTGGAGAAGAGGGGAAAAAAAAAAAGAAAAGTCTTCCACTCCTGTCCTAGATCTCTCCAAAACCTTCTTCCGATACTGTCTCTTCCTCCCTCCTGTCTGCTCCCCGTCTGTCCCTCCCCGTCTGGCTCCGCCCCCCTCCCGCGGGCCCCGTGGAGCTCCTCTCACCATACCAGCCAAATCATATTCCCGCGGTTGCTGCCAGCAGGCCACTGAGGATCGCGTCCGGGCCACGCCTAGAGCGAGCAGGTGGCTCTCCCCGTGGGAGACACCAGGGTCTTCCTCCAGTCTGGCGGCTCTGAGAATGTGCTTTTGGCGTCCGTGTACCTCCTTTCCTCGCGTCTCGGACAGTCTGATGAAGAACATATCAACGGTGGACCAATTCAATACGAGACACGTCTTTCCAATGCCCGCCTGCCTGTATACGAACGATCTGGCCACCGATTGGGTCCACAGCTGGACAGGCTGGCCAACAGACTACCGAAATGATGTAATAGGAGCTGAATCGTTTCCTTTTGTCTTAAAGGGGAAGCACCTGGCGATGACAACGTGGACACAACTGAAGAGAATTCCTGAATTGGACTGCTGGAGTTTTCCAAAGAGAGATTGAGGATGGACTAACGATCACTATAAGAATCACGAAAAACCAGGAAACTGGTTTCTGTTTATTGTTAATTGTTATTTTAACTTGAGGCATCCTACCTGCCCCCCCCCCTCCCCACTCCCCCACAAGTTTTCAGGTACAAAAGGGAAGCTAGGTGTTATGGTTTTGGGATCATTTTTGAACACTGAACTTCGAAGCAGCAGAGACCGCAACTTAGTGTTTTCAACCACAGACCTGCCGACATACATTCCACCTCTAGTGTTCACAAACAGCCGTCTGCGTGTGCGTGTGTGTGCGTGTGCGTATGCGTGTGTGTGCTCGCCACCTTCTTGAGACCCAAAGTTTGTACGCTAAGGAGGTTTAATATGTGTGTGAATGTACGGGTGCGAGCGATTTTTAAAGTAAGAGAGAATGTATGTTTACAGTAGCGTTAGGGGCAGCTGGGTCCATCCACACCTTGACCGCTGCCATCACCAGTAGAAACAGGTTTTTACCTCTAGAGACATCATCTCTTTCTACGGCCTGTTGCGCTCTGCAGCCACGGCGCCGTAAAAAGGCAGCACATTAATAACGAAGTAAATGGTTTTTATGTCATGTGATCTACATCAAATGAGCACTAGCCAACTGTACGCACACCTCTTTGTAAATACGTGCAAGATGTACTGAATGTTCAATACACTGTAATGAAATTTAAAAAGCTACGTTAAAATAATGACTTTTATCTGTTTCAGCAAAGCATCCAATGGTCGTTCTCTCTCTCTCTCTCTCTCTCTCTCTCCTGTAGTCCACACACACTGTCCATCCACCTATCGATGTGGCATCACGGCTACGCCAGCTGTCCTGCCAGCTCGCCATCATTCCAGCGATCACTTGAATCTTTTTGTTGTACATTTGTTGATAGCCCCTCGATAGCCCTGGGTTGACGCCTCAGCCTCAGAGACTTTGTAATGATCCCCCAACCCCCTCCCCCCCACACACACACACTGTAAATGAGATTGTAAAGAGATCTAGCTCGGGGGCCGAGGAGGCAGCCGGTCTCACACGAGGTTGAATCTGTTGAGCTTTGCACTATGGCAGATGCACTATTGTTAATTACGATATGTACAGAGTCGGGTATCAAATACAATCTGTGTGATGGTCATTTTGAAGCTTAGGTGAAGCGAAGAAGAGATGCATCTTAACCCCGTATTTTTAGACACCATCTTTTTTGAATAGAGAAAATAAATGAAAGAAATGAACTAATGTAGATGAATTGAACTGAAGGGAAAATGAAATATAAAAAAAAAGAAATGAAACCACACTTGCTGCTCGTGTCAGTGCCTTACTGCGTTGGTGATTTCACTGTTTTAATAGATGGCTGGATGTGGAAGTGTTGCGTTTTTTAAGTTTTTAAACATTGTATTTGTCTTGGGGTTAGGGTTATTTTAGACAAACACTAGTTAGGGACAGAATAGCTCCAACTTGTTGCGCTCTTCTTTCCTGAAACTCTTGAGATATGGTTTTAATACCTTAAAGCATATCAAGCCAGGGAAGCAACCGTGTATATTAAAAGAATATGTTACTTTAATTATAAACAACGTATCTGCAGCTGACAGACTGATGGGATGTTTCTCCACACCATTCAATAAAAGCACCATAGGTGGCTCACACACCTCCTTGATAAAAACTAACAGTCATTAACAAGCACATACCTAGTCAGCGATGGAACGGAGGCATCAGGCCGACTACTGTTTAGAAAAAAATGTGTTTAACAGTAACTAAAGTTCCTCCTTTTTTGTCCTTCGGCTGTGCTAACGGTGCACAGACGCGAGTGTTGTGTTGTCGGGTGCCAACATCCTCGCCGGCCAACATTCTTTGGTACGTTTTCGTGAGAGGTGGGGACAAAGAGCTGGATGAGGAAGTGTTCCGGTGAGGGAAGAGGTTCGAGGTGTCAGTCGGTAACCTCTCCGGTGTCCCACTTGCTTTTGGGTTCCTGCCACCAGTCGGCCACGAACGACTCCTCGTAGTCCCCCACGCCCTCGAACTCGGCGTCGGGGGGCTCTGCGCGAGAGGTGCCCACTTCTTCTTCGCCTACCACGTCCTGATGGTGAACACAAAACACTCTTGGCACTTGGGAAACATTTCTCTTACTTTTTATTGCATCTGGCAAACTTCCTTTTTGTGTCTGTAAATCTTTCGCTGGAGCACCCTGTAATTCACCCTCACTTTCTCGCACTCCTTCTTCTTCCCCCGCCCAGGTCGAGCCGGGAGGGGCTGACCTGAGTTAAATGCATGTGGCGGGGCCTCAGTGGCCGACACCTCCCAGCGACATATCGCACACTACTGGCGGAAAGCACAACCCCCCCCTTACACCCTCCCCTGTCTGCATCCCCCTTTCTCTCCCTTTCATCTTCTCAGCCTTTTTCTTATGCTCTCCTTTTTCCACAATCTCAACAGTAGTCGCGCTCAGGATCAGCTCCTCCAAAGTAGGCGAACTAGTAGAAGTTTACTACAAAACTCGTTTTGTTTTGGCAGGTTGACTCAAATAGTTTTCTTTCACAGTTTCACAGTCTCAAGTTAGCTGAAGGAAAAGTGTCTGAAATTGCTATTTACACTTGCCTCCTTCCACAACCGCAACCCTAGAGCTGGTGGGGATTCAGTGTCTTGCTTAAGGACACTTCAGCAGGGTGGGTGCTTGCTGATATGGGGGGCGGGGCTTGAATTTGGGTGCTCCGATTGAAAGGTCGGTCAAAAACACACTTCCTCTACTTCACCACCCGCTCTTACCTCGTCGTCTGTTTGCAGGTAGTTCAGCGAAAACTCCAGCATCTCTTTCTGCTTGGTCGTCTGATTATAGTACCTCAGAGCCTCCTGAAAAAAACAAAACGTGCCATCAGCTCTTCTGTTGACCCGAGCGGCAGGCGAGAGCAAAGCTACGGCTAAGCGGCTTTACGGCACTCCGCCGCAGATTCGGACCCTTTTCCTTCTCCTTTACTGCTCTTTCGCCCCTTTCCCTTCCGAAGCCTCGAAGTATTTACAGCGATGCCCACTCCGTTTGAACCGGAGGCGGGTTCAGAGGGGAAAAAAGCTTTGTGTGTTTGCCCAATTACATGAAAAAGTGGCATACTGCAGTTGCTGCCAACACTACGCCGGTAAACAAGCAGGGAGGGTGGAAACAAAACAAGTCCGCCTTTATAGCTGCCGGGACCTTAATTACCACTCTTAGATTGTGTTAATGTTCACGCCAACACCACTTCCTGCTATAGTTGCTGCTTTGGTTTAGTATAACCGGTGTGAGTGAACTACCAGGGGGACTAGGGAGCAATGGGGGGGGGTGGGGGGGGGCTGCTTCACTCACGGGTCGAGGCTGGAAGTGGCCGTCTTCTAGTCCCCACTGCTCCCGGTAGAAGCGGTAGTACTGCACGTTCTGCTGCATCACCTGGTCCTTGGGGTCGAACAACATGTAGCTGGCTGCACACGGAGCGGCGCTCTTTACATCATTCACTGTGGAGGAGCGAGAGAAAATCAGGTGCCGGGTTATAATAGCGTAGTATAAGGTGTCGTGCAGCGTGCTCGCCGGTCGCGGCTCCTTACATTTATAATAGGCAAACTGGAGGTAGTGGTACATGGTGGCTGCGAACTTCTCCACGAAGAACCCCCCGACGTTGGGCGTCAGGTTGCCCTCGCATTTCACCTTGCACTTCAGCACCTCGGTGTACAGATCTGGAGAGGGGGAGAAAAAAAAACGAGAAAGATGGAAAATTATGATCCCGCTCCGGCTTTGCATGCCGACGTGCTCCCGAAAGAGGAGGAGGGTGTTCTCCGCTGCCCCACCTGCCAGCGTGGGGAAGAAGTCTTTGAACTCAGTGATCTCGTATGAGCCCTCGCAGCCCGCCAAGCAGAGGTCGTATATTTTGAAGTACTCCGCGATGGCCTGCTCCATGCCGCGGGCGCTGCTGCTGAAGTCTCCGTTGTTGTACAGCGTCACGGCCTTCAGGAACACGTTCTGGACAACCGGAAGAACAGCAGCGTCGCGTTAGGCTGGGAGTTAGTATGTTGGAGAAGGACAGAAATTGATCACCTACGAACCTCGTACGGCTGCTCTTCGTGGTCGATGAGGTACTCGTCCACGTCAAACAGGCTTTTGTAGTAGTTCATGTTCTTGACTAAGTGCGGATCGTCTGGGTTCTTCTGCAGGAAGGTGTGGGCCGCCGCCACGGCCTTCTCTACGTTGTTGAGCTGAGGCAAAACGGTAATCATGAGAACATGACATTGTAATGGATATCACAGGCTCTCGTCTTTGTCTCGAGACGGGAGCCAGAAGAAACATGATTTGGTTTTATTTTGAAGGCGGATTAAATATGAAACACTAGATCTGTCAGTGAAACAAAGGGCTTTTTCTCCTCCCCTGGATAACTTGACCTCTGACCCCTCGACAACTACTAACAGATGTAGATCACCGATGCCAGAACACTGCCAGAACACAGGGCTTCTTGACGAGCCAACGTACAGAAGAACAGCAGGCGTGTGTGGTTGTAGTTCAGTCCACAACTCTAAAAGGTACACAGGAATGTAGCTCAATACGATGAGGAAGAGAAACGCAGGTATGCATGGTGGCCTTGGCCTGGTAGCAAAAAGGATGTACTCAAGGATGTAGTGGAGGGTAAACTCGCTTTACCCACATTTTTATTTACCATTACATCACTCAATGCACATCACTCTCTATAATATTCTTTAATTCGGAATGATTGTTGTGCCCTTCATCACACCTATGGGGAATAAAAGTATGTGACAGAGGACAGACTGGGATTTGGTCCAGGAATAACCCGGATATTATGTGATGCATGCTGAGAAAATATTCATAACGTTACACAAGCTGAAGATTACCAAACAATCATTCATAAAAAAAATATTCAAACACACTCAACGTCTCACATTCAACACCGGAATAAGCGAGCCTGAGTTGTTCACCCCGCATTACCCCGTGTCTGACAGAGCAGGGGAAGGGGGATCTGTTTCATAGGGGAGCATGTGAAGAGACGTGGCACACGCTCAACTGCTGTGCGGAGGGCTGTTTTACCGACGGGAGGGCTGCAGAAAGTAGCAGGGGAATACATACTTTCCATCTCGTTGCGTCCAAAACCTTTCCCGGTGAGTCAAGCCAAGAGGAACTTTGCAACTACAGACTGTAGAGTCGAGACACGTCATGTTGCTGAACGATTGCGTCCGTGACGCACCGTTAGGGTGACTCCACATCTCCGTGCTCCCCGTTTTTTTTTTTTTTTTTACAAGCCTTCCAATAAGAGCTGCAGCCAGCATCCTAGTACAAAGTCACGTTAACAGTCCTATGTGGACTTATAGCGTGTCTGCGGTGCTGAAAAGAGTTTAAAGTGACCTTATGGTGCTTTAAGGCCCTATTATACCACTATAATATTACTATAATAATCTATGGAGACTTTATCGTACTTATTTATGTCATAGCAATATATTTGCTATGACATTACTATAGGATTTTCTACGGTATAATTTAGTTTGGTGGTGGTATACATTTATTATAGCATAGATCATTTTCGTCAAGGTAGACTGCGTTAGTGTAAAATACCTATAACTCTGTGGTAGGGGGTTCGTGCGTAATGGGCCTTTATAGCGGTGCCACCCAATCTCGGACACCATACACACACACACACGCACACATAAGGACACAAAGCCTATGGGTCTCACCTGGTAGTACGCATACTGTATGTACCGATACGGCGTTCTCTTTTCGAAATCCTGCAGCAAATCCCTCCGCGGGTAGGCGATGCTAAACACCGGGAAGTTCGCTTTGCACTTCTTAAGACACGCCGCGCGGAGCAGGAAATGTCGCGCGACGCGGAGGTTGCTGTCGGCGAACAGCGTGTCGTTGTCCCGGCTGACAGAGCTGCAGTTGCGGCTGCAGAAAGCCTCGCTGTCCCGCAGCAGCCGGTGGAGCCGCAGGCTGAGCTCCAGGTACCTGAGGCTCTCTCCCCAGTTCTGCGCCGCGTACTGCTCCAAGGGCATGGCCGTACGCGGCGTCCAGCGGCATCAGGTCGTTCTTGGGGAAACTTGTGAAGCTGTACTTCTCGTACTGAGCCGCGACCAGGGCCGGGATGAGGAACACTAAACAAAAACTTTTAAGGGGCATTTCTCCGCCCGGTTTTCTCCGGTGTCCAAACTTATTGTGAATGGGTTGGGAGGTTTCTTCTTTACTTGGGAATAGTCCTGTCTGCCTGCACGTAGGCTTGTGCTACCAGTGTAAAGCCTGCTGGGATCAAACACTAGGACTTCTGGTATGAACTTTCAAAATAAAACCCTTTTATTGAGTAATACAAATTGTGACGTGAAAATGAAGAGTAAGAGGAATCTGTAGTTAATGAAAAAAGACAATTATTTCTTTTCAAAATGTCCTTTTCACAGCCATATATTCATAGCCATATAGGCCTTCACATATTTATAGGCATCAGGCTACCAAACATACATGACGAAATGGTAAATTGTCAAACATATGCCTTATTTTGAAGACAAAACGCATCACTTCCGGTCTTATTGTGGCAAAATGTCTAGCTTGACGCAGCCACAACAGTCTGAGTTGGTGGACTTCTGCAGGGTATCAGCAGGAGGCAGGGGATCCTCTATGCGTCCATGTTTTTCTGGGTCATAACACCCAACAGACTCGGAGACCACAATTTTACATTTCCACTTGGATTATTATTATTGCTACAAATGATCCCTAACTCTTTCATGACCTCTTTTCATGATTGAGATTGTAGCATGCAGACTCCAACTACTCGTTAAAAATAAATAAATACAGATTTGCTTTTTAAGGCTTCAGTGTTGTAAACTCGGCTGCTTTAGGTAATCATTTGGCCGTATTGCTGTTTCCATATCTTTGGTATTTTCAGCCTTTGGTTATAAACTTCCAGCTACATTCCAAACAAAACTGACATGTTGAGACAAGGGATGACTATCATTAGACCTATGTGCATGGCTGACTAGTCATTGCTGGTCTAGCCTAATTTATGAAGGTAATTGCAATAGCAGACGCCTAATGGTTTCACATTCCCCAAGGCAAAAAGCAATCCTATATTTTAGTTGGAGTGCGAAGATAGCTCACTTGACATCAATGTATTTTAATATTTGGGTATTAGGACCCAGAGGAAGTAAGATTGAGACCCCTTTTCTGAGGCAGACAGATGTGCAAAGAAGCAAACCTGTGTCTAATAATTCTCTGACATGTAGCATAGAAAAATGTACTGGCTGTGTATAGGCTTGCCATGTTGCTTTAGGATGAATGTAGGTTGCGGGCCAGTTCTTTCATTATTTAATTTAAGGTCCACCTCAGCCATGCATGAATTCATGAGGATTACACGTTTGCAGAATTCCACTAAAAGGTGGGTGGGGGCCCAGGGGCCACTCCTCCTGCTCCTCTTGCTGAAAGCAGGCGCATTTCCAGCTGCGTTGAACAAGCCAGTCTTAACCAGAATATGACAGGAAGTTGGGCCATTTTGTTATCAAAATAAAAGCATAGTAGTTTCAGTAACGCGCCCCCTGGCAGTCATTTTCGAAGCCTACAGCCCGTGCCAACTGCGGCTGAGAGCAGCTGACTGCATTTCTTACTACTCAATAGTCTCAGAAGTATCAAGCAGACATTGTTCATTTCTGTGCGGTTTTGAATCAGAATTGATCATTCACAGGTACATCTTACCTATTATGTATTTAGATAATATCAGCTCCTTAAGTAGCTAGCTAACCATAGTATTTGGTCAGCTAATGGTCATGGTATTTTTTGTTCAGTAGCTAACTTTATGTGGCGACCTAGTAGTGGCTAATAGTTGCATGTTAACAGTAGTTGCAATGCTAAGTTAGCTTACTTGTTACTTGGGTAGCAAACCCAAACCCAACTGCTGGTTCTCACAATGTCAATGTCACAGTAACCTACATTTCAAATCAAATCAAATTGAATGGACATTTAAGATCTGAAGCAAGTGCAGAGCCTCTATTGGGGTGTACAGAACAACAAAAACACCGCTTGTATTTTTTACAAGATTACTCCTTGTATTGTATTGTATTATAGTGTATTGTATTCCTCCACTTTGGCACTTTTTATTACTCCCAAAACGTGCGATGTATGTTAATCAAGTAGGCTTTTATTTTGAAAAAATATATCGGGAAGTCGTATATAGTATTCTGGCTACCTTGATACTAGTCAACAGTCCCAACAACTAACTACTGTAGTTCAGAGCGTCTTTTCCACACCGTTTAGCTGGCGGTGCAGGATTCTTTGTTCTTCCGGTCGCATTAGTCTCTACAGTTGCTTTCTTGTTTTAACATAATGGAGCTGATGTTATCTTTGACTTTGATACTGTGCCTTCATGTAGTTGCAGTGACTTGCGACCCCGGCCCGTTAGTGGATGTCGTTGTCGATCGGTACGACATACCGAGAGTGTGTCCCCGGGAAGTGCAAAACGAGGATTTTATCCGTTATCACTTTAACGGCACCTTCTTTACAGACGGAAAGAAGTTTGACTCCAGGTAAACTAAAGCTATTCTGCGAAATACATCTAGCTACTCAGTTACGTCCACAAGGCAGCTGCATTCAGAGATAAAACATAACTGTTACATGCGCATCTTTTTGTCTGATGTCTGAAACATGAGCTACAACATTTCCGTTTCCCACTGAGAAACCTACCTTTGAGAAACTATACACTATAACAGCGAAAGTACAAACTATATATAAGTGGTTACATAGGCGAAACCGTGCGATAAGGTCACCGTAAACTCACTACTGAGGAATATTATAGGAATATTATAGGAATATTTTAGAGGAGTTGTCCCGGATGAGTCCATGCAGTGGTTGCAACCCAGCAGGCGTGTTGCAGACGTGTCCAGCACATCTCAACTTGCAAAACCTAAACACTGTATATTACAACAGGGTCTTATAGTACTTCTATGGTATTCAGTAGTGAGTTTATAGTGACATTATCGTACTTTATGGCATGTGTTTTTTTAATCTCCTATGATATCCGTATAATATCCTTGTTTTTTTGCTGTGATAATGTATTAGAGGATTGCTATACACACAGAAATGGTTCTTTAAGGTTTTTTAAAGGGTTGTGGCTATATATACAATTGTAATAACTTACAGGAGCCTCTTCTTTGTTAAAATGACAAGCTGGCAAGCTCAAAATAAAGAACCCAGTGTGATTTTTAGAAAGTTCCTGTAATGCTGCTGATTTGGAACATTTCATGCTTAACATTTCAAGCCTTTTCAGGTACTATAAAGAACCCTTATTTGTTGAGTGTTTTTTTTTATCGACCCACATTTCTCTGCTTGGTTGACTCCATATTCTATACACATGTATTTATCTATAAATGTGCCCCTCCTCTTCCTCACTCTCCCTCTGCAGTCATGACCGAGGCACCGCCTTCATCAGCCAGGTGGGCCTGGGCAGGCTCATCACAGGGATGGACCGAGGGCTTCAGGGCATGTGTGTCAACGAACGCCGGAAGATCACGGTGCCGCCACACCTTGCCTATGGAAGCATAGGGACAGGTGGAGATTAACGCGAGATTAACAGAGCAAAATAGTCTTTGATGGACAGGAACCTGAGCTTTCTGACATTTTGAGTGTTGTTTTTTTGGTCTGTCTGTTTGTGCGATAGGTGGTGTTATTCCTCCTGACACCGTGCTGTTGTTCGATGTGCTGCTGCTGGATATCTGGAACACCGAGGACAAGGTCCAGACCCGCACGCTCAGCAAACCGCCGAGCTGCAAGCGCGCTGTTGCCACAACGGACTTCATCCGCTACCACTATAACGGCACCCTGCTGTCTGGGACACCCTTCGACTCCAAGTGAGATTTCAATATTACAGCGCCTCACAGAATTTGATGAAATAATGTTTGTTTCTGTGTTGTTGTTTTTTTAACAGATTTGAATTGTGCTTGTTTTAGTTACTCTAGGTTAACAACGTATGACACCTATGTGGGACTGGGCGACCTCATCAAAGGCCTGGACGAGGGTCTGCTGGGCATGTGTGTGGGAGAGAGACGGGTCATCATCGTCCCACCCTTCCTAGCATATGGAGAGAAGGGCCGAGGTACTAGTACTACTACTACAAAGACCAAAGACTGTACATAATTGATATTAAAAGTTACCGGCCAGTATAGCAGGTGATACTTATTTATATGATTTATCTGCCGTGTTTACCGGCATTTGGCAGGTGTTTATTTCTGACCCCGGCTGCGGCCCATCATTGCTCATCTAGTTACTATTCCCCCTGCGTCCCCCCCTAAACACTGTCTGTATTTGTCATCCCAACAGACACCCAGATCCCCCCTCAAGCTACGCTGGTGTTCGAGGTGCTGTTGGTCGATCTGTTCAACCCCAAAGACGATCTGATCACAGAGCTGAAGGAGGTGCCCGAGGACTGCGCCCGCAGGACGGTGATCGGAGACTACATCCGCTACCATTACAACGGCACCTTCCAGGACGGCTCGGCCTTCGACTCCAGGTACGCGACGCAACCTGCAAAACATCCGTTCAGATCGGGGGGCGGGGGGGGGGATCGAGGTCTCTGTTAAATGCATCTAATCGCACTCTTCCCTCGGCAGCTACCAGCGAAACAGTACCTACAACACGTACATCGGCATGGGCTACGTGATCTCAGGGATGGACAAAGCCCTCCAGGGGCTGTGCATGAGGGAGAAGAGGAGGGTCATCGTGCCCCCTCACATGGCATATGGAGAAAAGGGAGTCGGTGAGTGTGGGACATGGGCGGACAAGATTTTCGTAAGACTGTTGGAATGGAAGAAGAAAGCTGCATGTTGATGGTTAAAAGAGTGTTTTCTCCTCCGCTGCAGGCGAGCTCATCCCCGGCTCCGCTGTGCTGGTCTTTGACATCCACGTCATTGATTTCCACAATCCAGACGATCCGGTCAAGATCAAGGTTACACACAAGCCTCAGGAATGCACCGCGACGAGTGAAGCCGATGATATGATTCAGTACCGCTATAATTGCTCCATGATGGACGGCACCCTACTGTACTCCTCGTGAGCGCCCTCTGCTCTTCACACTGCTACACTGCACTCCTCCTCCTGGTCCATGCATGTAATCATTGCTGGTTCCTTGTTTGACAGATTTCAGTAGGCCCGCAACCGCAGCCGCAGTACAAATACCATGTACTGCTACAGCAGCACTTGTACTCACGCGACTTGGGGTTCTTTAGCTGAAAAGCTCTAGTCACGGTTTCCGGTTTTAATGTTCATCTCTGCCGTTTCCCCAGGGACCATTACGACACAGCTCCCACCACGACTCTCGGAGCCAAGCAGGTGATCCCGGGTCTGGATCAAGGTTTGAGGGGCATGTGCGTGGGTGAGAAGAGGGAGGCGATCGTCCCGCCCCACTGGGGCCACGGGGAAAACGGAGGTTCGTAAAAAAACAAAACCCAAATCTGTTCAGATGCTGTAATGCGCGATGAGCACGGTCTCCACCTCCTTCTTTTTCCCCCCCTTTCCTCACGCTCTCCTCTCACGTTGTGTCTGTAGCCAAAGGCGTTCCTCGCAGCGCAGTGCTGTTCTTCGAGCTGGAGTTGTTGGAGCTGAAGAAGGGCGTGCCCGACGGCTACATGTTTGTGTGGCTGGGAGACAGCCCGGATCCCCTCTTCCCCGCCATGGACCTCAACGGTGACAAAGAGGTCCCCCTGGAGGAGGTAAGTTGACAGCATCGATCTCACTGGTCAGGTTTAGACAGAGATAAGGTTAACAGCCGTTTCATCTCATGCCTTCTGCAGTTTTCAGCCTTCATCATGCTCCAGGTGAAAGAAGGGAGGGGTCGTCTTCGTCCAGGGATGGATGCTGACAGCATCATTAAGGACATGTTCGACAACCAGGACCGCAATAAGGACGGGAAGATTGTACCAGAGGAGCTGCTATTGAAGGAGGACGAGGACAAGAAGCCCAGGCGAGACGAGTTGTGAAGGGGGCGCGTGGTTTCCTTTCACTTTTGCAACTGTTGTGCAACTAATTTGAGGGCTGGAAAATATTTCAGATATTGAAGTTGGATCCCACAGCTTCAGAGTGTTGTGCCTTTGTTAAATGGGATTGGACAGTTTTGCTACGTTCTGTTAAAATATGTCAGTGTTGCAAACTATTTCACAACTATTGCAGTAAAATGGGTGAAGCTGCAATGAACCAGCATTCACAGCACAGGAAAACATGTATGCAGTCAGTATGTAAGGGTTGTTAGTATGTGGTACACTTTAGGAAACAGGTGTTTGAAAATGTGAAAGAAATACAAATGGTCAGTAGAGAGAACGTGTTCTTCTGTAGTGAAAAGACACATTTTCCTCAACCATTTACTTTGAACTACCTTTACCACCGTTTGGGCTGGGCCCATCTTCCCAGAACATTTCAAAGGGTCATTTCAAATGGCTGATGGACTAGTTATGAGTGTAGACCCTTCCTCTAGATAATATAAAGACCATCGGTTGTATATTTTAGAGTGGCTATTTTGTGCAATAATAGAAATTCTATTATAAAAGCAGCATGTGTTGTGGACCATATCACATAATAAACTGTTTTATAATAAACACTGTCATTGTACATACATCAACCTGGAAATGAGGATAGTAGACTGTAGTTTAGTGGTCTGTTCAACATCAGACATGAAGATCAGAATCACATAAGGAACCACATTTTATTTCAGACAAGTTGGAACATGTGAAGAGGTAACGCCTCAGGACAGAAGTGGAAAAAATGCATGAACCACTATGTGGCAACCACAAATTACATGAAATGTCACAGATATTGTACACTGAACAGTCTTAAAAGGTTTAGTCATTGTGTTAAGGCAACAGACCAAATGCAGAATTATTCTAAATTCATTCTGAGGATGCTGTTTCTGTGCTGTCTGTCCTACTGACATCTCAACACTTGTGAAGTAAAAGGGGGCTGGGATAACCTGAAGTGAAAGGTAGTGTGGTGAAATGGGTGTACTGTAAACCCCCCTTGAGAAAAACACTGACAGCATGGCAAATCATTTGACAACCAATGTAACTTGGGACAGTGGACAGCGTTCAAAAAGGACTACAGTGTATTTGTATACATTTTTTTTGCAGTTATCGCAGTTCACCACTTGGTAGCACTGTGGTCTAACACGAGAAGTAAAGTTTTCATAAAGAAGAATATACAGTATAGAATCAGGCAGAAATCAAAATGGAGGACTTCGTGTAGTAATAAAATATTAATAGTGGAGATTGAGACATTTGACAAAACATGAAGGTTAAACGTGAGCCGGCCAAGAGCTGTTTTTAAACTAAAGTCAAGTGTTGCCCATTTCCTTTCCCTTTATCCTCGTCACATAGAACCAGAATACAAGACAAGGAGTGTGTGATTAAACCAACCTTCCACCAGAAGAATACTGAAATTAAATCCAAACAACCGTCACCACATGCATGCAATACATTACATTCTGCACATTAGGTTGTCTGTGCGTATCGTCGGTAACCTTTGGCTTCCACCACATGCGTAAGGTCCAGCGGGTAATGTTCAACGTTCACTCTACCCAATTTCAGCTGAAAAAAAACAGCAGCTTAACTATGAACGTGAGCGGAAGGCCAACGGATGAGGACTAGCGGGAGTGGCAAGTGATGCACGAGTTGTGTTTGTCAACACGACTTGAGAATACAGTCCGGCAAAATGCTTTGTGGTCAACCCAGAACCGTTCTCACAACTATGTAGCTTTTAGTAAAATTACAAATATAAAAACAACCGTTCTTAGTTGGTAGTCAATAATCTGTCTGGACAGCGGCTCCCTCAGCACATGACACCTTCTCCGTGTGGCATTGGACACTGATTGGCCAGTGAGAGAGGAACCACATTCTCAGTTCACATATTGCCGGTGAGGTAGAGCAGTATGGCGTTAGCGACTTCCAAGGTCTCGTCATTCACCAGGACAATGTCATACGAGTTCAAATATGACTGCTTCCTCTCCTCCACCTGAGGACAATCAAACAGACAATGGAAAGAGGAATAAATAGAGCAAACTAAATAGAACATGACAGCTCTACACGGTGCAACTTGGGAGTGGGTACTATATTCAGTTACAGTTTTCCTTTAAGATAACAAAGAACATCTACCCTCTAAAAGTAAAAATCAGGTTCTGCAAGTTAAATTCAAACTTTTTGTTTGTAAAGGCTGAAGAGTAAACAGCAGCAGTGTCGTTCATTTGAAAATAAGTGAATGAGAAAATGGAAATGACAATTAGATAAATCAACTTAAAATGAGGGGAGGAGGTATATTGTTATCCACTTAAAGGGTAATTCTGGGATTTTTCAACCTGGCCTCTATATCCACAAAATCGCTTATCATACCGCTAAGTAGATCCCAAAAGTTTCGGAGTTGCTCTGGTAGATCGGCTCAGCCGGCAGTTGCGAAACGGGGGATCAATGGCTGCAATCTAATCCAGCGGGCATGTCAATGCGGTCAAAGTACGTCCACTAAAAGTGCTTGATTTTGCCACTGACAGGCTCAGATTGTTATTCAAGTGTCTGACAAGTGTCTGACAACATTACTGAAAGGATCGCTACAGAAATAGACCTTTTTTAACCAAAACAAGAGGATTCACTCGTTGCAGGAAGAGGACAGTTGTTTACACGATCCTCTTCTTGCAACCCTTTTGCTTTCATAGACCACCTTTGTGAGAGTTGAGAGTTGAGTTGTTGTCTGTTGTCTAAAAGGTCTATTTCTGGTTAAAAAAGGTCTATTTCTGTAGCGATCCTTTCGGTAATGTTGTCAGACACTTGTCAGACACACGAATAACAATCTGAGCCTGTCAGTGGCAAAATCAAGCACTTTTAGTGGACGTACTTTGACCGCATTGACATGCCCGCTGGATAAGATTGCAGCCATTGATCCCCCGTTTCGCGACTGCCGGCTGAGCCGATCTACCGGAGCAACTCCGAAACTTTTGGGATCTACTTAGCGGTATGATAACCGATTTTGTGGATATAGAGGCCAGGTTGAAAAATCCCGGAATTACCCTTTAAACGCTTTGTCTTTCAGTGCGATGGGTCAGTGGATGTGTGCGTTTACCTTGTCGTTGAGGAAGCCGATCTTGAGGATGTTCTCCATGTCCTGCACCCCGTCGGCCATGGTCAGATCTCCCAGAGAGTCTCCCAGCAGCAGCACGTTGGGCCGCGTCCGCAGCTCCTCGAAATGGCCAGTGTTGAGCAGAGCACCCTCCCTCTTATTGTAGATGTGGATCAGCTCTCCCTTGAAAGCCTTCAACACTCCCTGCATAGGCGAGTCAAGAATGGGTTACCTCCACATCCAGATAGAGGCCACGTTCCCATCATCTCAAGCTTCATGCCTTGTGTGAATCATAGTGTGTTGGTGGTGTTGCTACTCACATTCTCATCAAAGTCCATGTAGTTGGAGAGGACTCTGACGTTGGAGTGGAAGACCCCGGCCTGGCGGATCACCTCCTCTAGGACGTCTCCTATACCTGCAGAGAAGATCAGGAGGGGGATGCTGTGCTCCTGCAGGTAGTCAAAGAACCACTGGTAGCCCTCCCTGTTGAAACATTAAGACATTAGAGCTCGACTTCTGATGACATTAGAATTATTACCAGTGTTATTTTTTAATTTTTTAACTTTAAACAAGAACATATGACTATATTTTTAAGCTTTCAGAGAAACCAGCTTCTCTAACCTCAGCATGGCATCAGACTCCTGCACCACCATGGCCAGCAGTTCCTTCTGGATCTTCTGTTCAACCATAAGTTCATGGGCTTTAGTCCACCTAGAAGAAACCAGCAGTGTTGTGTGGTCATGCATAAGAACACTTGCATACTCTGTCCTGGTCAGGTGTGAATAGAAACGACAGGTGTCATCCTGTGCATGAGGCTCGGAGAGAATTGCTTCCTAGATGGGATGGACCCAGATCAGCATACTGTAATATTTTCCAGTCATGTGTGTGAAAGGTGTATTAGAGACTCACCACTCCACCATAAGGGGCAGCTTCTCCTCTATTGATCGTGACGAGTCGATCTCTATGGGATAGTATTTGTTGAGCAGCTCCTTCAGCTGAGGGAGAATGGAGAATACTCAGAAAGCTGTAACAGGCCTAGTATGCATCTAGAAAAGACACAGTCGTGTTTCACCCAATTAGACAATCTTACGATGAGAACTTTTGGTAACATTATATCACAAACAGATCCAGAAGGAAACCCTTTGGTTGCATCAACTGTTGATTTTTTTCTCTCCCAGTTCTACTCAACTTTGTCTTTGGGTACACTAGTGACAAAATCCAGAATCCAGTCTCTTAAAATGATTTGCTCTCCAAACATTCTACAGCAATATTTTGTGTTTATTATACTTTTATTTTGCAATATGGCATTTTTGATCAATTTCTGCTCATTTTATAAATGAACATATTGGAATGTTCATTTGCAGTAGCCTATGCTATAAACTATGATGCTACTATAAAATACACTTCCTAATAAAACTTCTTCAAATTCTTCACTTTTGTTGAACGAATACAGCAAGATGACACATTATAAGCTAAATGAATTTGTACTCTCTTTTTTTACTATCTTTAAACCAATATACTACGGTCTCTGTCCTGATGCCTGAAGTACCTTCACTTTGCATTCGTCAGTGATAAGTTTGCTGTTGTCCAGAATGTCTGCAAATAAAACACACACACACACACACACACACACACACACACACACACACACACACACACACACACACACACACACACACACACACACACACACACACACACACACACACACACACACACACACACACACAGTCATTATGGCTATGACTGAACAAATTGAAAAACGTAAACCATGCCATTCTTGCATTTACACTTACTGTGACAGGTAGGACACCGCTTCCCATTGTATGCAAATCTCGTAAGGGTCATGTCAAAATCTGAGATCACCTGGGTAAGACAGAACAAAAACACACATATTATACATTATATATATATAGATGTTATAGATGGAAAATAACACTAAAACTGTCAAAGATCAGGACGTTGTACCTGAATGGTGTTGGAGCCAGCTTTCTTCATGGCCTCAAGGAGCTCCTCTACCTTTTGAGGATCTCTCATACACACGGAGGGATTGGATAACTCTGGAATCTGAGTAAAGGAGAGGAGTGTGTGTGTGTGAGAGAGAGAGTGATAGAGATAGAGAACACGATGTGACATTGGACTGTTTTGCGAAACTCATCTAACGTTTGCGAGCATCAGATAGGCATTTGGTTTAGTAACTAGCGTGGCGTTATTCACCTCAACTAGTCAGCCGCTAACAGTAAGTTAACTAACGGTTAAAGTAATCAGTCTCAGTGACGTTAGCTCATGCCAAAACATTGAATGATAACGCCTCAAAATAGTCCAGTCTTGCTGTCTAAAACATTTGTATTAACTTTTAACTTTATTAACAGTCCTATGTTAATTATACACAGGGGACGATTTAACGAATACGACTCTGTGCGACGTTATTAACATTAACTTAACTAGTTAGCCGGCTAACTAACCTAGCTAAAGTAAGGCGAGCTAACTAAGCTAGCCTGGAGCTAGTGTACGATGCATCCTTTTCGTGCGTCGACATGCATTAAAACGTGCTTAGTATGATTACCATTTTCCCGGAAATGTGTTTTTTCGGTCAGTAAGTAAGAATTTGACAACAAGGCGTGTCATTAATTGTAAGTCTGTGTTATGTAGACGACCGATTCACTCAACGTTAGCGAGAATGAATGTAGCTGATGCTGCCTTCAGTGTTTCCGGAACTATCGGAATTATGATAACATTGTATAAATACGACTGGGACAGCGGGATGTTTCTGAGATACCTGAGTTACGGAGATGTGACGTTTAGGGGAGAGGATGGAGGCCGCGTCAACAAAGTGATGGTCCGTGTTGCCATTTTAGACTTAAAGCACTTGAACATGCGAACAGTCGTATTTCTGACTTCGGTGTCGAATTTAGGAGCGTATGAGCAACACTTGAAGGCAGCATTACTACTTGCAAAAGTTGAGAAACGACTATGCGCACTCGCCTTCAAGTCACAACACTCTGAAGTAAATGGTTCTCTTCCAAGGTTTCTCTTCGGGACACTGGCTCATTGAAACATATTGGATACATCTGTGAACCATTCTGGTTTTGAAACCCAAACTAAGAAACGCTGCTCCAGGTCATTTTGGATATCAAATTGTCATAGTAGTAATACTATAATTTGACACTATGTAATAAGATATGAAAGTATACTGCATACAATAGGTGTAGGTTTTTACGGTCAATAGTGTTTCTACACAGCTTTGATTGATCCAGGTTACATACAAACACATATCTCTTCTAGGTATTATAGTTCCTGTAATATTTTATGCCCAACACAGTAATGATACAGGAGATCAGCCACCATCTGTCTTATAAAAGGACTTTAATTGCAAGTGATGACATTAGCATTTCTTACATCAATATAAGGACACAATGTCAGACTATCACATGCAAAGCAAAATATATAGCTTATTCCATTCAATATTTGCAGTGCTATTTAAATTGGTCATAAAGTTGAAATGAATATCATTTCTGCCTTCCCTAACCTTTATGCTATAAAGGTGCTGCATGGATGGATCTTACAGTGGGGTTTTTTTGTATGTCATTGCAACACACCGACAATGACATTCCCTTCATATTTTGTCTGTACGTCTCGTTCCTTCTCATTTCATTTAAGATTATCTTTGGAGGGTGAAAGGAGACCACAAACAACACAGCAGGATCTCTAATGTACACCCAATTGGGAGTGAAGTACAATAACACATAAGATTTTACAACACATTTAATGTGGAAAGGAAAAGCATCAATAATCAATGACGTTTGTCAAAGGAGACCAAAATTGATTGGCTGGAAGCTGGATAAAATAATGCATTTCCAAAATACAATCACCTTGTCTGAAGTGGAACAAATGAAGTAAGCAAAGTCAAAGTGCAATGGCAGCCGACTTAAACCTACACATCTATAAGACATTATAAAGGATTAGATGTCAAAAAGTGCACTACCCGACAGGCTTTTGCCATCTTGGCAAAGCATCAACTAACCCCCTGCAAATACACACAAGCATAAACATGCACACACGTGTACGCATACACACACGCACGCAGGCACACACACACAAATACATACACACTTTCTATGCATCTTGAATTCATAGCAATGCAATGAGCAGTAGGCTGCCAAAGTGCAAAAGAAAGGAATGATCGATGGATTACCCATGACTGGAGCACAAGTAGGAACAGAATAGAATGTCACAATATTAAGATCATTGAAAGGTCCAAGCCAGAAACATGGAAAATGTACGTGTTTTTTAAGCTGTTGGTGAGGTAATCACACTGGAATGATTTCATAATATCTTTTGTGCCTGATACAGAGATTACAGATCTCTCTTATCATTTCATCCCGCCGATTGCCAAACGTTACATGAGCAACAAAAATTTGAGAAATATAATTAAACATACTACATAAAGCTATTGTATGGAAGTCAGAAAAAGCATAATTGCGGCAAACATTTTAAGATCAGAAGCCTTTTTCTTTCCATTCATGTCCGCTTACTGAGGGTAATAAGCACAGCCATTCAAATCGAGCAACTATGATATAAAGCACCGCTGAGCCTCATGGCTAGATTATCTGACTGGTGGACTGATGATGTACTTGCATGAAGAGATTGTCACAGTGTTACTATGGAATGTGACTTCATTAAGCTAGCTGGATTGAACATGAGAACGTAGATACTGCTAGTATCACATAGCCTTCCTCATACAGGCATAAAATAAAGGACGTAAAATATCCATATAAATGTATACATATACAGCTTTATACTATGTATGTACAAACCGATAAACATCATCCGTACCGACATACTTGGCTATTCAGCCGCCGGGCCGCCGTATGACACTCTAATTCACATGTTAACATTCACCGTGTCCTCCCACAAAACAACCAACAGCTGGTCGGGGCAGGCCCGTCCACGCACCTCATGGCCTTCGACAAATTAGTCACTAACACAAACACAGCATTAGAGCTGATGGCACAGAGTTCAGTTTAATGACATCCAGTATGACGGCAACACAAGGGGACCCACTGCAGCATGTTACGGGGGGTGAGGGGGGGGGTCAATGACGATGGCCGGCATGGAATGGCGCTCGCAGTGTATCCTTGGAAAAGGGGGCTTGTTAGTCCTTGGGACGTTAGAGCGCGGGGGGACTCGCTCAGCACTCGATCTGCGACTGGAGCTGCCGGCGCAGGGTCAGGGTGCGCCTGTGAAGCTGCTGCATCTGCTGCATGCGGTCCCGCTGACGCGCCAGGTTCTGGGGCATGGGGTAGCGCTGGCAGCCGTACAGGAAGCGGTAGGGGACGCGGACGTGGCAGGCGGTGGCCCGGCAGCGCGGCTGGGGCATGGGCGGGAGCAGCATCCAGCGCTTCCTCTCGGCGCAGTAGCGGTAGGCCTCCTTGCGGTACTGCTTGTCCACGTCGTCGCTGTTCTTCCAGCCGCCGATGACGAAGACGTCCTCGTCGAAGTGGCAGATGGCCGCGCCCTCGATGCTGGTGACCTCCGGCGGCAGGCTCTCCAGGATGTCGTCGGAGATGCGCGCGGAGATCTTCTGCCGGGCCACCTCCTCCCGCACCGTGTAGCTCTTGGGGCAGCAGGAGGCCGTGTGGTAGAAGTTGGTGGAGGCCACGGCCATCTGGAAGATGCAGTAGTTGTCGATGAGGGGCAGGGAGTCCACGTCCTGCCACTGGCGGCTCTCCGTGTCGTAGCGGGTGGTCACCGTCTTCAGTCCGTCCTCGTTGTCCGTGTCGACCGGTGTGCGCGCCGTGACGTACACGTAGCGGTCCTCCACGCTCACCGCCTTCACGTCCCGCAGGATCTTGGGCGCCGATTCCAGATTGTGCCACTTGTCCTGCTCGGGCTCGTACACGCTCACGTCTTTGAAACCCGGACTGAAGTTGCCGTGGCCGCCGATGCTGTACAAGATATCCTTGATGCAGGTGAGGCCGAAGGAGTGCTTGCGCGTGGTCAGGTTGCTCACCTGCTCCCAAGTGTTGCGATTGGGGTTGTAGCGCTCCACCGTCTTAGCGAAGCCCGGTTCCATGGAGCCGGCTACGTAGACGTGAGACTCCGTGGCGGCGATGGCGTGGCCGTCCAGGTGGTTGTGGATGTGAGGCAGGTTGACCCAACGGTCCTCGTAAATGAAGTAGCCCACACACTCGCTCAGGTAGTCCCCTCCCTCCGACACCCCGCCCACTACCATGATAACGTCCATGTTCTGGCCAAAACGAGGCTGAAAGGAGGCCATGTGGGAAGACCAGAACTCCATGTCAGCGGATTTGAGATTCTCGAAGCGAATGGCGTGGCCCTCCACAGCCTCGGACACCAGCCGGAGACAGGCCTCGTTGGCCGCCACCAGGTGCTCACTCTTCACCACCCTGGTCAGGTAGGTGGGCTTGATCTGGGGCAGCCTGAGGAGACGAAAAAGCTCCTCGAAGTAGCGGCCTCGCTCCTCTGTGTTCTTCTGCACCCACTTCACCACGGCCTCAAACAGCACCTCCTCTGAATCCACCGTGATCTCGGCGTCGGACAGCCAGTCGCGGACCAGGTGAAAGGGCAGCGTGTAGAACTCGTCGTCCTGGATAACCTTGTGGAAGTTGCGGCGGATCATGTCTGCGGCCCGGAGAGCCAGTTGGTCCAGGGTGTACATGTGGGCAAGACTATGTACCGCCACACAGTTGGTCAGGCTCAGCTTTTTCTTCAGGAACTCTCCGCAGAAGTCCTTCAGCTGCAGCAGGAGGAACCTGCAGAAAGAATAGCAATCGAAAGAAGATAGCACGTGAGAAAGAGTGAGCAGATCCCAAACCGGATGCTACTTATGGTTTGACAGGTTAGGATTTTCATGCATGTTGTGCTCATAAACAATACAGCCATGGCGTTCAGGTATAGGCCACAAAACAGCCATAGGGGTATATGCAAGGCCTGAGTCTGTTAAAAACACACACACAATTGAAATTATATAGATTTTAAATTATCTGCACATACCTATCAGAGAGCTCCAGCACTTCATGTACATTGCAGGTGCTAACGCGTATTTCTCCAGTGTACATATACTGGATGACACTCTCCACCGTCTCCGGATCCGGTCCCAGCTCTGAGCTCCATTCTTTCATCTCGACCCGTCCGGACAAGGACTCGGAAAACTGTCCTCCCAGCAGGGGGGTGAAATAGTCGGTGGCCGCAGCCAGCACGGACCGGTGGGCTGAAAACTCACAGCTCTGGACGCTGCCGGTGGCCGCCCCGCTGCTGAAGGCCAGCGTCACGTCGCAGAACAAGCCCTGCTTCCTCTGCTCGTTCTGCCGCCGAGCCAGCTCCGAGCAGTGCGAGGGGGAGGTGAAGTCCTCGGCCTCTTCCGCGTCCCCGTCCCCGGCAAGGGCGCTGGGTGTGCCGCTACCGCCGCTACCACAGCTCCGTGCGGAGTCCTCCGGGTTGGGGGCCGCAGCTGCCATTCTGCCGCCAGCACTGGAGAGGTGGGAAACGAATTAAACTAGTGAAGGAAAGGAGGCGACATACGCATACACACATACATGAACTCAAAACACAGAGCGAGGGTGAAGTTCGTTTCTTATTCGTCGGGTCATATCAAGAGGAGACTTGAGAGCACAGAATGCAACCTCAAATGACACATGTTCTCTCTTCTCTTGATAAAGATTGCTTTATCGTGTCATTCAATATATTTTATAACCTGACACGTCTGACCTGCAAAGTAACTGCAATGCAATTAGTCACTTTACATTTACATTTTGTACTTGATCGTAGGTTATTATTTATATTTGTAACAAATATTGCACATGTGCAGTATTTTACAGTGACAGTTTTAAGGCACACTTGCGCTCTAAAATAATGCCCAAACTGTGTTTGTTTATTCGTAGGCTTGATCCTTGATTGTTTAATGTTTCATGTCATTTTGTACAGCTGAACTATTTGTTTCATATTCACACCGTTAAATTACCTAAGTTACCTAATGGTACATTGTACCTTCGTTCCAAACGTGTTCCCAAAATTAATTGAAACTCCTAAAAAATGAATATGATCTGTAACAAGTCCAACAGTTGTTGGGTCGTAATACAAAAAGACAAATCGCGCTGTTAGAATCATGCCAATCTGCATAGACGGGGCATTTAGCATTATTTCGTGGCTTGAAACAGATTTAACTTTTACCTTACGATATTCCCTTTCCTCGTTAATAGGAAACGACGAATACGGAACTAACTTCAGCTTCGTAAACACGGACATTCGACGGACATGCGCAGTCGGTGAAAGGCGTTACCGCGTCTATGACGTTAGCAGCTGTTACCCCCGCTGAACGCTGCACATGAAGTGCGAAACCTGACATGTACTGTATACTGTATTAAAAATGGACTAAAGAAAACAACACTTTGCTTGTGTAAGTGTGGACACCTTATATTTGTAACTAATCACAGTCCAGAGCACGCGCAAAGCTAATTTGCCTTCACCTCATATCAACCAACCACTAATTAGATCAATTAGAACCAGGATTTGAATGGTTCGTTTATTGCATAGTGTATGTGAGTGTACAGAGTCACATTGCAGGATCTTTCCAAATAGACTGATTAAAAATAAAATAAAATGTGATTCTACTAAGTGTTAATTGAAATGTGTGTAGGCTTATGCAACCAAGGAGTTCTAGTCCTCAATTTTCAATACATTGTCAGAAACGAGAAGCTTTTTGTTTTGATTTTGATTTTGATTTTGCTTGTTACTATATCCAAATGAAATTTGATTTAATGGGATTTCATTTCAGGCCTCAAAGCAATAAAAACTACAACATCTGAAAGGGTGTGTATTCTTCCACTGTATATGTATTGTATTTCTATCCCTCATGTAACACTACATCACCAGCTAGAGTAAACATTTAGATACATATCTGGAGGCAGACTACAAATCTGTTTAGTTTTAACACAGTTATCAAATTAACCTCTTGTCATTGTGTCTGGAGAGAGGAAAATAAATATGTGACCACAGAATCAAAGAATGCATAACAAGCCAAGATATTTAATTTTTTATTTAACTCATTTACACGGTTCTTAACATACAACAAATCAGAACAGAGGCACGTTCAGTTCACATCTGGCACAGTTTAAAAAACAAGAAGATGAGACAACACTGGTGAATACGAACAAACTATGGTCGGCCCACAGAGTTCTATAGTTTAGTAACATTGAGATAAATGACGGCATGGGTGATGCCTGGTGTGCGGTACCATTTGGACCTCATAACTTCATAACAGTATCTAATTTTTACTTTTAAAAAGGCATCCAAAAAGCACATTTAATTCTATAACGTTTGAGCACATTGTAAGTACTTATTGGTTGTTAACGAACACAAACTATTGGAAAGGTGTCAAATGTTCTAACGTATGATTTCTAGGTGGGGTGACAGGGGAATTGGTAACAAATTTAAATGCTTTTGGAAACTAGTGAAGAGACAATATCTCTTGGAAACTGCAAATGGCACCGCATACCAGAAATGAAAAAATGGTCCCCTTTGTAGTAGCAAGCCTACTTGCCATTTTAATCTTGGCCAGTGTGTTAAAACATTACAGAACATCAAAACTATTACATTCTCATACAATTTAATTCCCACTGTGTTAATACACCTATACATAAATACAGCTCTACAGTATGTTCTCACACGATAATTAGACGTTATTGCACTACGGACTCGCCCCTTACAGCAAGCGCATGATGCTCATATGGCAGGAAGAAGACACAATAGTCTGTGGTACAGACACATGCTAGGTTTATATAATGATGATGTAATATTTGGGACAAAAATCACAGTACTTCAGTGTTGTAGCCATGAGAGCTGTAAACACTGTAAGGGCACAATGAATCCTGGGCATAATCTGCGCAAGAGGATTTCCAGTGATCTCGATGCTACAGGGCCAAGTGTCAACGGTTGAATAATCCCCTTCAACTCCCTCTACTGTATGCCCGATTCATCCTTAAATCTCCCTAGCACTTCGTCAGACCCCGGCTTTGCAGTTTTGCTCGTATTCACAGGGCTGCAGCACTATCCGTTTTCAGAGACTACTCTTTAAAAGTGTTATGTTTTTAAATATTTGCAATTTACAGCTATATTAATAGTAACACCTTTCCTATGTTGTGTCACTGCTTTGAGGTGACAGATCACAGTACAGAGGGGGATGGGGTGAGGGGACAGAGGGGACAGAGGGTTGGCACTCTCTGGTTTGGTCCCTGCGGTTACATGGACATGTGTTCCGGGAGCACGTAAGAGATGTCATCCCAGGGGTGGCGGTACAGACCCTGCTTCAGCCTCTTCTGGTCCAGGTAGTGTCCTGCGGAGAGACAAGTAGAAGGACCGCTAAGTACAGTATAAGGGTGTTTGCTACGTCTCAGACCTCTGATTGTTGAAAAGGATGATGGATCTTGATACAACTACTGACTCACCAATGAATCCCATGCTGCGTCCCAGGACAAAGATGCCGTTCAGAGACCCAATCTCAACAAACTCTTCAGCCTCATCCCTGTGGAGGGGGATGAAGAAAACCAAGGAAACAGTCGATGTCGAGTCGATGAATTTAAAAAAACGGCAGCACTGAATACAGGCTGTGTAGCATTTTTTTTGCCATAGCATTTCCACTTTGTATCCAAATGTACATACTGACATTACGGTTCAAGTGCAGACGGTCAGCTTTAAATCTGAGGCCATTTGCAGCCATATTGGATGAACAGTCAAAGAAATACAGCTCTTTTTGTACATGGTCCCCCGTTCCAGAGTAGCCAAAACTATTATGGAGTTTAAGTATGTTACTGTGCAGTGAAGTCTGACACCCATAAACATCAACTAGTTCTACATACGTTACCAGATTTTCTTCCCTAGCGGTTTGCATTTCAATGCCTCTATGAGCATTCATGAATTACTCTGAGGTAGTATGGAGTACATGGTAGGATAAATAAGTGCATGTAAACAAGGGTCTGAGTCATGAAGAGCCCACTGCACGTGAGAGAAAACAAAGTGAAAAGTATATAGACACCGGAAAGACGGCCAAAAATGTATTGGCCTACCGTGTAAATCCATCACAGGTCCTGAGCAAGTCCACAAAGGCCACGCCGATGAAACCGTCCACATTCAGGATCAAGTTAGGTTTCTAGTACAGCAACGAGGACGGAGGGAAAACAGAAACACGTCATTTATTTAACGGAAGACTGATGCAGTAAAAGGTTTGAATGAGAGGATAAACAGGTTCATCCTTACCTTGGAGGTGGTGATCTTCTCTACATCTAGAGCGTAGTCCAGAAGCTGGGTGGTTGGGAAGTTCTGCTTCACAAAGTCCTTCAGGATCTGGACTCTCATGTCCGGATTGTTAATCTGAAGACACACAGACAGATAGTTTCCCTTTTGCCTCATCTTCCTCCTCCAGTTAGTCCAATTTCCTTTTCTCTATCTAGTACTTCTCTCTTATATGATTATTCTAGGGGGTCACAAGAATATTGCCAGGTTACGACAGATCTGTCCCTTTCATTCCCTACTATTAGCTGCTTGTAATGTCTGTGACCCAAGAGTTGAAGATCTACCCAACACGTAGAAAGATGGAAGCACACAAACCAAAGGAGATGCGGTACTCACCGACTTGACCCTGTGTCCGATGCCCATGATCAGCTTGCCCTCCTTCTTCATCTTGTTGACAAACTCCATGGGTAGCATGCCGCTGTCAAACGCCTTGCTGAATTGTTTAGCTGCAGCATCCAGAGCTCCTCCAAAGCGGTCCCCCTGAAAAATCACACACACACAAGGAAGAAAACACTTACGTTTTCTCACAGAGAGCCTTTGGAGATTGGGCTACGCTGATACTGCTGTCAATAATTCAAGCATATGGCTCCTGTTGAGCAGCGTCTTACGATGGTGAGGAGGCCAGAGGTGAGACTGGAGATGAGATCTTTGCCAGCTCGGGCGCAGACGATGGTGTTGTGGGCACCGGAAACAGCAGGGCCGTGATCGGCAGTCACCATGAGGCACATCTCAATGAACTGGCAGGCGTACCTGGGCAACCTACACACAGAAGGGGAAACATTACACACATGGTTCTTTATTTCAGTAAAAAAAAGGTTTGTTAGTGGCCACGAGTGGGTTGAGAAGCAGACCTCCTCTGGAACCAGAGCAGCCCCAGAGTTCCTCCCAGGCCCATCTCCATCTTGAAGACCTCGGTGATGGGCATGCCTGCATAGATGAGCTCCTGACCCCTCTCATCACAGATGCTGGTCATGAAGGACGCTGGCTTACGGATCAGACCCAGCTCCTGTAGGGCAAAGAGACAAAAAAAAGAGAAAAGAGAAAATGTCACTCCTCACGGCCATTGCGTTCAACCTGTCTCAGTTTAACCCAATATAAATATTGGTTCAGCGCACTTTGCCGTTTAAGGATGTCACCAATGAACTCCCAGCTGATAAGAACCCCTCAAAGAGCATGATTCATACTGATCTCATGAGGGGAAACATGACTGGCATACTCACTCGTGCCCAGGAATAATCCATTGGCACAGTGGGAGGGGGGACCTCCTGTGCTGGCTCGATAACTCCTTTGGCAACGAGGTCGTCATAAACGGTTCTGCACAGGAAAAAACACTTCTAAGATGCTTTCACTAATAGTGACAATACATCCCCAATTAACTAACAACCATCTGAAAGGAATATGGATGCTGGCATGATCATTTCTAGGAATGACTGACTTGATTATCTCTCCCAGCTCATCAAAGCTCTTGGGGACGAAGGCGCCGGCCTCTTTCAGAGCACTGTTCTTCTCCACTGCGGTCTCAGAGGCCTGGTTAGCGCAGGCTCCAGCGTGGCCAAACTGGACCTGAGGGACAACAAGGTGCAACATGGGTCAAAACGGAAGATTCACTGATGACCAAAATAAACCTAGACTCACTTCTCTCACTACGCAGCTGCCCAATGGTGCCTTAAATGTGGAAAAAACAGCCAACCTCTTTACATCTGCCCTCTCACCTCCGAGGAGAACATGGTGGCGCAGGTGCCGATACACCAGCACACCACTGGCTTGGTGATCCTGCCCTGTTTAATAGCGTGGCAGATCTTATACTCCTCTGTGCCTCCGATCTATAAGGGGTAAGAAGAGAGACAGTACAGGTAGCAAACAACTAATTGTTCTGAACAGTAGGCAGCAGTGAGTCTGTGGGCTCATGCCTCACCTCTCCCAGTACAACGATCATCTTCACTCCTGGGGTGTCTTGGTAGCGCAGCACGTGGTCGGTAAACACAGAGCCTGGGTATCTGGGAAAAGAGTTTGGCGTTACACACAGTCGCACTCACATGTGCACGTGTTGCGGACAAAAGGCAGTTACGCACCTGTCTCCACCGATGGCCACGCCCTCAAAAACACCATCGGTGGTGCGGGAGATTATGTTGTTGAGTTCGTTGGACATGCCACCGGAGCGGGACACATAGGCCACGCTGCCTGGGCGGTAGAGCTTTGAGGCCAGGATGTTATCCAGCATGCCGCCTGTGTTCCCAATCTTAAAACAGCCTGGCTTGATCCCTCCAACCTGGGCAAAGCAAAATGCATGGAAAAGTCACCGGTGTGCTCCGGCAACAACGCGCACCCTTGAAATCCAATGCAATC
Source organism: Hoplostethus mediterraneus (assembly GCA_034670385.1). NCBI lineage: Eukaryota > Metazoa > Chordata > Actinopteri > Trachichthyiformes > Trachichthyidae > Hoplostethus > Hoplostethus mediterraneus. Next base: position 1,358,904 of record JAXDDW010000034.1, on the reverse strand, counting down.
TTGTGAGAGGCGAACTAACTGTTGCCGGTCCGATGATCGTGACTCCCTTCTCGTCCGCCGCCTTGATGAGCTTCCTGGTGTGGGCTTCAGGGATGCCCTCGGCAATGATGGCAATAGTGTTAATCTGCAAGCAGTTCAAAAGAAAGGCTCAGTAAGTATCATTATTGTTCACAAGTTGTTTAGTGCCCCGTGGATGCTGCCGGGAAGCCTTTACCTGTGGGTACTGCATGGTCTCCATGGTGCTGTCGAAGGCGGAACGCAACGAGGCAAAGCTGATGAGCACGTCCACCTCAGGGTGCTTCTTCATGGCATCATCCATGTTCTTATACACGGGGACCAGGATCTCCTTATGGCCCCAGTAGAACTTCTGCTTGTGGTCGCCACTGGAAGTCACGTATAAAGACACAACACATTTAGACACTGGTAAAAAGGGAAGGCGTTTACTTACGAGATCTTGATCACTTTTAAAATGTACGGCCACGAGTCATTACACTAACACCGCCCCAAAGTAAACACGTGATAAAGAGGCAGGGCAAGAACACACTCACGTGAATGGGTAGACCATGGCTGCGACAGATGGCTCGTCTCTGGAGCAGACGTAGTCGAAGTCCATCATGCCCTGTACCGCCCGTGTCTGCATACCCCACACTATGGACTTGGTGTGTTTGCTGAAGAGGGTAGTTTCCTTGGCTACCAGCAGAGCAGAGATACAGAAGGAAATTGAAGACAAGGTCACTAAAAGGGATCGGTAGGACTTTCTGTGCATGCATTTATTTAAAAAGAACCATCGGAAGCTTTTAGACCCTAAAATAACCAAGAAGGAAAAGATTATAATGTTTCACAACACCGGTAAGAGGTTGTAGGAGAACGAAGACATCAGGTTAAAGACACCATTTCTGTAGATTTGTACATCAGTAAGATTCATGTATGACGACATGTAGCAGCCAGAGTGGAGAGGACAGGAGCACACAGCCCATGTCTGGGATGGTAAACCTGGTGGAGTGGCCTGCAAGAGACTTGCCACTCTGATACAATAAAAACTACAAAGGAAATATAAATTAAAGCAATTATATGTATGTGTGTGTCCAATTATACAAATCAGAAACACTTGTCCACGAGTTGTGACGTTCACGAACGAACCGAATCTATTGACCGGCTCTTTAACACGAACGATGGGAACCGATTCGCAGTTGCGAGCAGTTCTTTTTTTTTTATCGCTGTGTTTCACACAGATGCACACACAAGCTCCTCCTTTGCTACTCCACTGAGTGAGACAGAGAACAGGCACTATACACCCAAGGACAGTTCAGGAGTCCTCTGCAGGGTTTAACTTTTTTACAAAGCAGCTATATGCACCCCAGGACAGTTCACTAGTCCATTGCAGGGTTTATACTAGTAGTACTAGTGGGCTGTATGTACATTTTTCTCTAATTTATTTTAGTTTTATCTATTTTTCTAATACTTGAAATAATTGTTTTGTAAAAGTATTGAGTTTTTCTATCAAAATATTCTTGTGTGAAATGTTTTTCTCTAAAATTTGCACTAAAATCACTCAGGTGTACTACATACATGTACACAATACTAGCAGTACAGAACTACTGCGGTATGTGGTATCTGTATTTTCATCGTGTGTCCAACTGCAAAGCGGAGGGATGGGAGACCCATGTTACTGATCAACCACTTAGTATTTTTTTCCAGCACCTTTAATTTTTATAATAGGCCACTTGAAAGATTTTTCACAAAATATTATTGAGTTTTTCTGTATTGTTAAAAATGTTCTTGTGTGGAAAATTTTGCACTAAAAGCTGTTTTGCATGGAAGTTCATTGTAGCCTGCTTAGTTTTTTTATTGTGCCACAAAGTTTTTTTAGGTGTTGCATGAATAACATAAGTCAAGGTAGTTTTATTTACACACACACACACACACACACACACACACACACACACACACACACACACACACACACACACACACACACACACACACACACACACACACACACACACACACACACACACACACACACACACACACACACTTTATACAAAGGGTAAATCCAAAATAGTGATCTCACTGTCAAAGCAGAGAGATGTGGCGCCACCTTGTGGAATGTTTACAACGAATTCAGATCAGACATTAAGGGCGAATCTCGATTCACCCCTTAGCCCTTCCCCTCCGTTTTGCGTGTTCACGTGAAGGGGTAGGGGTGTCCCAATTCTCTTGTGATCGAGGGGTAGGGCCAAGTGCGAGGGCTACATGGCCCTCCAAACGGAGATTTTTCAGGAGCACACTTCAAACCAAGGGCTAGGAGAAATCTCCCAGAATGACCTGCGAATCAACTGGAAGATCCACTACCATCCAAAGTGATCACAAATGTAGTATTTTCTTCTTTAATAAAGATTTAAAAAATATTCTAACCGTGGTATTATCTTAGTTTAATGTCGTTTCAATGTATTATATACCGTTTCTTTATAATAAGCATAACAAAAAATCGCTAATATGCCGATGTCTCTACCTCGCTAGTTAGTTATGTTACAACATTGTTTTTAGGCTGATTTGTGCATGACAGTCCCACATTTTGACATATTTACATGTCGCATTTCCCCCTTTGCTGGCATATGACGAAATATAACTAAAGTCCAGCAGCGAAGTTGCTGCACTTGTTACGGCTCCTCTAATATCATTATATCATTTCTATCTCCATCAGATGAACGGCAAATGTCACTGTGATAATACCACTATTGCCATAGTAATCTCCGATAACAAACTTGTCCCGTCTGCTTATGTAAACGTCATCGATGACGTATCAGCGTCTTGAAGGGTTGTCCCAATACTTAGGGAGATATTTTCTAGCCCTACCCCTTGTTCTTGTGACTCAGTTCCGAGGGCCAAGCCGAAGGGCCAAGCCGAAGCCGTAGGGGTGGAAATGAGAATTGAGATTCGGCCTTAATGCATCCTTGTGGAGGACCAGTGTAAAAAAATACACAAGACGTCAAAGCCTCAGCATTCACAGTGTATTGATTTCCTAGTGGTGTGTGTGTGTGTGTGTGTGTTCTCACCAATAGGGCCACCGGTCTTGGACTTCTTGGCGGGTGAGGCCTCAGGCCTAGGTCGATTCTCGGAAAAGGAGGCTGTCCTGCTGGACGCCGGGGTCTGGAGAGGACAGAGACCACAGAAGGGAGATCAAACAAGTGACCTAGGAGGTTGTGTTCAATTATTTTTCTTTCGTAAGCTGTAGATTTCTACTGCTACCCAAATAAAACAAGCATACTATAGGCGTTAATACAGAGAGCTCTACTGATAACTGAGCAAAGTACTGGCAAAAGAGCACTCCCTTGCATTTTTCTAATAAGCTAAATAATGGAGGAGACCTTACGCCCTTTAGGTTATTTTATAAGACATCGCTTGCACAGTTACACAATGAGACTGAGTGCTTCAGACTTGCCGTGCCATCGGCCACACAAGTAGGGCATTGCAAGGATGACTGGAGTTTAGCGCTTTGAACTGCACAGCAGAACCCTAAATTCAACCGTCATACAGAGAGGTTTTGATGAGTCCTGGAATTCCTTCAAAACATTATTTGCCTTTATTTATGGCCTCTATATTTTTGCATTATTGTCACTTTATCTTTTACGATGTTGTATTAATACATGGAGACTATACTGTACTATATGTTGCTGACAATACACCCATTTCCCCCTGGCATCTACCTATCAAACTCTACAACGTATATACAAGTTTATGAATATGGCATAGAGAAAAGTGTGAATAATCAAAAGGATATCTCGCACTCACACACTCACACACTCACACACTCACACACTCACACACTCACACACTCACACACTCACACACTCACACACTCACACACTCACACACAGCTGAGAGCCCATGCACTGCACATTTTTAAATGGACGCCTCCGGGCAGCAGCAGCGGTTTACTGTGTTCTGGCTGCTATTTGAACGAGAGCAGTACACAAAGCCCTGCAATGCTCTCCACAAAGACCCATCGGGCTCCTGATAACCTCACCGCATGGCCTGGTTCACTAACAGGACAAGACAGTAATGAATGAGACGGAGGCTGTGGCATGCAGGCTCTGCCATTAGACTGCACTGCTGGTGGAGTTTATGAGGCGAATTCTTTGCACAGTAAGCGGTCACGACATCGCAACATCACGACAGCTCATTCATCAACACGGAGCCAGTATGTGTCATACCGATGTGCTGCCGCTGGAGTTGAGGAGGAAGTTGGCAGTGTGAGCGGCAACGGGGGGCTGGTTGGGGATTGGCCGGTGGCCCAGCGCCATGCCGACGATGGCGGTCATGTGGGTTTCTGTGCCAAACACATGAATGGGGATCCCGGTGGTCTTGCCTGAGGAGGACACCCAAATCCAACTTTAGTATGGTGCATGTTAGTATGAGCACATGGACAGGTGTGTGCACAGTGTAGCCGAAGTACATACCCACTTCTCCCATCACCCTGAGACCCTCCTGGTAGTTGGGGCCTCCACGGCGGACAAAAATGGTGACCTCATGCTCTTTTAGTGGCCCCTGGTAGTCTCTGATAGCTCTAACAATCCCCTAGCAAAGAGAAACGTTAGCCCCAGTGAATATCTAGCCTAGATCGCTCAGATGTTGATGCTACTTCGCAAACAGGAAACATGTGAGCTCCGTCTACCTTAAATGTGGCGGCAACATTTGTGAAGTTTGCAATGCTTCCTCCGATGATCAAAACTTTTCCTTCAAGACAAAATGTGATTTTTCATTCAGTACATTTGTTTAAAAAAACAAAACAAACAAAAAAAAAAACAGTATACTTTCAGTGCACTCAGTCAAAGTAAGTTTAGCCAAAGCCACATTTCTTACCCTCGCGGTGCTTCTCTCGGGTCATCAGAGACAGGATGGTCTTGGCATAGTCATAGGTCTGCTGTTCGCTCGGTGCTCCCGAATACTCCCCGTAATTGGCCAGCTCGTCGACCCCGCCCAGGTCACAGATGGTGTCGCTAGGAGAGGTTTTCATTGGTCACCCACAAAGACGCAAAAGCAATAGCAACAACAGCTGTTGATCCCCTGTGATGGCTCTATTAGGTACTAGATAGTGCCTAAGTACCTAATGCAGGTACTAGATAAGTACCTAATAAGTTAAGATAAGTATCTAGTAAGATAAGTACTAGATAATCAAGCATCTAGAGTCCCACGCTCCATATTGCACTATGACACTCAACGCAGTCTTTCCTTCTGCTTTGACTTTATAATGCAAAACGTAAATAAACGGTGCCCAGAGGGAATAATTAGTCACGACTGGTGTGTCTGGAAGTCACACTTTACACCCCAGACAGCCGGCGCAGCAAAGGAGACGCCACTCATTCCTCCAGACTCTCACTAAAAATGGCAACATTACAGAATCCAATTTAGCTCGCAGCTGAACAGGCAGAGTCTAGACCGGGCTGCTGCGCCATCAATCTCACTACTGCCTGCTTTCCTAATGCTAAACCCAATAGAACGAGGATGAAGCCAAGGGACGATTAAATGAACCAGAAGAAACATCTAAATGGATTATTTTAGATCTGGTCATTTGTACCTCCTATTCATTCGGGCTTTGTGTGTGTTCCCGTTGAGCCCGGTGCTGTTATAGTGACTGCTTACCTGTAGACCACTGATGCGCCTCCTCCGGCCACCATGGTCCAGATCCTTCCCCGGGGGTTGAGCAACGTGAGCTTGAGGCTAGCACCACTCTTGGCGTCCAGGTCGGCGATGTAGGCCTCCTGGAAAAGGAAAGGGAAAGGTCAGAGAAGATGTTAAGAGGAAAGGGAAAGGTCAGTCAAGATGTTAGAGGATGATTGTGTGAATGCTGCAGAAGGAGGACCACAGGAGGGGGTGCCTGATTGCAGCAGTAATCAGGGACACTTGTAGAAGCACCACTTCATTTGGACACAATTCATTATTTGGGCATGCATGGATTTTAAAGAAGTCAAGCTTTTAAAAAGGGTGTGGCAAGCATTAATGGTTGCGTTTTTAACACTGGATGAAATGTTAAGATTGCTAGTGGATCTGATGCCCATCAGTTGCTTGTTTGTGACAGCGAGGGCCACAGCTGGGGACTGAGCATAACAAACACACCCAATCAAAAGGCCCCCGCTGTCCCTCATCTCCACTCCAGACTCACAGCAGCCCAATTAGACGAGCCCGTCTGGTGCGCAGACAGTCCTGACTCAAACAAGCTCCTACAGGCATATTCCTGCATGCAGAAATATTGATACGCAAGCCTGATTTCTAAAAAAACAACCAAACGAACCAAAAAAAAACAAAGCAAAAACAATCAGATTGGCTTAACGTGTCTGTGGCTTCCAAAGACATAAACTGAGCCAGACATAAATCTTTAAGATGCAGAAATTCACAGTTCACATCACAGTAAGCAGCATGAGACACATGAGGATTTTATGAGAATGGGGTCTTTTGGCAGCTCCAGTTCTCATGCATCTCACTGAAGAAGAGCAACAGGTATTTGATGCTGACAGATTGAAACCCTGATCAGCCGCTCCTCAGCCCTCCCTCACCTCGGGGTAGGCCTCCCTGCCGAAGGGCGGAGGAAACTCCACGTCTCCCCACTTGGCCTTGCAGATGTAGTCAGCCGTGGCGTCGATCTTGGCTGCCATGTCGAGCACATACACGCCATCTTTTGTAACCACTGAGAGGCAAAAAAAAAAAAGATGACACAGAGCACTGGTGTTTAGGCCTAGGACCCACAACAAGGCTGGTCAAGACCCACCTACTGATATTTAGTTGGTTTCACCTCGGCAACATACCATTGACAGTACACTGCATCCCCCCCTTCACTAAAGCTGATATTCTGGGTCATTACATGCATTACTATATATATATTGTATATATCAAATAGAGGACCGTGCCCGCCCCCAGGGGATGCCATCTCCACGGAGGGCATGGAGATGCGGTGCAGACTGGGAGGAGGTGGTGGGACATCAAAGCCGGTCTCAGCAGCCCCAGCCACCTCCACAGGAACAGCTGCCACTGGGCATCTACTGGTGCCCAATTACTCCATTAGAAACACACACTGCCATCATCAAACAGCAAGTAGCATGAATTATTGAATCTTTCCCCCCCCCCCTCAGTGCTGGAATGTGTCGGAATCAACATTTGCCTCCCGGTTTCATAACAAGATGACGTTTTATAATAGATTGTTTTTTTTCCTCCCATGATTTCCTTTTGATGTTCCCTTTCCAACTTCGTAAATCTGATGACATATTTACGGATCCGATCTGCCATCGTGATGACTTACTTAGACGGTTTGGTATAGAAACCTACCCAGTGGGTTTATCTCCAGGTAGGTGAAGAACAGGTCTTCATACAGGTTGAAGAGTCCTACGATGAAGCTGGCCAGCACCCTGCAGGAGGAGGACATGCATCACGTTAAAATGTACTCTGAGGTCCTAGTGGTAGAATCTGATAATACCCGTCCTGTACACATCCATCACTGTAGTGCCACTGCCTGAACTTACTGTTGTGGGAAAATGTCTAGTAGTTTGGTTAGTAGTTAATGGGTCCCTAGACCTTTTTGCGAATAAGTATAGTTCAATTTACTTGATATTTGACAGAGTCTGTGTTGCATTTGTTAGGTTGAATATCTGATCTGAATGTCCCAGGTCTTATTTCTAGCTACAACTATCTCTTAGGATCAATATTATCAAGACTGATTTGGGTTTTTATTCCTCATGATGGAAGAGGATCAACAAGCAGCCACGCTTCACATTACATATTTCACTGGTTGGGGAAAAAAAACATTCTATGACATTTCCAAAACTATATGCACATTTTCCATAACTTTTCCAGGCCTTGAAAACACTATTTTGGATTTCCATGACTCACTTCACCTGCTGAGAGCAATTTGATTTGTTATTTGATTTGGCAATTTGCTGCTGGAATTCAAAATGGTGTTGAAGTCTTATGCCAAAGTCCACGACAGAACATGATCCAACATCCGACTTCCTACACTGAGGATGCACCTTCGTACCTTCCAGCCAGGTGATAAAAATACACCACCTGACATCATGGCAATTAAAATGTCAAAAACAATGAGTCAGACACACCAAGAAGAACTACAGCCAACGTCATTAAAGGAATGGGGGCGGGGGAGCAACAGTACAGCAGCTACTAACAAGCGCCTGTAAATTAGCTGTAGTCGCCTCGCTGCAGAGAAGGGGGGGAAAAAAAGAAATCAGATTTGCTCTCTCCTCTTCCACATGTCAAAACAACGCACTGCCGAGTGGGGGTTGTGAGAGGGGGAGGAGGGTTGGGGGAGGCAGTATTTTGTCCACGTCTCCCGCCTGTCAGTTGTGCAGGCAGCCCAGGGCTCCGGCTGGCCCATGGGAGGAAATCGTGACCAGACCAGAGTTTGACTCAGCATCCCATGTCGGGGGGTGTGTGTGTGTGTGGGGGGGGGGGGAGAGAGTCGGGGTGAAGCGGTGAGTAGGGGTTGGCAGCGTACGCAGGGCCGTCTTCTTCAATGTCAGCCAAGACAGACAGACAGTGAGCCCAGCCAGAACCCTGCACTCAAAACGGCACTGCTGGGAAGACGGATAGGAGGGGTCGGGACGGGGCGGGTCTCTATCACACCCATCAAAATAAATGGACGTGCTCTGAATGCGACCGTAGTGGAGGAAGACCGGGGAGAGAGGGGGGGCGATCGAAGGTAAGCCAAGCAGAGGAGGGAGTTTGTCATTTGTCTAATGGAACCCCTCCACCCATCTCCTCTCCTTCCCCCCCCCCATCCGCCTTTACTGCAATCTGTAAGTGCTCTCTGTTACTTCAACTGCCTTCCGCTGTGGTGCGTTTGTTGACCAGCATTTGGCCTCAAGCCTGGTAATATAAAGTAAAATGCTTTTAATAGAAACCCATGCGTCTCACACTTTAATGACTTCATGCTCAATACTTTCATTTTTATCGATATTGCCATTCTGACTCACTTTCTAAAAAGGGCCATATCCATATTGATTTAGAAGATTATTGATAGCAGTTGATTTATATTTAGAAATAACCATCACAAATCATGAGGCGATCCAAATCTACACCGGCCATGGTGTCGTTTGAGCTTCTTTTGTGTGAAGTTTATAGCTTCTTCCTCGTTTGAAATAAGTGCAACAGATATTGAAAGAGGAAAGTTGGCGGTCCACCAGGTGAAATATAAATGGTCAATTGAAATACATTTGCTAATGAAAATCATTCATTCTTACCCGTCTTAAATATATGCTTTAAGATACAAACAATATCCGTGCACAAATCTCCATTGAAGACCATTTATATATTTTGACGGATTGCTGAGGTCCTGCATGTCCCCTCCGATCTCTTCCATCCCAACTCACGCTTTCTTGTCTTTGGGGACGTTGGGCAAGAGCTGTTTCTTGACCGACTCCTCGGTGATCTTCTCGTCCACCGCAACCAGCAGCTTCCTCGCCTTGGCGTCCACGTCTCCGACATCCACCCCTCCCTCATGGTGAAACAGCACGTAGTCGCCCTCCCGCGTGGCGTAGACGCACACGTAGAACTCCTCCTCCTGAATGACGGAGGATTCGAAAAACACACAAAACACATCTAGTAAGAAAACTTAATAGAGATCCATCAGTTACACACTGTGTCTAGGTAAGGTGTTCCAAACCGGATGAGAGACAGTTGATGGGCGAGTCTAACGAGTGGTTTACCTGCTTATGGGCAACGAACGGCTCGATGAGGAAGTTCTTTAGAATTCCTTTGGCTTTCCCCACCTGAGGAAAACACACGAAACAATTCTCTTAAAGGGGCGAAATATCAAATAGTTACGGGTCAAAGAAGATGGTAGGAGCGTAACAAAACATTGGCATAAATTCCCACGGGAGAAAGACACGAGAGGTTTCCATATTAATGCATCACTGCACTTGTTGTTTTCAGACACAGAGGGGACAGAAGAAGCACGTCGAAATATAAGTCAAACCAACACCAACAGATATAGTCTCCATCAATACAGATAGAAAATAAACTGCTGGGAAAATATATTGGTCAAAAATGTAGATTGTGAAAAACAATATTTCAGCACGTCTGTTTCAAATAACTTGACTTAAAAAAAAAAAATTTAAAAAGAAACTGCTGCCGGCTCATTTGCCACAATTGTTGAGTTAAACTCCACCGGGCAAGAAGTAGCCAGGGACTGGCTGGGAGCAGCCAGCTGCAGAGAAGAAAAGGGAAGGGAGAGAGGCAGTTGACATTTTGGAGAGTACAAAATAAAAGAGGGTTGATGACGTGGGGGGGGAAAAAAAAAAGAGCCCATCTGATTGAAAACCCACAAGGGGCTCAGGCCAATTCAGCTATGAAGCAGCTGTCCCAGAGGGGAGAGGAAAGGCATTCATGCTGTGAATACAATTTGTGTACGAATGATTGAATACGTTCCAATAGAATTATCACGATTAACCGGCAATATGAAATACACAACTGCACCTTTAAAAATGGCAGCGAGCAAAAGGATTACTTTAGGGAACAAATGAGGTGACAGGAGGTGTTCGGTGTAAAGAGGGAAAAGTGGTGCTGCCAGACTCAATTAGTCACGGTCACCGGCCTCAGACTGGCTCCTAAAACAACATACCTGAAGTGTAAGTGGCCTCACCCTGGAATCAGGTACAGGAGGGAGAACAAGATTTATTCATTAAGCCCCCATAAGACCAACTAGCTCTTATTGATGTGCGTTGGTCTAACTGAGGCCCAAATTTTTCCATCACCACAAATGTTTCCTCGACATCCCATATCTGCAGTTTCTGTCCACAATTTTATTCTTATCACTTTAGCTCTGTCACTAAAAAAATAACAAGACAGAATATAGTATCTTTCTATAACGTAAGACAAACAAATTGAAACACAACGCAGACGACCAGGATGCAGCCGCAGCTTCATTTACTCTTATTTATGGTCGCCCGCAATCGACAGCAGTTTCATCTCAACTGTCTGGTGAGTTATACACCCAAGCGATACCACTTCACACACACACACACACACACACACACACACACACACACACACACACACACACACACCTTGCTTTATGATCATCCTAGTCCCCCAGTGTCTTGGTTTATGAGGCAAGGCGCCATCTAAGCGCCAGAGTGATGGATCTTCGTGGTGTGGTTACGCTGACTGTTCTGAAGGACTGACTGTTTACTCACTAGCAGGGCTGCTTCAGCTGACTGACTACCACTTGACTCACAGGGACCATTAGCAATCTGGGCGGCTATTTAGGCAAAACTACCACATACACACACACACACTAACAAACATCGGCCCAAAACGAGGAAGAAGGGTGAAGGAAAGGGCAAGGGGGGGAGAGGAGGCTGCTCTAAAAGGAGGCACAACATGGTGGGTGGATGCGATTGCCTGAGCCACAGAGGACGGTGGGCGGGGATGACGTACCGTTGTCTCCTTCATGAGGCGTGGCTTCAGCCAGTCCCTGACGCCTTTCAGGTCCAGGTTGACGCCCACCAGGCCCAGCTTCCCTCGCCTCTTGATCAGCTGGTCCGGCTTCACCACCAGCCTCTGGGAGGACGAACACAAAAGCAGAGCGTACGACAACGAGGTCTTGGCTGATCTAGGGTCTGCGATTAGGCGCGACTACACAGCATCAAATTGATGACGGTCAGCTTGATGCCGTCTACAATGCTCATTTTAGAGGAGGGGGATTAGCGGCGTAGCGGGTTACAGTGCAGGACGGAGTTGTGAAGGTTGAGGTTTTCTGTAGACTCTGGTTGCTCTTCAGTTTATTCACACGTAACAGACATACACTTAACGAGTGATACGAAAGTAGTTTGTGTTTCAAAGTAAAACAAACATTGCAATGGCAACTAAGAATGAAAAATCCAGCAAAGAATCACTTTGATGAAATAAGTGATTTTTACTTGAAATTAATATACAAGAACAATATTTTAAAGAAGGATGCTCGTGTCTCCCATCTTTCCCATATGACGTAAATGCATCTCCTCCACCGCCCACCGAGCCCCGCTACCTCTTCTCCCCGGCAAGCCAAGAGACGGAGAATGACTTATGACAGCGGAGCCATTAGCGGCTGGGTGGCTGCCAGCGAGCTAAAAAAGGAAGAGAGGGCCGAGGGTGAAAGTTAATGCAATTTCCTAATCAATTCTACCACAGTACCTATCTCCCCCTCCCATCTGCCCTCCTCCTCCTCCTCATACCTTACAGATAAAACGACCTTCCGTCGCAGCAGGGAGAGAGAGGAACGTTCAATCCTGCAAGATGAGTCACAGTGTAATTCATTTAACTTCTATCACAGCCCCTCAGTCAGTGACTCCTTCTGTAAGGAGGGGAGTTACGGGTTTATTCTACGCCAGCCGCTGTATATTCCCAGCTAGTCGCCTAGTCTCTTCCACAATTACTTTGTTTCATTTCCACTGAGAAGCCTGAGTAGCTGCTGGGATTGGCCTGATGTGTGCTAACAAGCACCAAGAGACCACTCTCCCAGCAGCCTCTAAGTAATTGTTCCCATAAAGCGGAGATCATTTAACACAGGCTAGAGGGAGAATGTGCTCGGGGCTATATATATATTTATGATAAAGCACGCTGACTGAGGAAATCGTACTTCTTCTTCATTTTCATCACAGTTATTCTAGGAATTGATGAGGCTTTGTGCTTTTTTTTTTTTCTTTCCACCTGCTGGTGAAAGGGGTTGCGATGATAAGCACCCGAGTTGGATCTCATCCTCAAGACTAGTCGTGTGCCTCTACCTCTGTGAGCAGCCATGGGTGCTCCTTGGCCAGCTGGTCAAAGTCGGTCTCGGCGGTCGCGCTGGCGTAGCGGAACCTGTTCTGGACAGCAGCTGAGGTGGAGATGTGCTTGTAGAGGAACTCCTTTCCCGTCTGCTCGGAGATGGCTTTAGCCGACATGACCGCTCAGGCTAGACTGGCCTGAGAGGAGGGACACAAGGACAGAGAGAGAGAGATGGATGGATACAGAGACACGTGGAGGGAGAGAGAGGCAGAGAAAGATGGACAGACAGACAGAGAGAGAGAGAGATGGAGAGATGATGGATTAAAAAGGGCAAATCGTTTTTTACTGATTGTTTGCTGAACTACTGGTGCATTTGTGCTACCCTTGAAGAATTGTTGGAAAGAAAAAAAAAGTCCTGCTGTTTTTTCAGCTGTCATACATTTCAAGGATTGTTTTGGTAACTACATTTCTTAAAAGACACTCAAGCTTCTTATTACAACGTACCAATTTAGTTTTCTACTATGCCTAACAACTAACGTTAAAAAAATAAATGTCTGCAATATTAATGCAGGACAAAACACACAGAATTAAGTCGAGACAGCTAGAAAATCAGATGACACACAAACTGCAGATTCAGGCTTCTGTCCTATTTGCGCAGTCACCCTTTTTTCTGTTTGCTCCCATGATGCACCCTGCTAGAAACAGCCAGTGGAGTAAAACATGATTAGGCTCTGTTTTGTAAGACCTACACAGTAATGGAGTAACGAGCCCTTATCTGCCTATCCAACAATCAGGCTCCTACTGAGGAGGTACCCATCTGCAATCACTGTAGCTACAGCAGAGAGAGCAATAACTGCACTCTAAAACTGGGGGGGGGGTTTAACCGATAGAAAATGAATTGTGTCATCAGACTTTATATTACCATTTCAATGCAATGAACATGCATTTGATTTTTTAACATGGCATGTATTAGCAGATATCATTATATATATCCATAGATATCATTAGTTTAGTCCCTATCGCCCAGCCTCAGTTCTTCTGGGGTTCGCCAACGGTTGCAATCTGAAAAAAACCTTAAAAAGGTTCCTTGAAGTACTTTTACTTTTTAGGGAGTAAATACATACGTTAGATACTACTACACTATTTGAGACACAACAGTTTGTCATATGAAAATTCTCACAGAAGAGTGAGATTATCCTGACTATCCTCAATACACTGCTGGTCAGTTAATGTTAAATGACCAATAGAAATGCTACATCACCACTAGCCTGGCCTTGCAGAGTAATCTCATCTAAGTGATCTGAGGTGACCTGATGTCACCACCAGCACTGCGAGCATCCATTGAGGAGAAGCGTCTAAAATGAGGGGTTTTTTTTGCTGCATGGATTTCTTTTTTCCAATAACCTGCAACCATAAATCTCAGAGAGGGGGTTGTGACCTTTACTCTCCGGCCACTTGCTCTGCTGAATGAAGCCGGGCTAAATTGTCACTTAATGTTACCTCCTTTATCAAAGCGTTGAGGTCTACTGGGAAATTCAACATACATATGACCCATGAAGCAGAACGTGTTACAATACAAGGAGCAAATATGTTTAAAAGTTGACCTTTCACATATGTTTGCCAACAAGCAAACATTAAAAAGGCATGATTTATGACCTGACGCCAACAACCAACCACCAACCTCTACGTCCATCCCCCCTCTCATCCCCTCTTCCTACATCTTACCTTTAGACATCAATGAGAAATATGGTTCTGAGACCACTACCAAGAAAATTCCTTCACTAATTACCTTACCTAATTGACTATCCTACTGAAGCAATCACTATTATGTAACCCCGGCCAGCCTGTCCAGCTCTTCGTGGTTCATTAAGCCAAAAAAGCCTGTACGTGGGCTCTAGCAGGACTCTCCGGCAGTCGTTTCTTATGGGGATTAATGGGAGTGTCATGGAGCTTTCTCACTATTGATCATGCCCATCCCTGAGTCATCACCAGAGCTGGTCCCAGGCCAGGTGAACACGGTTTTCCAAAGCTCATCCAGGCTCCCTACATCATCTCTTTCCTTTCTGCAGCGGACCTGTCAGACCTATTAAATGTCACTGGCCCACAACAACATTAACACTGGTCCAGATGACGCACAATAACATTTAGCAAGAGGGCATGATGGATGGTTGGGGGGGAGCAATAATAAGAGACGCACGCACGCGCACACACGCGCACACACACACACACACACACCTATAGCAAGGGTAAAAGAACAGTTTTTTCAGAGAGATTTTGTACTATCATTTTTTTTTTTACTTTACCCAAACTGACAGATCAACTCCTGCCTGACTTTCAAAAGGGATTTAATGATCAGCCACTTTCCTTCATCAATAACTAAACAGACCTGATGTGATTACGAGTGAAGAAATATTGTTTGTGAAAATTGCCAATCACAGTTCTATGTAACTTTGAGTAGTAAGCTAACTTCTTGCAGCATGCATCCTTGACCATGCTTGTTGAGTGGTTGATTGACCAGTTCAACTTGTTTTTTTATCCGGTTGTTACGTCTCAGAGAGCGAGACAGAGAGAGCGAGCGAATGAACTGCAAATGGTAAACGAAAAAAAGGCATCGTTCATTTACCTTGACGCTGAAACCTCTGACAGATGCCCCCTGGTTTTCCTCCGAGAACTCAAACGGTAATATGTCTGAGTTCAGAGCTCAGCGGTGAAGGCCAACTCTCGCTGTCTGTGGGAACCAGTGGTACCGGAGCATGGAGCCTCTTCTGAGTTTTGTCTCTGTTGCCCATCTGCCGATAGGCTTGGCTGACATTTCCTGCTCTCTGATTGGTTTATTCCACACCGTGCTCTATTGCTGCGTTCGAAGGCTGTCCGAAATACCGGAATCACGCGGTGAGCCGCACACGAACGACCTAACAAAGCGGGAATATACAGGTTGAGAAACATCGGGATGATTGGATAGAGTCCTAATAATGGGAAAGTTTAAATTTCCTAACATACCCAAGTTGCTGATATGTGACGTTTAGACGTTTAGGAGGTGGAGAGCATGGAAGACGTGTCAATGTGTCATTGTATGCCATTTGATGTAAAATTTGTAAATAAAGAGTATGGTTATATGTTTGTTTTCATCCCCTGTTAAAAATTTTAGCTGCTATACATATGCCGAAATGTTCAGTCTAATAAATGAATGAAAACGTCAATTATATCCCCGGTGCGCATCATCTCCTCTCCATTCTAAATGGTAAATGGACTGCATTTATATAGCGCTTTTATCCAAAGCGCTTTACAGTATATGCCTCTCATTCATTCACCATTGTATCGCTGCAGCAGGCAACACCTCTGCGCCACTTGATTCTGAGTGAAATAACACTCACAAAGAAAACTATTCTGTTACAGGGTTCGTTTTGGGGTCATTTCCGACCAGATGCACTTGAAACCGTGAAGTAGGAAGCTTACAAGGGGTACTGGAAGGCATCACGAGTTGCTTCACAAAGCCGGTGCCCACCTCTCGTTGAGAAAGCAGGGCAATTGTCTGACGCCGGCGATTGGTCCATATTGTTCTCTTTCTACAAAGCAGCCAATGAGACAATCGCTTCATCCTGCATACAACAGTAAACCTTAGGCCCCGCCTCTGCAATTAGACTACAAGTAAATAAGTAATAGTTAATACACTGGTTTATATGACTGGAGATCACAAGTCCATGGATATTTAGATGTCCTTGACCTAAAAGATTAGCAATGGTCTTGATTTATCAAGGGACCCACCTTTAATTTGCACCTTTCAGTTTTAGTTTTAGTTCACCCAGACTGACATATATTTCCATCAAACTAATGTAAGTTATATGTGGATAGGGGAACAACATTAATTCATACTTTTCTGAAAGTACAGCTGATTTTCATTTAAGTCGATGGTTGCTTGCATCATGATGATCACCCCACCCACCCCCCACCCCCCTGGAGGTCACAGTACATCACTGGATTTATCCTGCTATTGCAGCATCAACACTGCTGTGACAGTAATATGCTCCCCTAAAAGAAATGATTGAATTTAATATCATTCCATATTGAGAAGGAGTATAAAATGTATGAAGCAATTAACCTTCATGTATCTTTTAAGTAGCAAGCCTATTTATGTTTGGCCTGCCTGTTAATATGAAGCTTAAATGATTCCCGTGGGGAAATTTGGCTGTTGTAGTAACAAATGGTAATATAATACAGCAGACCGAATATAAATAATAATATAGCAAAGAGGGTCATGCACAATGGACAGTTTCAATACTAGAATGAAAGCTATGGGGCAAAGTATGGATAACAGTATGGGTGTAGCTCGCATTATGGCAGCAGCGGGGTCCGAAAGGTAGAGTGTGGACAGCAGCTGGGTACATGGCGTTATCAGTATTTGGCAGTTACTGGCTGGATGGCTCCATCATAAATGTTGCAATATTTTCGTGCCAGATTCTTATGCAAGGGTAGACTGAAGTGAGTACAGATATTACCAGATAACTGGGTCATTCAAGTCAGTGTACTGCAACAAAAATCAGTATTGTGCAAATGACTTGAGGGGGTTGTGCTTCTGTATTCTTGGAAAGGGATGCAAGTAATCAATTAATTAAAGCTGAGCTATATTATCAGAGATGTGATTCACAGGAGCACATTTCAATTATTTTGTAGGAGGGAACCAATAACCAGTGCCATCTGCTGGTTTACACAGTCAAATACAGAAAAACAACTAATTTCAAGCGGCAGAATGGTTTGAGAAGAGCAACACGTGTAGTCAAGTTGACCTAGTTCTTTTCAGTTAGCATGCCAAGCACAAAACTGAAAGAACAGCATTAAAGAAAGACTACATACCACAACAAATTTGGAGCAAAGCATATTCTTTTATTAAGTGTACAAAACAAGTGCAAAAATAGTGATTCATAAGAGCTACACAAAGCAGGACTTGCCCTACAAAAATTACAGTCATTGAAAGTGGATACAAATTGAAATGAAGTGCCATTCAAAGAAGAGGAAAGGGATCAATGGTGGTGTTGCGCAGTAGAAAAGGATTGCAAAACGTGGTTGGATTCACAGCATTTGATAAGTGCGAGCAAATGAAACAAATGCCAAATTAAATCAGCATTCTCCCTTTCAAACTATGCACAGTGCAAAGATTTTACAAGGAAGGACCTCTAGAAATGACAGTCATTCTAGTACACTTAATCAGACATAACCTTGGCCCATAATGCTATGACAATTATTTCCTAAGCCACACACACACACACACACACACACACGCACACGCAGAAATGACAGCTGCTCATCAACTCACAGCTAAACCACAGGAAACTGACAAATTAACAAGTCTGTCAAAGAGACAAAGCTACTTTGAGCTGGTCAGAAATGTGTTAAATATGATAAAGCTGATATACTGTTAAACCTGGGATGCATGCAATGAAAATACCTAGTGTATCATTCACTCTGATACTGAATAACACTGACATTTATAGAAGAGGAAATCTAAAGTTTCAGACGAGAATTATGAAGGCGTGGGAGGGAGGCTGTACTACCTTGGTCTACACCTGCGTCTAACAAGACCTCTTCTAGGCAAATGGCGAGGTACTACAACTCTGGCACTGATATGCGTGACAAGATACTGAACAAGCTTGACCTAACTGGATTGAAGGCATCTTGGGTTGTGGTGCAAATCAACAGTAAAAGGCACACAGCTTGTGGATTTAGGGTGGCTACCAGAAACCTGAAACACAGCACAAACACACAAACCTTCCACAGAGTAAACCTAAATCCTATTACACCAGTCATGCCGGGCCACACATCCCCATCTTTGCCGTTTACAGTATGGTGCACTTTTGCTTCTTTTTCTTCTCGGGCTCTTTTTTGGTCTGGTCAGGCATCTTGGGTCCATAGAAGCTAGAGAAGCAGGCTTGGGCACAAATGGGCTCTCTCAGACTCAGCAGCCACCTGCCCTTGCCATAATAGGCCAGGGAGCCCAGCTCCATCTCCTCCACCAGCTCCCCCTGCTGGCCTTCCTTCTGCAGGACCAGGATTTCCAGCAGATCCAGACCCGTTTTAACTGGCTCGACGCCCTCCGCGCAGCCCAGAGTGACGTGGGCGCGGCTGCCCAGAGGCAGGGAGGCGGCTGCGGGGACGACACTCTCGGCCTCCTTCTCGGCATCGGCTGGCCAGAGCTCAAGCTGCTCCTCGGTGAGGGACACTCTGGCACCAACAGTGCGAGGCGTGACAAAGAGAGCACTCAGAGACAGCTCGAATGCAGAACCATACAGTTGTTGAACAGCCTAGAGAATGGAAAAGGAAACGGATGAGGAATTACTACAAACACATAAAAATTGATTAAAAAGTTGAATATAATTGAAAGTTGAAGATGAATATAATTTAAGTGGTGCCAGAACATTAAAACGCCTGGAGAAAATGTCAATGAACAATGAAAGTAATAACTTCAATGCACATGCCCCGAGAACAAGCGTGTTGCTGTCAAATTCATGTTAAAACTTGTTGCAAAACAAACATCTATAACCAACCAGACTAAATATTGAATTACTGGTTTCTTACTGGTTTCTCTGCATATTCCTTGGCACCCTCTGCCTTGCCATAGTCACAAAATTTGGTAGTGCAATGGAGGGGTCCTTTGGCCTGGAAATACTGCTCCAGGTCCACCTCCTTCTCAGCTTCCCCAGTGACTGTAAAAACAAAGCACGGTCAGTTGCATAGTCAAAGATTTTAGACGGTTAGCCTGCTCAGAGACTCTCTGCATTAAGCGGGATGTTAAATACACTCACAGTCAGCCAAGTGCTTCTTGAAGGCCTCCAATGTGTCCAATGTTTTCAGGAAGTCCATGGATGTGCACCTGACCTTGTCCTGGATGCTGTGGAGAAGAAACCAGCCAAAGAAAAGGGGGAGGGACATCTCCTCAAGTGGACTTTTCATGGTTTGGATTTGGGCCTCCTCCAGCCCACGCCCGGTCCTCTTGGCCAGCTGTGACAGATCTCTGCTCCACTCGGTACGGGGCTCCAAGAACATGGTGACAAGATGGTATTGCTCTGCAATCTCCCCCAGGCGGGCCAGCCGCTCCTGGGTGTGGTTGGTATCATCCACCACTACCAGCACAGAGGCAGCTGTTCCTGCACTGCAGCAGGCCACCACGGCATCATCCAGAGCCTTGTATCCATCTGCAGATGCTTCTGGATGCTCTGGTTTTACGCCATGGTCATCAGCACAGACGACAGAGCAAAGATCTTGATAGGCATCAGCTATGGAACGTGCCAGGAGGCTTTTGCCGCTGCCTGGAAGGCCTTTAAGGACAACAAGGGTACGAGAGGTTCGCAGGATACCTTTGGTCTGCTCCTGTTCCAGAAGGGCAAAAGACAGGGAGCCAGGAGCCGGGACAGTATCCTCCTCCTTCATATGCTCGGCATCCTTCTGCTCAGATTTATCCACTTCACCCTCTGCTGCAGGCTCAACTTCCTTCAGAGCAACAACCACAACGGGTTTGTCTGGCACAACTTCCTTCACATCCTCTGCAGGTTTCATGTTTACAACTTCAGCTGGTTCATCACCTGACATCACCTCCTTCGATGTCTCAGCTTCTGTCGGCTTTTCTGCTGCCACTAACTCAGTCTCTGCTGGTCTCTCCATTTCCACCTCTGCAGTCTTGGTCTCTGCTGGTTTCTCTGCTTCCACCGCCTGCTCTTTGACAACTTCTTCTGGTTGAGCATCCATTCCAGTTTGCAATTCTGCCTCGATCTCCGCTTGTTCTGGTGCTTTCTCTGCTTGGCTGGGTGGTTGCGCATCTACTGGCTGCAGCAGCGTGACTGGTTCAGGTAATATTTGCTTTGGTGGTACAGCTTCTGGGACTGATTCGACCAGTTTCTCTGGCTCTGGTTCAGGGACACTCTCTGCCAGAGGCTTGTGCAAAGGCAAAGGTTCTGGGTTGTTCTCCGGCACTGGCTGCTGTTCAAGCTGGATGTTTTCTAGGTCTGCAGTTAATGCTGCAACTGGGTCAGATATCTTTTCAGGTGACGCATCTGGTTTTGGTTGTTCAGGCCACTGCACCAGGCAGTGTTTCTGTTTCCTCAGATCCCTGCCCTTCCTCAAGAGACTTCTCTGGGAATTTCTCTTCTGACATTTCCTTGGGCAAGCTGTCCTCGGTCTCCATCTCTAGTGTTTCCTCAGACAACTTTACAGATTCTGTCACCATTAATTCATCATTTTCTTTACCATTCATGAGTGATTGCTCTGCATCATGACCATTTGTGGGCAATTGCTCAGTGTCTTCAAGAGCGCCTGGTGACTTCTCAGACTCTGCGGATTCCTCTGGTGTCTCCAATTTTGACACAACCACTTTTTCCATTCCAGTCTCCTGCTGCTGTGGAGTCTCTGACGCAGCATCTAAAACCTCACTGCTCTTCTCAGTATCCATGTCTGGGTTAATTTCCGAATGCACACGCCACCATGTACCTTAAGTTTAATAAAAAAACAAAAAGACAAAACGGTTTAAACGGTCCAATCGTGATGGAAAACAAACAACCACGTAACACAATCTAAAACAGCAGCAGCTGAACTCATTGCACTTTGCTTTATGTGATGCTACATAATGATAGTCTTGTATATGTGGTCACATACAAAATGTTAGGTTTGCGACCCATCAAAATTAGCAAACCATCTTCCTTTGGCATCCTTTTCCAAACCTCAATATGATGTCAGTTACATAATGGACTCCGCCCTAAATGACAAACAGATCTTTGAAAGAGTAAATGTCCAGCCACTGGACAACACTCCTACAAAAAGAACATGGCCCTCTCACCACAACACTTCAAATAGTATAGGGTCACTTCAGCAGTGTACCTCCTTTAAGTTGCTTTTACAATAGAGCTACTGAACACAACAAAGTCAATCTCTCAATGGAAATCTCAGACATGCACTTTGGACTTGGCAGAATACCTCAAAAAAGGAGGATAAAAACTTTGGTCATATTGTCAGGTCAAACAACATTTTTGTATGCATGGGGGTTATGCATTTTCACATACAAATATGTGTCCCAATATTTATCCAGATCCAGACAAGGATACAGCAATCGCAACAAATTTTGCCCTCCTAAAAACAGAGGCTTGTTCTGTGAGGATTGTGGTCGGACTACATTTCAACAAAGCGTTATTCAATATCTGATTTTTCCTTAGAAAGAGACAATGGTTGGGGTGCAGGGCAGAGATCCTCTTTATGCGATTACTGGAGAGTCCCAATACACTAACATGGTTAAATAAATGGTGGATTTGCAAGCCTGTAGTGAAGATTGGATGCTTGCCCTTGCAATACACTATGGTAGCTGTTGCCAATATGCATGCCCTACAACTGCAGGTGCTAAGTACATTGTTTTTGAGTAACAAGACCATCTTTTAAATCAGACCTTCCCTTGTTTAAGCCTTGAAAAAGCATGTGTGACATGCACAAAGGTTACTGGTGGCAGAAAATATCAGGGAATATTTTGTTAGCAATTCCTGGTTTGAGAGCATCACATGCTACTGCACTGAGGGGTCTATGGCCCAACCTAATATAAATGTTCATTCCTATTTTTGTTAACTTCCACTGCTATACAAATACAATAGATATAAGGTACAGATGCACAAAAGCATGACTCAGACCTTGTAGGACCAAATCAACTGCACCAAACCTAGCCAGTAATCACAGACAAAGAGTAGTAGAAAAGGAGTACCACGGAAAAGAGAGCTTTCACAATTTTGACGCCTCTACCGTGTGGCCTACATTTTCTCCAGATGTTTTTAGCTTATTGAATGTTGGATATATCCAATCGGTGACGCTACATTGTCATTGGACAGAAGGGGGAAAACACCCATGGCCCAACTTCGACCCCATATGGCAACAAAGATGAGCTTGCAAATATCCAATATTCTTCCAGATTGAAATATACACGGACCAAACCCGAATAGGGGACATGCAGGGCAATTAAATCGTGAAACCCTCACACTTTAGGTTTAATAAAACGTGACATATCCACGGTTTCCTATGATCCAGGGTAGAAGAGCAATACGTGTAAATGGCGCAGTGGGAGCATGGTCATCTTTTTGTGTTGAGGCCAGTTTGCGCTAATCATTAAACGCGTTAAGCCACGACCAGGAAATAAAATCAAGAACTACTGGCGGCCGTGACGGAGTGAGCTCAAAATAATGTTTTCCCTTGGCAAAGACAAACAGTTTCACATTTAAACAACAATACAATGTGGCCGAGCGGGGAGTGGCATGCAGCTAGCACGCCAGACAAAACACTACTGCCTGGCATTCAAGAAAATGTGCCAGCCACAGCGCCACGTCTAAACAAGTTTGATGCGTTTCTGACGAAAATAAGCCACTGTGCGTTACCAGGAGCAAAAGGGACGTTGGAAAAAAAACCTTAGCCAACAAATACTGATATAGATATTCTGTTTGAAGGGCTTTTGTTTGCAGAAAAATGCCGGCTTACCAAATGCGCTGCAGTAAATGTCGGTGGTGCCGCTGACCACGCGTTTCTCCCCCCGACAATGACAGGACAATCCTCTGTACGAACGTGCATCCGCCTCACTCTTCAAGAAAAAAAAACGGAACCTACTGGGAACGCGCAAGAGGGCGGGGCGACGGACACGCCCATGATGGTGGGCAAGGACGTGATCGAGAAGAAGACAGAGAACAATGACAACATCTCACATTTTGTGTGTCATCATACTTAAGCTGTCCTAACCTTTCCTGTATTCCGACAATTAATAGGACATATTTATTTGGTCCCTCTGTCACATATTTTGCTGTTACGTTTTAGACACAATGTTTGACTTTAACAAGTCATTTTGCTAACTGGCTAACTACATTTGAAAATTGTCAGTGTTTTTAAAGATAAATTGCTCAATAATAAAGAAATTGGCCCATCTTCCTGTCTGCAGACATGGGTGTTAGCTCTCACCTATGCTTGCCTCGGGCAAAGATAGGATAAATAGGATCTAGTACAGACCTGAAACAACAATTACTCATTACTCATCACATCACATGTTTTTCATGGTCATGCTTTTGTCTGACATCAGAAACAGAAGTACACGCCAACAACAACACTTTTGTGTTATACTTATACTGAAACTAAAAGTAAGTGATGGCACTGGGAGAAGGAAAGTGGGCCTCTTCACATTCCCAGTAACAGTGAGAACCTGTCCTTTCCCCTCACTTAACTGCACTCTGTTTCTATCTGAGAGGGAGGGAGGCAGACAGACAGCAGGCATGTAGAGAGAGAATTAAATCAATCTGTGTAATCATCTGTGGCAAGCCTCACCCTAAATCCTAGACCCTAAGCTCTTCCAGACTTGGGCCTCAACAGTTAACCCCCAAAAGACAACAATTATAATCTTTCAAAAATCAGGTTATTTGGGTACCAATGAATCAACAACACAACAAAACTACATGGAACTTGACCTAAAAATAAGTGCAACAGGAAGCTTCAAGATCTGACACAAAGCCACAAGCCACACTGAAAATGTATGCAGCCTAAAACACCGCTAATATTAACTCCTTAACCCATAAGGACCCACGGTGACACAGGTGTCACAGGTGTCACACGTCCTTTAAATATTCTGGAAAATTCCGTATACAGCTTTATCCTTGATTTTAACTCATGAACTCATGAACGTTGTTGTCACTTAGGGACTTCATGAGTTAAAATCAAGGATAAAGCTGTATACGGAATTTTCCAACATTTAAAGGACGTGTGACACCTGTGTCACCGTGGGTCCTTATGGGTTAAATTAAAATGCATAAAGAAGCAACTAAAATGTACAATAAAGAGACCTGACATACCACCACAAGGCCCTAACCTGCCAGAAGAGTCCTCAGCACCAACTGTTCCTCCCAACCTAACTTGCCTCACAGAGCCTCAGAAAATTACATCACACATCGGGATGACACAACCAAACCACAGAGTAAATGACAATGCTATCTTGCTCTAAAATTAGATTACACAGGATACATTTACATTTGCTGAATTCACAATTGCAAGAAATTGTGAAGAGTCCCTTTCACAAAGCCAGAGTGGATTGAATGGACCTTCCTATAAAGTTGTCCACACTAAGCTGTGTGGATGTAATAGTCATTGAGTGTTGTACAGTGGCTGAATATTCCAGCAGCGGTTTCTCAGTTATCTCATTGTCACCTCAGGTGTTATAAGGTGAATAGTTTATTACGGTGTTATTTCTGGCATTTCTTTAAACTTTGTAGGCAGGAGGCAGCTGCTTGTAAATCACGGCATATCCACAATGATCTAATAGTGTGACAGGGAAGTTGCCCGCAGCAACATCTGATGAGGAACTGCAAGTTAAGATTGGGGAAACAAATTTTAATGTTGCAACGTGTATATCAAAGTGTGGTAACATTGCTTACATTGTGTAGAAAGGTACCTTGTTGACACTTGTTTCAAGATTACTTTGTTTTGTTTCAAATGTAATAGTACACTGAAGATGTGAGTTAATGTGCTCCCAGGAGCCTAACTTAATCCAACTATGCACATTGGAACACCCTGCAAATATGTTGTAAATTCATAGATGTATAACAAAGTGTTACCCTGTAAATTGTCAATAGTTAACATAGTGGGAATCCAGCCAATGAGTGTTCTGTAAGAAACTCTAACTTCAATATGTTCAATTTGCTGTATCATCTTCATGTCCTCTATGTTCTGTTTTCTCTTCTCTTTTCTTTCACCCAATTTCCTCAAATGGATCATTAATGTTTTATCTGAAGTTTTATCTTCAGAATGGTCCCATGTCTGATTTATATTTGGGTTTCATACTGATGTTTGTATTTAAACCTTTCACAAGTCACTACCAAAAGCATGCCTATGTGTATTTCTTTTTTGATTGGCTAGAGATCAGATTGGGTGACATTTATCAATGAATATCTTAACACATTTGTATCTAAAGCACATCATATATATACTGTATATATATATAGATATATAAATATCTTAGCTACAAATCAGACCTCCCATGTCCAAATACATCTGGCATAAATATGTGTTAACAAATACATAGACCAGCTTTTCAGCATCTTTCAAAGTTTTAAACGGAAATATTGACTGTATTGTAATACTGTATCAAACTGCTTTTTCATCATTTCTGAGTACATAATAGTTTACCCATTTCTGCAGGTTCAAAAACCCATAAATAACTATAAAGGAGTCTATCAAATGTATGAGAGGATTTTTATTAGTTTCCTTTGATCTCTCAACTTTCTTTTGATGACCTTTGTCTTTTGTGGCATGTTTTCCCAAGGAACACAGTACCACCAGTCTTGATTTCAGAGATCCTTACTCCGCTGAATGTTGCCTTGCCACATGGAGAGCCTGAAAGAGGACAGAATTATAATTATCAGTGAGCAATGATTTAATTAAATAGAACTGAAAAGATACCGGAGGAGAAAAGGTGGGGGGTAACCTTCTGAATGGCTTCCTTGGCAGAGTCATCTTGTAGCACCTCGGCTCGGTCCAAGGCTCTCTCGAAGTGGGAGACACTAGATTTGAAGTTCCCAAGTTTCACTGAGATGACACAGTAGGAAATTGGCTATCAGAAAACGTTGACTGTTTTGTCCAAGGATCGAATACCAGTATATTTGCTCAAAAGTCAAATACTAATAAATGTTGCTATGTCAACCTATTTTGTTCATTTATTATACTTCAAATATTAAGTAAAAAATTAGGTAAAACATCTAAAACAGCAAGAATTACATTCAGACTGTGCCACCAAAACACTGGCATTTAGCTGCCATTTCTCATCTGCAATTTCATCAGCTGCAGCAAGGGACTGGCAGCCATAGTCTCGGGCTTCTGTGTGCCGCTTCAGCTCCAGGTAACAGCGACCAATCTCATGGAACAACCAGGTCTTCTCCAAACCACTACGGACCAAGGGAATCTTCTCTTCCCAACTGAATTCAAAGAAAAAGAAAGTTAAGAAAAGGGAAGGAATGCAATGTTAGCATTAAACTAATATTGTTTTTCAAAAGATCGCCATATCATATGTGACACAAATGCAACATTTTATTAACTTACACCTCAATAGCCTGAGTGAACTTTCCAATTCGGGCATAGACTCGGCCAATATTGTCCAGAGCCCGTGACTTTGCATCTGGGAGTTTGCTGTTGATCAGAAAGTGAAGTATAATTATTGAGTATTAAAACAATCCGATTGACTTAAAATAAATATTGGTTTGAATGTTCCCTTGCAATTTGAACAGTTTCCACACTACTCACCACTGTGTAGCCAAATCCAGATCTTTTTGATGATGTTCTAGTGCTTTGTCCATATCCCCCAGGTCAATCAGGGCATTGCCAATGCAACTGTGCAGACTGCCCAACACTTCTTTCTTATTAGGTACCATTTCCTCTGACCATCCCTGCACTGTCTTCATGGCATCTCGGGCTTTCTTGAGACTACCCTCTGCATTCCCAAAGGTCAACGCTAAGAGGACAAAGGGATAAGCATTGGTCAGGCTGAAAAATGCACTAAGCAATGTGTTCATCCTGATGCCTGTCTTTACCTGCATCGATGTCCTCGAGGGTCTTCAGCACAAATTGAGCAGGGTCAGAGGGTGGGCTCTGACGGGACTTATTCCATTTTTGTTGCATGAGCTTGCGGTGCCTTTCCCGTGCATAGATGGGCCTCTGCTGGTGCCAGAACTCAGTGCGAGTGTCAAGGTAGGTGATGCAGTTCAGAATGAGATCCTGCAGCCTCTCTCCACTCCGTGTCTTACCTTTCACTAAGTCTGTGGACCAGTGGTGTGATAGTTTAAAATACAATGTTTTCAATCTATCGTAAGTGAAATGAGTTACAGTATGTGCTGCTAAAAAATAACTGGAATTAAATAGCAAAGACTGGGGGAGAAAGTAATTGTTAACATTTGGAGCTGCAGTGTGCTGATTCTGAGAGTCATTACAAGACAGAAAAACAAAACAGTAAAGGATACTAAAAAATGAACTAAGCTTAAAGCAAGAATAGAGTAAAAAACACATGCTGAGTGAAACAACACACTACCTTCATCTTTCAGTAACCTTTCTAGATATTCCCTGTCACTGTAAAGCTCTCCCAGCAGTTGTTTGGTTGTCCTCTCATTCTTAGTAGTCTTTTGGTTCTGCTTCTTCTGCTCCCTCCTCAGAGGGTGAATACTAGCTGGCAGCCTCTTCTTTACCTGTCAATCATTCATAAGCAGTATAATTTACTATATGAATAGGGAGGGAAGGGTAGAATACAATATACAGAAAACCATAACATCTATGGTAACCCATCAGTGCGCAAAGTCATCCTGTGACCAGGAGGGCAGCTGTTCTTTTTCCTGGACAGGGTAAGAAAATCTATAAGTGAAAGAGCGTCCCTTTCTTCTCCCCTCGCTCCTTGAGCATATATCGACTGCTGGTGTCTATATGTGTGTATGTGTGTAATTCTCCTTTCCAATGCAGCTATTCCTCTAGACTTGCCAGGTGAAATAAAGGATAAATGAAAACGCAAACAAAGGCTCACCTCCTCACTCTTGTGGAAGAATGACAGGTCTCCCTTATTCTCCAATTTTACAGAGGAAGGGCCTAGGATTGTGGAGAAGAACAAATGCTTTAAGAATGGTTCTGGAGCGACTTACTAACAACCTATGCTGTGACTACAATATACAGTATGTCATAAAATGCCATTCATTGACTTACTGCCCACAGAGTTTTCTATAGCCTCCTGTGCTTTCTGGATACCCAGTCTGAACTCCTGAAGCTCTGGACGCAGTTTATGTCCCCTATGGTAAAACACCAGTGCAAATTCAAAGTCTCCCATGGTGTACAATGCCTCAGCCTTCTGGTACAAGCCCTGGACAATAAAGATGGACATAAAAATCATTGGACATCATTGGGGTTTCCTGCTCTTACATTCTTATCATTAATTGCACAGTATGCTCATTTTACATGTAATTTTGTATAGTCTACAGCAATTTACTTTCAAAGCATCGACATAAACATTCAGTGACCTGCTTGAAGTCAAACTTGCATTTCACCTTGAAAAATTCTTTGTCCTCTTTGAGGGAGGCCTCTGCATCTCTTAAAGCATTTTCAGTATCCCCCAACTTCAAATAACATTTGGATCGGGCAACGAGGCAGGTCTTGTCATCTGGCTGCAGAGTCAGTGCCTAAACAAAGACCAACAGCAAGTTATTTCTATATGCAAAGTTACAGTTTTAAACTAGGTTATTAACATGTTACAAAAAAACTTACAGTCTCAATTTTTCTATCTGGTAAAGTAAGAAGCTGTCCACAGAACCTCGACTTTCCCTGTTGTTATGATCATGAGATGATGGGCATCAATTGGGTACGGAAAGGTGTGGCACTTACCATACCTAAGACTAAGTGAGTCGGAATTTGATCTTGTAGTTTTTATCATTATCATGGAGAGCAAAGATTGAGCAAAAACTATCAGTAATCGATTTGGAAGTCATATCTAAAAATATCTGTGAAAAATATCTACTTCTGATAATCACATTGACCAATATCTTGTCGTCAGTCATTGTTCCACTTGTCCCCATAAAATTAATGGACATAAACGAGTTTAAATCAGTTGGTGGCAAATGTTGTTGGATAATAACCTAGTTTAAAAATACATCATTGACTCCAGTGTGGTACCTTAACAGTAACGGGATATACCAGAGTTAGGCCAGTTGGAGAAACAGTTACAGCAGAGTTTTTCTCAGAGTTGAAATGTAGGATAACTAACGTAATGTATCTGTTAGGTAGGGAGAAAAACTGTTAGCGTTAGCTGTCTGCCTAGCTAACGTTAGCTTTTTAACGTACCGTTGAATAGCTCTCTATTGCCTTCATATACTCCCTTTTATAGTACAACTGGTCCCCCTCGGCCATATACGTTGCGAATGTACTCTTTGGTCTTAGGCCTCCATTGTCTCCTTCTATGACTGACATTTTTTCACAAAGTACCTCTTCAGTGTAACTAAGAAAGTTAAAACTCAACTCTGGCCCGTCAGCTGGTATGGTATCTTAGCAACCACACTAACAAGGGGTCTATCCGGATTGGAGGAAACAGCGACCTCGTGCGTAATACCTCCCAACTTGTAATTTCTGGCCATGATCATGATCATAAATCATTGACTCCAGTGTGTTAGCTTAACATTACCACGATCATTTCATGATATTATAAAGTTGTGATTGTGGCAACATATTGTTAGACAATAACAAAACAGGGCAAATAATTTGGGGGAAACCCAGAGGAGGCCAACTTTATTTACAAGGCTGGTAACTTTCCATGGATAAGAGAGCACTGTTGTTTCACTTTGAGAGCAAAAACTATGAGCAAAGATGAGGACGCTCTCCTTTTATCATGAAGTACACCAAGTGAACAACACACTCCAAACTCATTATTTGGAAGTAACTGAACTTTGTCATTGCCAAAATAACCGAAGGCTTTCAAAAATCTCGAAAGGGAGACTGAGACTTTCTCAGACAATAAAAATTGGCCGTCATTCTTAAACATTACTGTATTTCAAATGCAATTACATGCCTATTTCTTGTAATGAAAATCTGACAGCTTGCATCACAGTCAAGGAACACATCCAGCATATTCTATGTCTGCGGAATATTTTATGATGGCAAACAAGCAAAACATAATCCTTTTCCTGAGTTTATGCCAGAGGGATGCTCATTGTTGGTGCCCTTTTCAATCTTTTATGTAATAGAAGAGCATCCTCATCTTATACTGATGGTTCTATCAGACAGCAAATTTACAATAAATATACATATCAAAATAATAATTCAAAAAAAGAAAAATGTTCAACTATCATCACAAATTAACACTTTACATTCCAGTAAAATGTACAATGCAGCAATCGGTGAATGGCAACATCAAACATAAAATTTGCGGTGAGGAAGCTAACAAGAGGGTGACGGTGCTGGCATAATAAACCAGCATAGCTATCTTCACTGCCATCTTCCTAGTGTGCTTCAGCTGTACTTTATAAGTCTAGGCTCCAGCTGTTGTGAAAAAAAAAAAGCTTCACTTTAACTGCTCCTCTTGGCGTATGACAAGGAGACAGTTTTCAGTGAGAATTCAACCATAGCAGCCAACTGTCTGTCTGACAGATTCTTCAAAAGGGGAAGGCGTTGCTCTGACCACACAAAATTCATCTTACCTGTGCCTGTGTTTTCACTTCCTTTACAAATCATTGAGCAACTTGCTATCTTTCATGCAGAGAATACCCAGTTAAGTTCAGGCGAGTTGGATAATAGCTTGCTCAATGCTCAATTGTAAATCAAGAGTTTCCCCAAGGTGTCACTTTCTGCATGGATCCCTAGAAACTCTGATACAATCTCTCCTATCTCAAAAATCCCAGGATTCTGTTGCTTGATTTGGCAGCCATTCTATTTTGACCAGTGTTGCTAGTCATTACAGACTTTCAAGTTTGTTTCATTCTGAGAGAAGAAAACCAAATCCAAAACCAATACAGTATCAACTCATTTTGAGCCTTCTAGGGATCCTTGCTGTACGAGCGTTATTCATGTGCTGCATGTTGTCATTGGGTAGCATTCATTCAGTCAATGGCATAGACAAGAGTCTGACTTGCAAACAGCCAGATATGTTAAATAAGGGTGGAGGGTCGGGGGTTTGACAATGAATAGTCCTGATGTAGCAACTGTTTAAGTAGATGAATCCTCCAATTAACCAAATTGGAAGAAGAAATTTCCTGGTCCGGATGCTGAAATAAACAACAAACAAGCAAATAAACAAAAAACATCTACGGTATTATCAAAATGTGAATGCCATTTCAAATGTTAGAAAGTATAAAAGTGCTGTTTCCCACAGCTTTTTGTATACATACATGAATTACCTTCGAAACTAAATCCCCCCGGGCCTCCAAAGAATGCCTTGAAAATGTTGTTGGCGTCAAAGTCTGGTGGAGACACAAAACAAGAATAACCATCAAACCAAAGAAGCAGGAGTTTCTCACAATAAAACTGAAAAATGTTGATAATAAAAACTAATGTTAGCTTACGTGGAACGGGACTAGACACGTGCCTCTCTAAAGAAGTTGTACTGACCCTTGAACCCATTCACCCTCCCACCCCAAGGCTTGCCCAGCTGCTGACCTCCCATGTTCATGCCATCGTCCTCCAGGTCCTGACCACTGTCATAGCGAGACTTCTTCTTTGGGTCTGAGAGCACCGTGAATGCCTCGCCCACCTCCTTAAACTTCTTCTCCTCTTCCTTCTGCACCTCAGCACTGGCTCCGCTGTGTCGGTCTAAAAGGAAAATCAAAAAAATCATTTGGGCTGAAGGACAGCAACATACTGCATTTTCTTTGAGTAGGTTATACAAAGATGGTTAGAGTGGTTAGAGAAAGCGTTTCTGTTCTGTCGGGTACCTGGATGGTGCATAAGGGCCCGTTTGCGGTAAGCCTTCTTGATCTCATCCTCTGTGGCATGCTTGTCCACCCCGAGCACCTTGTAGTAATCTTTTCGCTTGCTTTTCTTCAACTCTAACTGGGCATTTTTCAGGAGGTGCTTGTGTTCTAGGGAACGGAGACAGAGAAAGACCGGGGTAGCAGGCAGTAAGAGAAACAATATCATTAAGCTGGCCGCAGGTGGCTAAACACAGTATGTGTTATGCAATGCGGCTTTGTGTAATAATAGTGATGAGACACCGCTGTGTGATGTTACAGTACCGAGAAGCAGAGTGAGAGGAAAAGGCTGTGCTGAGAGGAGTGGCAGCTGTATCACTAGGAGAGTCTGATCCTCACCTTTTGTCTTCTCTGTCTGGTAAACCTTCTCATAGTCCCGAACCGCCTCTTCATACTGCTCCGTGTCCATGTAGCTGCAACACAGCATGCACACATGCAGGTTTGCCATTGTGTGAAAGTGCAGACCACGACAGCGATACTGTTTGTCAGTCCATGTTTGAAAACCAATTCAAATATAATCATAGCCCACAGTAATAGCAACGTTAGAATTCCGGGACATACCATTGTGCTCTCCGTAAATAGGCCTTGATATAGGACTCGTCCAGTTTAATTGCCTTCGTGCAGTCTTCAATGGCCTGTTCTAGTTTTTTCAGCTTTCAAAGAAAAAGGGAAAAAAAAGGAGTGACCGCACAAGGAGGAGACAGAGGCAGAGATGCTGGCCTAGTTCTGCTGGTTAGACAGAGGAAAGTCATGTGTAACAGGGCAAAGACATCATTGCTAAAAATACTCACTCAAAGAGGGGCATGGGGTGCTCTCTGTACAAGGTCTACTATGAATTGGAATATCTGAGAGAGTGTGTGTCTGGGCAAAACGACTGCCTCACACTAGAGGACAGCTCTTCACCCAGGACAAGCACTCTGACCTAGATTTAGTCAAATCAGTTTGAAATTGTTCCAGTGTGTGTAACTCCCTGTAGGACTTATAATCTGAAACAGAGGACACCAAGGTCTGTTTTCTCACCAACTCCAACTTATATTCTGCTGGAGCTACAGTAGGTTTTGAAAATCAAACATGGCAAAACACCAACTCCAAAACAAATCAGCAGATCACACCTTAAAAACAAAGACAACTGCTGCCTTTCCGTTGCTTGTTCCTCACCTTAGATCCAACAGTGCCCCTATTACAGTACAGCTTTGCATTAGTCTTGATGTTGTTGGGGTCTATTGTCAGTGCCTCAGAGTACAGCTCATAGGCTGCCTCATAGTTCCCCTCCTTGAAGGCCTTGTTCCCGTCCTCCTTCTTGGCTTTGAGTGCTTTGGCATTCTGGGAAGGCAGGACATAGGACATAGCCTTACAAATTACTCTGGGCTACCTTAGTAGTTAGGCAACACACACAAAAAGGCATTTTCTATGGCCCTTTTCCTATATGGCAAGAGCTGTGAGATGTGAAAACCTAGCTTTTAGACCTCAGACGAATGGTTATAATGCCTGTAGCAAGTTGGGCACAAATAACACAATAACACTGTTATATAGATCTGATAAACTCTCAGTTAAGTCATGAATAACTCACCCTACATGCGAGGCGAGCCTTTTCATGGTCAGGAGCCATACGCAGGGCCTGGACAAAGAACTGGACAGCCTTGTCAATACAGTCCTCATAGTACAGACAGAGGCCACGCACATACAGGGCATCCCCATTAGTAGAGTCCATTCGCAGAATATCACTAAAAAGGAACAAATAAACAAGCCAATGTTAAAAAAACCAAAAAAAACCTAACTAACAAATACAAATGTAGAAACAAAATAAAGAAAAGCACTGTCGCTGCAATGAGATGGCTTATAGAGATGGCATCAACTTGGTACTGGCAAACTCCATTAAAGAGGGACAGCATGAGCCATTAAATACGAACACACAGGTTGTAGAAAGGGAAGATAGCTTCACTAAAGGGGCCAGCTCCACTAGTATCAGTGAAGAAAGCCCACCAGAGACTCTTCTTTTTTAAGGCAACTTGATAAGTTAGGTGTTTCAATTTAATAGATGTGTCATTTTTGCTGTGATTGAGCTCATGCTCACAGTTTTATTGCTGTGTGCCAAACCTACAGTGCTTTAGAAATGTTCAGGCTATGCAGAAACATCTGGACTATTCAAAGCTGCGCAATGTACTTTCTTTCAAGGCACTTTCACTTCCTCCCCATTTCTATAGTGCTCTTAACAGAGGAATATTGACAAGCTGTGTTTGCCTGACTTGTGCATTTTAGTACTGCATTTTATAACGAGAATTGTATTGGGTGGCATATGTATATGGGTACCTTAATGTCTTGTCCTGTTTTGACCCTGAACTCAATGTGACAAATTCCATGCAGCTTTGGCTCACGTGGCAATATATAATTTTATCTTGAAGTATCTTTCAACTCTGTCCTGTTACCTGGCTACAGTCTGGGCCTCAGGATAGCGTCCCAGCAGGGCTAAGCACTCTGCCTTCAGTATCTTGAACCTGTGGCAGGCTGAGGCAGACTCCAAGGCACGGTCCATGCAGAAGACAACCTAGAGACATCAACAACACACTTCCTGTCTCTGATGCTAGACTGTGATTGTTGACATTCCACACAAATGACACACTTTGGTAAGAAAGTAAACAAAGAAACAAAGAAAGTAAAGAATAGCCTACCATCCTAAAGTCACGCTTCTCAAATCCAATCTCAGCCATCTTCTCATACTCGAGGATGGATTCTGCATTCTTCAGCTGAGAATTGATTTTGTGGTATTGAGTCAGCATGTAAAAGACCTGTAGTAGTTGGACTACATCATTGCTTAACAGCTGTTAGTAGCCTCTATTCTGTGTCATGCATAGGACACAAAAAAGCAGCAGTACTTCCTCTGAATAGCTTTAAACTTGTCTCTTGGTTTACTCATTGGGAATTAACAGTAACATAATCTCTTGCTAAACCGCTCAGTAACAGATTTTTGTACTCTATTTGCACTAGCTTGGCCAGAGCTGATCTAATAGTGGATAATCGAGTACAAGTTGTTAGATTATGCTCTCTCCAACTGAGGTTAACTCACCTCCTGCTGGACCTGGCTGTTGTCAGACTCCAGCTCCAAAACCCTCTGGAAACAACGGCTGGCTGCCATTGCATTGCCAAGGGACAGGTGGCACTTCCCCTCTCGTAGATGGCCCTGTGAGCAAACAGTTCACAAACTGAAGTGATAACATCTCCCATTTCCCCCCAAAATAATCTGTTAGAGATGTACATTCCTGTTAATTCAGTTGGGTACAGTGTGCATAAAAACAAACTCAAAACAGAGACTAGCCCTGAAGGTTTCCTGCCTTAATGTGGCGCTGTAGTTTGTTTCCCACAACGTACCTTCATAAAAGTGTCGTCTAATCGCACTGCCTGCTGGGAATCCTCCAAAGCCTCTCTGTAC
Organism: Hoplostethus mediterraneus; assembly: GCA_034670385.1. NCBI lineage: Eukaryota > Metazoa > Chordata > Actinopteri > Trachichthyiformes > Trachichthyidae > Hoplostethus > Hoplostethus mediterraneus. The sequence continues at coordinate 1,323,258 of JAXDDW010000034.1, read as the reverse complement.
CGACACAACATCATTAGTGTGGCCGCTCGGTTTCCATAGTAACTTGCATTCTTGGGGCACATGTCTGTGAGAGAATCAACAAGTTATTGATACCCACTAACAGTGGGAATCCAAATTTTTGTTTCCTGTCCAGTACCGTAATCAGTATCACCCCCTTGGCTGAGAGAAGGAGGACCAATCAAAATGATCTTGGATTAAATAATTACCTATGGCCTTGGTATAGTAATTGAATGCTTCAGAGTAGTCCTTCTTGATATAATAGCCATTTCCTTGTTCTTTGAAGCCCTCTGCTTCCCTGGATGAAGTAGAAATAAGAGAAGAGTATACATAAATGATTTTATGAAAATTCAGCTGACTAGAGTCTGAGATCAAGGGAGCTGATACATCACTGTGCCATTAGAAGGAGACTGAGGCTACATTGGCCATGTCTCGGACTTAATGTTGCTACTGTACTTCTTGTGTTACATACTACACAAAAAGAAGCATGCACACTGTAGGGGTGATAGGCCTGTGCGTCACTTCATTATGTTTAAAGTAATATCGAGTTACCTTCCAGAGTGCATGTCTAGGAACGTGAATGGCAGTGTGTATGGAGGGGGGCTCTTACGCAAAACTTGACTGGCCAACGTTAGCTAAACATAGCAAGAGCCAAGCCAGCAGCACAGAAGTGTCTGCTCCAATCAAATACGTGGATATTCTATGACAGTTAAAGCAGAGGAGGAGAGGAAAGCCAGGAACATATGACACCATCATGGTGTGGGCAACTGCCATTGCTTTTTTTGGAAGGCTTTCATGTTTTACATCACGACCAAACGGTATGAGTGGATGGTGTCACTAGCTAGCCAGTTAGTACCTAGCTAGGTATATCACAGTATAACAAATGTAAAAGCAGTACACTCCATCCAACCAACTATTATTAGCAAACTCGGTAGCTAACAGTAGTTTGTTACAGCAATTACAACATGATAACACCAGTCTGGTAATGCAGGTCAGGAGATAAGTGGAGGACGATCAGGCTACCGTTAGCTACCGTTAGTTAAATATAGCAGATAATGTAGCTAGTTAGCGTTTATTGCGAAAATTAACCTGGCTAGGAATTTTGAGTACATTGACAACAAAGGAGGTTGTTGTCAGATGTAGTTGTACCTTTGGCAACAGAGCCTTTGTTTTTCCTACCTTTCCAATTCCTCGTCACTGAGCAATTCCATGTCAGGGTCCATGTTCACATCATCACAGTCCACTGTCGCCATTTTGCCCAAACTGCTCAGGGGCGGGGCCTGCAGTCCTGACAACCGTGTCCCCGCCCCTGTGAAACACTGCAGTCGTTACGTGAACTGTAAACAGGAAGTAGTTCGTCAGGTGAGAAGGTAAGTGTTTAGCTGGCAAGTAAAACTATTCTCAAATCGAGACATAATACATGAGTACTCATAACCAGCTAACATCGGAATGTGTATTTTTAAGACATGGGTTTTGGATCAAGTTGCAAATTGTCCAATCAATTTTCAAACGTTAGCGAGTTAATCTTTGATATCGTGTCTCCCCGAGGGCTAATGCTAAGCTAATCCTTAATGTTGTTAGCTCAGCACTACTATTACTGGGCATAATTTGATTACCAAGCGAATGGTTAATAGTAATGATTACGTGTATATCGCTCATTGGTAGTGAAATGAGAGACATGTTTCAAAGGTCTTCCATCTGTATATAATCTCTGATTGGCAGGTTTCCTGACTTGAGAGTGATAAATAAGCATGGGCAAAAGCTGTAAAGTGGTGGTGTGTGGCCTGGCTGCAGTTGGCAAAACTGCTGTCTTGGAGCAGCTGCTGTATGGAAATCATGTTGCAGGTAGGTCATTCACCGTATAATGACTGATATTACATATTTCATGTATTCCATTTCATAGTCATAGCTTACGTTGTTGTTGTTGTTGAGAGGTCAGAACGTTCAAACCTGCCGTGCTTTGCTCACAAATCATTCAGTAGTTGATTGAAAATGTCATGATGTTGCAGGTCATCATTGCCATGTAATTACTGGTATTACATATTTAATATGCTCCATCCAATCATAGATTACACTGCTCTTGCTGAGGGGGGGGGGGGGGGGGGGGGGGTGTGTATGTCTAGCCATTCAAACATATCATGCTGAGCTTGAAATCACTCAGTAATTGGATGCAAATGGAAAATTTAAGAATTAAAAAAATGTTACGACACATAATCAACTCGCCCCTAAAAGTGGAAACCAGATAACTAAAACTCTCATTTGTGATGCTATGAGGTCTGGGCTCAAGCCTAGACTGCGAAAGGGATGGGGGCAAAATTCTCTAACAGTATTGTCCTATCAATATGCTCCACTCTTTTTGGTGTCTGCAGGCCCTTAAGAATTACAGGTGAAACTGCAATACGCTGATGAAAATGAAGAGGCATTTTGAGAATCGCTTTATTGATAGTTTGGCATGTTACTTTAAAACATGGCCAATATTCAGACCAGAAGTAATCACACAGTTAACAGTGTGAAAATTAGTCAAGTAAAATAGATGTAGGCCTAGGATTAAAATTGTGTTGAAGATGGGTAAGGCATATGTGCCAGGTTTGAATAGCCTACATGTATTGGAAATACTGTGTGGTATAAATGCTTTAGGCTGGTTATATGCCACCCCATGGATGACTATGCATATGGAATTATTGGTGGATGCAGTATAAGTTGTCAAACATGCAACAAAAGCTTTATTTTATGATAATAAATATGAAATTCTGAAATATGAAATATGAAATTCTGAAAATGCACAATGGAGAGAGAGATAAACACATTTTAAAGCTGTAAAAGTGCAAAAATGTTAATGTATAATGAAATACAAAAAAGGTATACATATATACAGTGTGTCATATCCACCATTCCAGGACTTCTAGGTCACTGTAGCATGAAGTTAATGTGTTGATGACACAAACAACCGTCCTGATACTTATACAGTATGTCACACTGTATGAAATAGACCTTGCATCATTTGTCCTCTGTTAGGTTCTGAGCCTATGGAGACCTTGGAGGATATCTACATCGGCTCTATAGAAACTGACCGTGGCACGCGGGAGCAGGTGCGCTTCTATGACACTCGGGGACTCAGGGACGGAATGGAGTTTTCTCGACATTACTACTCCTTTGCCGACGGCTTTGTACTTGTTTACAGCATCGACAGTAAAGAGTCCTTCAAGCGAATGGAGGCACTCAAGAAGGACATTGACCGTCACAGAGACAAGAAAGAGGTGAGAATTGAACAAGTCTCTGCGCATGGTACGATGAATCGGGGGATTCTTTACAGGGTGGGGACAATGGTTGAGAGGGGATCAAGCTACAGGGACTCCCAAAATATCCAGATAAATTACTAGTTGCTGTATTAGCAATTTGAGGATGTTCATGGATCTCCAACATTGCTGCATTTGATATACACCCTCCGTTGTCTTGCTGAATTTGGCGTATTTTTGGGCACATTTCCACCTGAAATGCAAAAATCAGTCTGGAACTGCAATGCTATACTCCATCAGCCCAAAATGTATTAGGTTATTAACTCCTGTGAAGGCTTGAACACATGTTTCCTGAACATTTCTTTTTCCAAAAAAAATCTGCCTCAATTCTAGTTGCAAAATTGAAGATCTTGTGAAATGTATTTTGGTACCAGCGTATGCTTACAAACGCAACTATCAGTAGTCGTTTTGCTGATTGCGTGTACATATATAAGTAGTGATAGAGAAGAAGTAATAGAATATGTAATTGTGCAGAAAATACTCAAATACTCAAAACTACCCAAAATACTTGGGATCCGCACAATTTTAATAATAATAGCCGTCAAATTCTCAATCACCTTTGTCATCTTGCTTTTGGGGCCAAGTTACATCATGTTTGTACTCAAAGAGGAACATGTTATTTCCCCTTAATAGAGAACATGTTGTCTAGCAAAATGGGGTATGCCATTGTTATCGCTGAGATACAGTCGACATAGTGCACTGAGGTAGGCACGACAGACAGTGCTAGAGATTGCACTGACGCAGGGCTAACATGATCGTGTTGATCCACAGGTGACCATTGTGGTGCTGGGTAACAAGCTAGACAAGCAGGACGAGAGGAGGGTAGACTCGAACATGGCGCAGAACTGGGCCAAGACCGAGAAGGTGCGCCTGTGGGAGGTGTCGGTGGTGGATCGGCACATGCTCATCGAGCCCTTCGTCTACCTGGCCAGCAAAATGACCCAGCCGCAGAGCAAGTCCACTTTCCCCCTCAGTCGCAACAAGAACAAGGGGAGCGGCTCTCTGGACAGCTGAACGACCGGACGAGTGCGTCGGTGTTGAGAGGGAGGAAAAAGGGAGAACGGGGGGGGGGGGGGGCGTTGAAGGGAACTAGTAGGTTTTTAGCTGAACAGTCGAGGAGTTTGGTTGAGGGAGGAAGAGAAGTTGTAATGAGAGGAAACAAGGATTTTGTGGACATTCATATACAGAGAGCACCATGAGTATTTGTACAGCTGCAATGTTGTTATTGTTGCTGATGTTTCGCTGCGTTACTGTTTTACTTTGGATCGGAAAGTTAAATATGATTATGAGTGAGAAGTGCAGATCATAATCTTTAATTTGAAGAAATTATCAGCCTGTCAGATGAGAAAGTGAAGAACTACCGAAGAACTTGTAAATGTCACCCCTGTTTTATCCAAGTATTCATCCAAATTCATATATATATATATATGGTATATACATATGGCTGAAAATAATCTCAATCATCTGACAATCGTCATTTTAATCTCATGCTCATTGTACACTTTGACAATCCAAAATTTCAAGATGTCAAACAACGTGCCACCGTCTGTCCATATACTCACGGAGCTCACAGTATATAGATGAGTACCCAGCGGGCACGTTTAGTACTGCATGTATACACAGACTGGATTGCAAATGTCAACTGATTACTGTATCACATAAATGTTGGGATCCATGCTATAGTAGGCGTGATAGTGGCCGTGTCTTGTGATGATGCGTAAAATAATGATGTAAATATGCTGGAGATTTGTTACACTACTGGTATGTTCTCTGCTGAGACACAGCGTCCACTGTTTTAGAACGAGTGATTGACATTCCTTAAAGTTACGAGAAAATCCATTCCTTTTTGTTGCTGTTGTTGTATTTCAACATATTTACCAGAAATACAAAATGCCTTCTGTACAGGCTTTGATTTTTTAATATGAGACAGAAGATTGGTGTTCTGATGAAAAACTCATTTTATTGTGTTTCCAAGTGAGAAGGATTTCCACAGGCTCAGGTGCTATTATCATTCCCCCCCCCCCCCCCCCCGGCTTTAGAGCACGGTGTTTAAAATTACATTATTTCAGGAAATATATTAGCAATCAGAGTCGTTACCCACGTCGAACACATTTACTGAGCTGTAAAAAGCAAAATGAATCGCGTCTCTACACATCAGATGATCAGCGAGACATTTGGCTTTAATCTGGGTGAGTCATCAAGTTACATTTATGCAGCATTTCATTTTTGTTTCATCTAAAAAGGGGAAATACATTGTTTTGTGACTATTCATATCCATGTACATCTTCATCTTTTTGTTTTCTTGTTGAGTATCAGTGCATTTCTATATGAATATCCTTTTAAATGTGTTCGCTTGATATTTGTTTGCATGTTTTGTAAACAAATTAAAGGTTTCCCCCCCCCCCCCCCCTGTGCCTAACTGGTCGTAGTGGTTGCGGTTATGATTCATTAAGAAATGAAATGCGGTTGCAGTTTCATCGTGCTAATTATTCTGCATCCGTGATCGCTCAGCCGTCACAACAGCACGTCCCCCCGGGGCCGTGACCTCACCAGGGGCCCGTGGTGATTTGTTTCCTGGCCGCTGCTTGTAACCCTCCCAAATGTGGAAGGTCGGAGGGGAGTTATCCAATAGCTCACACGTGCATTTTAAAAGGTTATGATAAACACATCACTGATTGCCTGTAATTTACATTGCAGTGTGTTGGCCAGCAGATGTCTCTGCTCTTCTACTTGGACTATATCAGTATGTGGATGTTCTCTCACAAAATCAGTCCACCAAACCAAACTACACACTAAGGAATGATCATCACTTTGGAAGACGGTGTTTTAGCCTACAACTGTCGGCACTAAACTAAGTGTTTAATCTGATTACAGTGCCTTCTTAAAAACTGCAGTTTAGTTGAGAATGACTTAATGTACAATATCAATTCCTGGAAGTTAAAATTGCAACAGATTAAAAGCAAAGCAAGGAAAACTATAAATGAGGATATTGGCTTGTCTTTGCCCACAGACCTACTCCTCAAAGAAACTCGGTTACAGTCTCCTGACTGCTGTGCCCTTTTCCACAGCACAAACATCGCATTCTCTTCTGCTCTTTCCATTCTGCGTGAAAAACAAGTGAATGAGCCTTTTTCACTGCTTCTTTTACAGGCACACAGATTGCATGGGTACTTAAGACAACAAGGACTAGGGTTTGACTGATACTGATATCAGTTTTTGAAGGCTGATAGTGATATTTTTAGGCTGAAGTTGCTGATAAGCCAGTGCTGATATACAGTATCTTTTAAAATGGACAATTTCCATTCCAAAGAAGTCATTTGTTTCCCACAGAATGTTATTCTCGACAGCCAGGGGTGGGAAATCCTCTGAAACAGCATTCAGACTATCATGGGACAAAAAAGGGGATGACAACAGCTCCTTAAGGCTGGATGACCCACCACACCTATTCAATGGTAGGGGGAGCTCTGGGTTACATTAGGCCTTGAAGTGGAGAATGAATTTCAAAAAACAAAATTAATTGGATAAATAAAATGTGCAAAGAAAATACAATTGTGGTCAGGGAGGAACCTCCATCATATCAGTAGGGGAACACATTGACTAGTTAAGGCCAATATCAGCAAACTGACATATCGGTCATGTGAAAAATGATCTGAGACATCAAAAAAAAAAAAAGTGTCCAACCAAAAATGGGCTGGCCTGACAAACACCATGGCGACTTGCAGTGAGTCAGACCAAGTCCATCTGGTTTTTAGATGGATCTCTCACAGCCCTCCACCTTAAAGGTAGTGGTGGAGCCGCTGAAGCCTCCAACTGCAAAAGGTCGCTGCAGGGATTGAGCACGAGCATCCGAGCTTCAGGTGGTTGGCACCATTAAAGCCACTCACCTAGCAGAGGAAAGGTCGAATATGAGTCTATATGTATATAAATGGTAGCATCTGATGCATCCCTTCAAAACAAGAGTACTGCTATGTTTCAATTACTTTTGGTCCCGCGGGCAATTAGGTTAAGGTTCAAGAGCCCCTGACCTGCAGATAAATAATGTAGACCGACCTAGGATGACGGGAGGATGGGATTTCATTTACCTTCACAATGCTGCTACCTGATTTTTGCATCGAGTGAATTGATTGCAATTTGGGAGGATTCATAGCTCATTTTCTCCTGAAAAAGCCAATGCCAGTATTTTATTTAAGATGTATTCTCCTGCTTCCCTTAGATAGATAATTAAACTGATGAACAAGTGCATTTTGTACCAAACTCAAAACTGAATGAGAGGCCAGGAAGCTAAGTAAACTGCCAACTGCATTAAATCGTATTTCAGGTTACATGATCATTTTTTTATTCCTGCAAAATGGCAATGACAAAACATACAAAATAAATAAAATCTTCATGTCAAACAGTGCCAATGATAAGCCAATTGTTTTTTACAATGGGCAGGTCTCTGTTTGCACCAGTTTTACACTGATTGTAGGGTGAGGGAATCCGTTCATATATTTCTGTTACCGTTTCAGAGTGCTACGCCATTAAAAAGGACATTTAGGTAGTTTAGTGTTTCTACGTCTCGCAGTCACTTACATCAATTGCTGCACAAGCATTGCAATTAAGCAGTTTTGAGTCGGGGAAAACGCCGCCATCGAGACAAGTTCAGAGAACGTTTAGGCAGAGGAAATGATCCGCTAGCTCCACATGGGCACGTTGACTGGAAAGGTTAATGTAGCCCGATGAGAAAAACCTCAAGTGGAACATTTCTGAAATTAAATTGCACTCACCTCAGATTCCCCTCAAGGCGCCATCGTGTAACATCTCATTTCAATCATGTTCTTTTTAATGACTAGAATAGAGCCGAATGTGCCGATGTTGCCTCGCACAAAATGTTATTGTTATTGTGTCACACATTTGGATTATGACAATGCACAGTAATGACCATTTTATGTCTCTGCACATGAGGCCGTAGTTCAAACAGTGGGGGAAGAGACTTTTACATCGGGCGTCCTATTCTCCTCACATATAGTGGCTCCATGGCTATACTGACCTCCAGCAGAAAAAAAAAGAAAAAAAGAAAAAAAAGGTGATTCTTGGAAATGTAACACAATACACACTCTGAGCACGCCAGAAGGGTTGTCACTTTCCCGTATGATTTATGAACCTCCGCGTCCCATTAGACTGTGCTGACCACAGACAGAGGAATGACCCCTTGCTTGTCACAGTCACGGGGCAACAAGGCGATGCCCTTGCGTCTCTACCAAATAATACCGTCGCAGTGAAAACACAACAGGCTGTCTCACGACTGCTAGCTGAGCATCCAACTCTCCCAGGGGACAGATAAAATAAATAAGATTTTATCCCCCCTGCCCCCCCTTTAAAAAAAAAAAAGAAAAAGCAGATAATAGACTTCAACCCTGGCAGCTGCTGTATTGACCCTTTTATCACAGTTTTCTCTCCCAGCGCTGTCATGATCATGAAGCCTGGGATTCACAAGCTTGGATGGAAACAATCCCACACGGCACTGAGCACACATACTGTTTTTACAGCAGAGCCAGCTTTACAGTGTATAGGTACCAGGCTGGAAATATCATCGGCTCTGTCAAGTGTTAGCTGTCATGCTGTCTGAGTGCAGGTCATTTTGGCTTGGGAGTGATTTAAAAAGCATACTGAATCGTGAAAAAAAAGAAAAAGAAAAAGGAACTTGATCATTGCTTATAGTGCTCATTAAACCATGCAGTGTGTTTCTCTCTGTGTGTGTGTGTGTGTGTGTGTTGGATGTGTTTGCTGAGCGTGTTGAAAGGCTTTGACACCTTTGACATTACGCAGGAGGACAAGTTGACACATTGTCTCCTTCCAGTCGATAGACAGACACTTTAAGCCCAATAAAGCACCAAATAAAGACACTGCGGAAGCTGAAGAACTAATCGATTTATTCCACTGCTCAACCTCATCCCCCTGCCTCCTTCTCTCCTTTCTCTTTTTACCTTCTCCTTTCTCTTTTCACCTTGGAACATCTATACACGTGGAGGGATAGACCTCATTTAAAGACTAAAGCAATATCTTATCAAAATAATCTCTTTTTTCCACCTTATAATTATCATGTTACATCATAAAAGTCATGATAGTAAAATGTACAATGAAGATTAAGGAAAAGGTATTACAACAAGAAGAAACTGGCCTCGTCCCCTCCTATAGGTTATTTATATCTTCTACATCGTCATACATCTTTCGTACCATTTTCTTTACATTGAACAGAAGCAGTCACAGATATGAAGCCTGTGTGCGTGTACACACACACACACACACACACACACACACACAGACCGAAGCTATGTTTGTGTGGTTTGACTTTGAGGTGGAAGAGGGCGCGGTGGCTGACCACCACAACAGGAGATAAGGGTGTCACTCCCTCCATCTAGAGCAGCCAGATAACGCAATGGATCAATACAGAGGATACACCGGTGTCACGGCTCAGCCAAGGTCGTCGTGTCCTTCTGCCACTCCGCTGGCAGTTTACTCCACTTTAGTCAGTGTCAGGGGCGGGGGGGGGTCCCGTGGCTTTTACTTTGATTGACACCAGAAGAAGTTGTTGTGCTTGATGTTGTGCTTATCTACCGTTTCCACAAAAGGGGGAGGGCTGGCGTGAGGGGGGCCCGGGATGCAGATGACAACAACAACAACAACACATAGTCCAGTCTCACATAGAAGGGCTTACCTTCAAAACGAACAAGGACGTGGACATTTGGAAAACAAAACCAGAGCTAATTGAGCAAAGTATAAGAATAATAGAACGAGATTGGGGAGAGCACCGAATGCTTGGACGTCACAATCCGCCACCACGTAAACAGTCCAGGGACAGACGCTCCTCTGCTCGGTGTCAGCGCCTAAGGTAGCCGACTGGTTTCTGGTGGGGGGTGACAGGGAGCACAGTACACCAAAGGGCCAGGCAGCGTTGGCTTTGGAAACACTGTACAGATTGGCAAACACGTAGAAGACGTCGAGTACGGCAGTCAGCTGTGCTGTTCCGTAATCCTGCAGGATTCAAGCATTGTTCAGAACCTAATCTTCCTGCAGTAGCTGGAGCCGTTCCAGAGAACAATGTAGTGGCCATCTGTGGAGAATAATCTGAAGATAGAGGAGATTAGCCTGTTTCTAACGTACATCAGAAACTCTAGGATATAGTTGTATGACTCCTCACTGTGCAAGAGAGTGCTCAGGCATTGTAGCTTAAATTTATAACCATTTATTTTATTTTGCCACTGTACCTTGGCAAAGCGCTAAAGCCTGCTGTCACAGATTGTTTCCTGAAACGGGTGGAAAATGAGTACCTCTGGGTTGCAACAGGAACAGATGTGTTGCACACTTTCACCCAGTAGAAAAAAGAAACCAAAAGACCTGCAGCTGCAAACTGAGGAGCCCGTATAAAAATCCCAGTTCTGAGTCATTTTTATTTCAGCAGCAGGAAGCTGCTGCAGTCACGATGGCTATGTATCGACTCAGAACGGAATATGCTCGGCTGAGTATTTGAGATCGTTTCATGCAGGTTCAATTAATAGTGTGCATCATTTTCACTCCCAATTTCCTCTTTTTCTTTGATTCATTTAAACCCAAATGTAAATCCATCCAAAGGAGAGGAGACGACTGTTACTTTGACTCGGGAATCTATCGTGTTACCAATGTACTTTCATTCACTATCATCTGCCTGATCTCACACGCACCAGACACAGTTTGTTATTGCTCACATTTGAAGGTAAATACAAGTGGTGCCTTCTGGGATGTTTTGCAGTTTGCCAGTCCAAAATGAATTAGATGTGAATATGGACATTTCACTCAACTGTAATAAAATAAATGGTATTGCCGCTGCACCTGGGATGCAGGGTTAGCACACACACTCACACACACACACACACACACACAGATCGATATTTACATAATCTATATTTTTTTTTTACAAGTTCTAAAAGCTTTATTGTCCAAAATCCCTCCCTTGTCCTCTCTGTGTACAGTGTTGCCTCCTCTCCAGAGCTACGGAGGGATACCCTGAATGGATGGTCATGTTAGCATGTTCGCTCCACCTGTCACCCCTGAGGAAGGCCTGGCTCATGTTTCGGATAGTGTCTGAAAAGGCCTTTTTTTTTTTTTTAATTTCACCTTCAAGAAGGAACAAAAAAACTCACTCCAGAATTTTTTGTTTTTAAATATTTTTGTCTCTTGTACTTAAAAAAAACATTTAGGTAAAACCATGTAAATAAAGAAAGAAACAAAACAAGCAAAAGCATTTCCCCGTTCCCCTCACAGCAGTGCACGCTGCAGAGCCTACAATAACATAACCTACTCTCTTCTATGATAGCAATTCATCATGATACAGATAACAATAGCAACTCTGATAAAATCTCTATAGTTATTCTATGGTTTCTACATATAATTTGCCTCTCCTCTAGATTTAAAGAACACGTTTTTCCTTTCAGTCCTGTAGTCCAGAGTTCCCACTGAGTGATAGAAACAAACAAACAGTGAAGATTAAAGGCTGGCTGGTTCACTGAGTAGAGTGACTGGGGAGAATCACGTCGGTATGGCAAGGAGACCCGGTGGCTTCGTATTTCCAAAAAAAACTCGGAGGGGGGCCTCAAACGGAAAAGCAGGATCAAAAGATGGCGGAGAAGCACTGGTACTGAATGGCAATTACAGGGTTTTCACGACAGATGGCGCTGCTGCATCACAGACGACTATACATATTGCACAACCGAAATGCATAGGATTTTCTCCATGACTGTAATTGAAGTGGCCGGGGATTAAACATTTGACAATACAGCTTCAAGTCCTCGTCAGACCTCGGCGAGTGTCCCTCTGTTGGGGGTGGTGGCGGGGGGGCTGAGCGTTGAGGGAGGGAAACAGCATGTTTGTTTGTACGAACAGCAAAAAATGACATTTGATGTTGCACTTGTGACACTAGAACACTTGTCTCTACACATAATATCGTTTGCTCGGTGGAAGTCATACAAAAGTTCCCCTGCTCCACTAAAAGGTGAAACAGCAATGTCATATTGAGCTGAAGCACCCTCTCCGCGGGGGCGAGAGCGACTATAAATGGAACAGTGCAGCCCAGAGTCACAACATGGAGGAGATTGACCATGAGCGTCGAGCATCAAGGGCAGTGCCATCAGGACAACCCATCATTTCAAATGAGTCCTCACTGACGATTCAGAGTGGGCCCTTGGCTGCGTAGGAGCACATAGTACATTGTTATGGGAGTTGTACAGTATAGAATAGATAAAGCCATCGACACACTGGAAACACATCATAAACATAAACATATTGAATGTATTGCTTTAAGTGTGAGATCTGACCATGATGCGATCATTCTCACTTGATTGTTTTTTTGTTTTTTTTTCGAAGCAAAATGCTCACTTAAACTGACGTGATTGTGAAAACTTACACCTACAGCAAAAAAAAAACAAAAAACTGGAGCAAAACAATTGCTTTCATAAGTAAATTGGTTTTAAGGTGCTTTTAATGTGGTTGCCATGGCACTGTGCTTTGTTCCCTCCCTCTGCTGTGTGCAGATGCTGCAATAGGATGTCAATCAAGAGCTGGGTGAGGAGTCCTCCCACCCGCGGTCAGCCGAACCTTTCACTGAGCTTTGAAATCGCATCGGAAGTCGTTTCCTTTCCATTGTGTTTTCATCATCTCTGTGTGTGTGTGTGTGTGTGTGTGTGTGTGTGTGTTGGGGGAAGCGTTCCCTATTCCTCATGCTGAGACAATGCGAGAGAAAATGAACAGCAACGACAAGGTGAGGACAGTAGGGGGTGGGGAAAAGGAGGGAAGGATAACTATCAAACATGAGGGAAAAGACACAACGGCATTTCATAAGACATCCACGTTTGCAAAAAAAAAAAAAAAAAGTTTTGGCGCCGCTAGCTTGGCGAGAACAAAATGCTCGAGCTGCATTGGGCAGAATTACGCAGCGGAGCGAAAAATAAAAAATCTTTCTCAAGACAGATTTGCAAATTGAAACAAAAGCGAGTTGACAAGCCGACCTTTTCAGGACCTTAATGAGTGCTTAATCCTGGGGATACTGGGTAGGAAGTACACTACGAAGGGCTGTGACGGTGGCTGTGACTCAGAAAGAAAGAGAGAGAGAGAGAGAAAAAAAAAGGAAATGATTTAATCGTATGAGTTCAGGGGGGGAACAGGGTTCGGAAGGTGGAGAGGTGGAGCTGGAGGTGCACGGGGGGGGGGTGTATACGGTGCTAATGGAGCCTCATCATGGACACAGTTACACACAAGACTCATGACAAGGACCTTCACATTTGTCCTCCAAACATTTAAGATGAGAGCGTGTCCTTGTTTGACCTCTGCCAGACTTTGGACGATCCTACTTTGATGGATGTGGAAAAAGGCCGGTCCACCTGTCTAGCCATACAGGAGGATGACTTGGGTTCAGCTGCTGTCATGGCTTTGTGCTAAGATGACCTTTCATAAAAACCCCCGAAACCAATAAGTTAAAAAAAAAAAAGGTTTTAAAAGAGCATCAAGTAAAGGGACCTTATTTTGTGGCAACCACACTAAACATACATCTAGACGTCTCTATGTTTGTTCTCTAATAAATTACACAATAATATCAATAATCCAAACCATGTTGACCCATGAAATGGCTATAAAATAGACCTCCTTGCACCAGTCGCTTTCTGGAGGTCCTGTCCTGCTCCTAAGGTCACGACAGGAGGAGCAGACAGAAGGCATGGTGGGGGGGAGGCGGGACCTTGGCCTTCGCGATGGGAAATTGCTCTCTGGCCTCACGGCCCACCGAGGGCCAGGGCTTGTGTGCTCTTTCCATCTTGGGGTCTGACGGGCTGCATAGTTTGCGTGTGGCCCTTGTCATGTGGGGTCACACTAAGGGAGGGCTGAGGGGTTTGGTGGGGGGGGTTCGGTAAAGGGACAAGGGCGGAGCTCAGAGAGGATAGCGGGGGTCGAGTCTTTAGTAAGGGGAGAAGATGATGGGCGTGTGCGTGGCCCGCAATGGCCCCGGGGCCGGCCGAAACAGTGCGGGGCCCAGGAAGGGGGTCTGGATGAAGGTGGCGGTGCCCGCCGGGTGGCGCAGGGCCAGCGGGTTGGTCGCCACCGTGCACAGGGTCGGCTGGGTGAGGGGGCCGGGCAGGAAGCCGGTCAAGCTCTTGGTCAGCTGCTTCTGCAAGGCCAGTTTGGTCTGGAGGAGACGGGAGTGGTGAGAGGGGTGAGAGGGTGAGAGGGTGAGAGAGAAGAACACAAACGAGGCTCAGTGTGAGAGGCTGGAGCACATTTACTGGGCGAGCACGTTTCCCCACCCCCACCACCACCACCACCACCCACCCACCCACCCGCCCGATCCAACCCCCCAGTCTCGGCCTCCTCTCCCGCCACTGACCTGCGAGGAGAGGGAGGTGAGGTTGTACTGGCTGAACGCTTTCTTCATGGCAGACACGGCCCCGCCGACGTAGCCGCTCCATCTCACGTTCTGCAGGAGGGAGGAGGAAGAGGATGGGGTGGGGGTGGGGGGGGGGAGGAGAGATGAGGGGGAGTGTACATGTGACAGGGGCAGAGAAGTGATTAATCTGGAGTGCTGATTCAGGCTGCTGTTGTCAGAGCTGGTCAGTAGGGGAGAGCGGGACTATTTTCGACCGGTCTCAGGGGGTGTATGGGGGGGGGACTCACTGAGTACAACAGAGCAGTGTGCTTAACCTCTCTGACAGTGCAGGCACACGGGCATGCTGGCTCGCCGAGACAGACCAACTCCTGCTGCGGGGGGCAATGTAATAAGTGTGCATGCGTGTATGTGCGCGTGTGTGTGTGTGTGTGTGTGTGTGTGTGTGTGTGTGTGTGTGTGTTCGTCAGGGTCGGGGTCAAATCAGTTGACTGTAACCGAGACAAATTGAAACGGGGTGTTTGGAAATGTATTAGTTAGCGAGCTCCATTTAGATTAATGCCCCCGAATTCATTCCGACGGCGCGGTGTTGTTGTTTACAGTACGTTTGAGCATATCTGTTTGTAAGAGAAAGGCAATTACGTTTTGTTTGTCCTCCTTGAGTGTGAGTGTGTGTGTGTGTGTGTGTGTGTGTGCGTGCACTGCCTATTTGCAGTGGCAGTGTTTTGTTTGTCTGTCTCTTTATGCTGTGACTTACCGCTAAGCTGGAGCTTGGCTGGCTCTTGCTGTGGGGGGTGAATTTGGGTTTGGGAGGTTTTCCTGCCAGCCTGTCCTTGTGCCTTCTGCTATTCATGTGCTGTGGAGACCAGCAGAAAACACCATTAGTCAGCTAACAAGCATCTGTCGTACACACAGCGGGAAAACAACTTCGCATGTTACCAGTGTGCTGAATTAATAATGTGCTATATACCGTCCGGTGTGACTGAGGTGCACAGAAAACAAAATGCACGGCGTTGACTTGCTGCCTCGGCCGTGCTAGCTCTCTAACGGGGGGTTAACGTCTCCGCGGGTGCTGAGGGTGCCTGAATAGCGCCAGTGGAATGCATTTAAAGCCGGTGCAGCCGGGGTCCCCCCCCCCCCACCCCACCCCCACTCCCCTGCACACATGCCAGCATATCCTGTATCTTTTCCACATTCCTTTTCAGAAGGGGAGACGTTTCCAAGACAATCCCTTCACTCAGATCGTAGGATTTAATGAACATCAAACGGGACGGAATGACTTTACCAGCACGGTTTGATAAAAATCTGTGCCAGTGTAACAATATATGAAATACCTCAAGTATCTTGCATTAATGTCTGGTAAATAAGTATCTGCTCACTAAGGAGCCTCGCTGTGAATTATGATACCATCAGATGTATATCTGTCTAATGTGGAAAAATAATGGCTCCATAAACATATCGTGCGCTCGCAAGCTGCTCTGAATGGCTTCTTTCATGTGGCTGTAAATGAAACTGCTGCTTTATTTCGGGCGTGCGCGCACACGCACACACACACGCGCGCACACACACACACACACACACACACACACACACACACACGTTTCCACCGCTAGGATATTTTAAAAACTGTTTGCTTCTACAGAAACATCTTCATGTGGATGAAGTAATATCATCAAACTAGCTTTAACAGAGAGGGTTGAAGTGTGACATCAGAGGTAAACTGTGTAGTATTAGTATCAGTCCCTCCACGTGTAAAGAGGTAGCTAGTTATGTTCAGACAGTACAGTTTTCTTTCATTATGGAGCCACATCAACTATGTGGAGGTGTGGTAAATGCCTCCACATAAAAACATGTTCTCCTGACTTGGTTGGGCTGGAGTGCCGTTCCCTGCAGTCCCCTGAGTCAACAGTGCTTGTGTGCCCGGAGCCCTTTGAGTGAAATCCTCACTTGGGACGGCTCGACACATCTACAGGACTTCTCCGTGCCCTCGCTCCCCTCCACATCTTTCATTTCATGCAGTACCCAGGAGGGTAAGAGAAGCCCTCCCCCCCATGTGCCCCCATCGTGATCTGTGAATTCGGTGCGTCGCCTGCTGGAGCACCTCTGATGGTAGAACACAACCCCCGTGCCAGACGGTCACACGCTGATGTAAGAGTGTCTTAATGCCTTCACAGAGGATCGGACTTGTCTCGTCCAGTCACTTCAGATTAATCCAGCCAGTTAAGTAATACGTCTCCTTCCTTTGTGCCAATTCTTACATCTCCTTTTACCGGTGTGTCTCTTTCTATTCACCTCTGATGAATATGTATATACAAAAGAATGTAAAATCCCCCAAAAATACATGAAAATACATTTACATTAGCAGCCATTTAGCAGACGCTTTTATCCAAAGTGACTTACACTAAGTGCATTCAACGTAAGCAGGCAAGAGAACTACTAGTCGACCAAGTGCATCTCCTCTCCAAACAAGCATCTAAGAGCATTACCAGCGCTAAAGTAAAAGTGCAATAAGCAATTAAACCATCTATCATACATGCATGTGCGTAATGAAAGTAAAATGTTCCCCCATGTTAAGCTCACCTGGCTCAGCTGGGTCTCAGAGTTCACAAAGATCTCGCACACTTCACACTGGAAGTTCTTGCTGGGCACCCCCACGCTGCCTTTGCTGCCCAGCCGCTTGCTCTTGCAGGCGGCACGCGCCGTCACCACTTTCCCCCTGCGCCGGGGTTGGACGCTCTGACCCTCCAGCATCAGTTTGTGCTTTGTGCCTGGCGGGGGGAGAGAGGCGGGTTGGTTACAGCCATTTTTACATTTTAGGCATTCGGCCGAAGCTCTTATCCGGAGGGACTTACAATGAGCGCTAGGGTACAAAAAGCTCCATTTCCTAGATCACCAAAAATGACAGGAAAAGCACAAAAAAAAAATCAGGTGTGCAAAAGCTCAGGGTCTTAGTGCCCTGCTCTTACCGCTGTTGTGTGCTTCCAGTTGGGAGGTGGAGTTGACGGTGACTTTGCAGACGGGACAGTGGAGGTGAGCCTTGCTCTTCTTGGGGTCCTTGTCTTCATCGGTACGAGGCTCCCCGTCCGTGCTGGAGGTGTCCGGCTGGCTGCCCGACTCGGCGGCCGGGCCCGGGGCCTCGGCGGCCTCGGGGGCCTCGGGGGCGCTGGTGTCCGAGGCGGTCTCGGAGAGCTGGGAGGAAGGGGAAACCTGGGGAGGGGACAGGGTGGCCAGCTCCACGGAGGAGACCTCGGACACGGGCGTCAGCATGACGGAGCTCCTCGGACTCTCATCGAGCTTCACCTCCAGGCCGGCCGGTTCCAGATCAGACTGAAGACCTGTAATGTGTAATGATCACATCAGCATTCACCTAAGTATCTTATTGCAGATGCAGGAGGTAGCTTCCTCCATCCCGGTGAAGAAACTCACAGAAAGCACGATGTTGTCAGATAGAAGTGACGTTTGGAAAAATCCCACTGCAAGCCAGCGAGCGATATTCTGAGATGGAACGGAATTTTTTCAGCGGAAGTCAGCAGAATTTATCTCCAAATAACCATCCAGCTTTTAACACAACATGTGGAATACACAGTAAGGGCGCTTTGCAAGTGCTAGCTTTGTGGCAGTTTCCGATACAGCATCGGGGCCTTTGTTTCAGAACATGTGGAACGGACCAGATTAGCAGTGGTTTAATGGAGTAAATGCCATCAGCCCATTTACCCCCCCCCCCCCCCCCATGTTCACTCGCCATCCCTCTTTCCCTTTGCCGCACTATTCAAATATCAAGTGAAGGACCCAAGGCTCAGTCAATATAAACAAACCCATCGGCTGCCGGGCCCAGCCGATAAGTCACGGGAGTTCCATTACACACGACTCCCCCATCACCCCCCCTCGCCCTCCCGAGGGAGTCACACACTTTAGCCCAGAGCGCTGTGTGCTACGCTCACTGAATATCTCCATTTCATTTACTGTGCTTTCCCCCCTACACACCATCCCTCTTTCAGTGCAACTGTGCTCCATTGATTTTCCCTTTTACTTCCTGAGTAAATTCATCATTGGAGATAAGGGTCTTCCTTTCTCATTCCTGCAGCAGAACAGAAACCCATATAAAAGCAAGATTAGACAGTCCCCTCGCTGTAATGAGAGTGACCCCCAGGGGGGATTCAAGCTCCTCTGGTAGTGGGGGGGGGAGGGTGGGAGGGGGGTTCGGTATGATCCTCGGCTTATGTGAAAGACACGGCCACCTGAGAAGTCTCTAGAGGGGAGTGATACTGATCAATGGATTTAGCAGGCACCTCGCCGAGGAAGATATGGAGGCTTGTGGGAATCAAACTTCTCTCGGAAAATCCAGAGGTCTCGGATCATGAAGGACCCCATTCAAGCGAAGAAACGTTTCAGATATCCCCGCTTACGTTTCAGGAATCCCAGCCTCAAACTTGAATGAATCACGGCTCAGCCATCAAAAGAGCTGCTGCTGATTTGCACAGACTGGGGTCAGAAAAAAAAAATTGCTGTTACGAGTCTTGGATAAGCACCAGGGATGCCCCGCCCCTCCAACCAGAAACCTCCTGTCTGCTCGTCAATCACCCCAGTTGCCCTCTGACCGATCCGGCGGGGTCTGCCGCCACCATTGGCAAACTGTCAGACCAAAGGCCAGCGTATTGGCAGCGACGGCGGGGCCGCGGTTGTGGAGTGGAGCTCAAATCACACAGTAGCAAAATATGGATATTCAGATCAATGTCGTGTCGGCGATCATCTGTTTTATTTAACTTGAAGGGAACTTAATCCAAGCCCAATTAAAGCTGACAGTGTAAACATATCTGAAGGGATTGTGTTTAGTAGGTTTATCCGGTGGCGACTTTGAGATCGGACTCCTACGCTCCTACACGCCTCCGCTCACATACACACTAAGCGCTCGGTTTTGCTGATCGAAGGCAATCGGAGAACACGAACAGCTTCCCAGGGGAACATCCTTACTTTAAATCATCATTACTCTGATGACAGGCCGAGGCCCCTTGAAGACAGCAGAGTCAATCAAAGCCCGGGGGGTGATTGATGCTTGTCAGCGGTGATGCTGGCTCTCTGTCTCCAGGCACTAGCCTTCTGCTCGCTCTCTCACTCACTGTCTTGGTCTGAGTTCATTAGTTCTTTGAAACTGAAAATGTTCTTCCTACCCTCCTGTGTCTTTCGGTACCAATCGTTGTAGCCTGTAAGGGACAGGTTCATAATTCTGACTGTAATGTGCCAGAATTGATTCACGGCAACATTTTTTTAAAACAAAATGACCCTTCAGTATTGGGCAACATAAGTTGGGCGTAATGCAATAGCCTGGGACTGAAGGAGGAACGGCCCGGTAGTAAACTGACATACGGGATATATGCTACAATATCAAATTCATCGAAGCGTTTTTAACAATCACCGGATGCATCGACTACAAACTAACTCTGGTATCAAATTGAACCATCACGGCAGAATTGGAAAACGGTGTGTATATATATATAGGGCCTGAAGTACAATTATCCAGTCCATTTCATCGGGAAGCAACAGCCTAAATGTGCAACAGTGCACTTCACACGAGTCCCGCCGCAAGTTCCTCCTCAAACCATCCTTCCTGCAGCTATGAACGGAAGTTGGCCTCCTGTGTCCGAACGTCCAGCGCTAGCTCTAGAGTCTGCAGGTTGTAGAGGAAGTCTGCTCATCCTGAGAAGCAGACCGGTCTGCATTATTGGTTCTTGATGGCAGACAGTGTGGGCATTTACCCTCAGATAGCTTCCCCCCCCACCAGCCTTCGTGTTTCATGGCAGACTATAACTAATTTCCTAGTGTTAATTTGGAGCGCTATTCCTCCATTGTGGTGCCGCGCCACCACCGGCTCGCTCCGGTGCATTTCAATTTCACATCAGGCCAATCACACAATTGGGCTTATTAAAGAGTGTTCCTCCTCACAAAATTGCCTTGGAACTGTAAAATTATTCACAGCATAAAAAACTAGCTACGACTTATCTACTTTCTCTCTCCACTGACCCCCCCTCCCCCCACATTTCTCTCTCTCTCTCTCTCTCTCTCTCTCTCTCTCTCCCCCCTCCATTCATTTCATCTTATCTTTCATTTTCCACTCATCATCTCGTTTCGTCTCCGCTCCTGCATCCCTTTTCCAGACCTCTCCTTGCAACGGCGGAATAATAAAATGAGATTTGATGAGAGCGTTATCAGGCTCCCGGTCTTTTTGTCCACTCTCTCCTCTCTGAAGGAGACTTTCACTGCTCAGGGGCAGGAATGTGTGTGCCTTGTGTGTGTGTGTGCGCGTGCTCGTGCACATTTATGTCAACGTGCACATGTGTGTGTAAGAGTGGGGGGATAAAGTACAGACCCCCCCCCCTCCTCCTCCTCCTCCTCCTCCTCCTCCTACTCCTCCTCCTCACCCAATACCTTCATATCTCTTCTCTGATATTCCCTCTAGCATCCAGGCACATTTTGAAATTCAGCTCAGATAGCGATCTTCTCCGGGGGGAAGTTGGAGAGGAGGTTGAAGTACGAAGAGTAGAAGATAAAGGAGGAAAACTGCTCCGCTGCTGCTGCTTTGGATGGGTAAATGAAAAGTCTGGACCAAGACAAGTTCAATACGAGAAGGTAATGGGTTCACTCTGCAGACAAAATGCTATCAGACCGATCCAAGTTGCAGCCTCGTCTACGGGGAAAGTCAACATTCATACCAATTATCACGCCGAAGGAAAACCGAAACGCCGTTTATCAAAAGTTAAACTGTCTTTATTATACCGCCTACATGAAAAACATTTCAACGTTTTAGCGCCTTTGATTTCCTTTCAACTTTATTTTCCATTTGACAACCCCTCAAATGAAACGCCTCGAACCACTATTGTGCTCCCTCTCAACACAGGCAGCGCAAATATACCAATTCCTGTTCCTGTTCGACAGATAGGTCGAGAGAGGGTAGCCAAGCAGGGGGGAAATTAAGAGGCAAAACGGGGGTAGAAACGACTCCGCTGAGACTCACGATCGATCTCAGCCGGTCCCTTTATTAACACAACACCCCGGTTCTCCCAGACATCCCGCAATCCCACAACTCCAGAGCTTTCCATCCATCACAGGGTAGAGAAGCCCCGGGCGGAGGAGGGTTGTTGGGCAGGCAGTGTGGGAGCATGGAGGGGGGGGGGGCAGGAGGGCGAGAGGGGATAGAACAGGGTGATGCGGAAGATGTAATCACAACCTATAACACAACGGGATGGAGGGAGAGAGATAAGGGAGGACAAGATATCCGGTATGGAGGTACGGGAGCACAGGAGAGAAATAGGAAGAGACGACTTGAGAAGGGGGGGGCGAGAAGGATTGGTTGTAGGAAAGGGATGGAGAGGGATTATAAAGATGAAAGGGCGGATAGGGAAGTGAAATGGAGTGGAAGCGGGGGAATTAGAGGACAGAAGGAACCAAAGCGCGATAAAGCGATCGTCAAGAAGGCGGACAGGGGAGGAGAAGGGGATTGGTTAGGAATAGCTCGTGCTTGTGCCTTCCTTTTTACCTTCATCCCCGCGTCTCGGTGTACTTACTCGTCCCCTCCATCAAGCTCGTGTCCGTGAGAGCGGGGGGGAGCGCCGTCGTCTCCGAGGCGGCCGTCTTGCTCCTGTCCCGCTCCCGGTCCCGTTCCCGGTCTCGTTCCCGGTCCCGTTCCCGGTCTCTCTCCCTCCCCGCCGCGGAGGACGCTTCCCCGGCTCGCCGCTGCCTGTTCTTCTGGGCCTCCATGGCTTTGAGCTTCCGGGCATGCTTGTGTCCCTTATAGTGAGCCTCCGCCTGGTTCTGCAAGGGGGGGGGGGGAATGAGAGAGGGGTGAAGGGAAGGTTCGGCTCAATGCATTATCTTGCTCTAAAGACTTGAACACACGTGAAATAAATGTTAAAATGTGTGTCTGCATATTTGCTCTCTCACGGGCTCCGACACACACACACACACACACACACACACACACACACACACACACACACACACACACTGCACGCAAGCTGCAAGGAGGAGAGTCTGTTTCTACCTGATAACAGCACTGGCACATTGGGAGGCCAGAGGTATAATTGCATGTGTAATACGCGACAAGAGAGAGGATCCCATCTCCACAACCATCCCATTAACGTGCACTGTGAGAGTCAGCCGCCGCAAAATCCGAGGCACACGTGGCAACACACAGTAATCTCACACACATATTTGCACTCCGGCACACATCACACGCAGACGACAAACGGAACCCAAAAAAAAAAACGCAATTCTGACCGACTCCGTGCACAACGAGGCAGCGGATCAGGTTTTTACCTTCACATTCTCATAATTCTCACGCCTTCCCCACCGTGCAATCCGTGAACAAAGACCCCTGTTGTAAGAACAAGCGGGAATACATAGGAATATCGAGGAAATCAATAGGGAGATCGCTCATTACAACCTAAAACAACCTCTGAGGATCGGCCTTGATAGATGTGATGGTTATAGAAAGAGGGCAGCTGCAGGAACACGTCACGACATTAAGACTATGGTACTTAAGACTATCAAGACTATTGGCACCCTTGCATCTTATGAAATGTACAACATCTTCTGATATAATGGGTCTTCACACGTTCATCGGTTTTATTTAACATCACATGATTAAATAATAACAATGCAAAGGCTCTGGCCATTCCTTGTTGTTGGATCGTGTGCTTGCTGTTGTTGTAAATCGAGTGACGAATGTGAGAAGACTTGTTTCAATTTCCAATTATTTCAGAAGATATTGTGCATTATCTGCAATAAATGCAAGGGTGCTGTAGGTCCTCAATACGATAAACCATAACACTTGACTGTACATTATAGAAATGCATGATAAACTTGAAGAAATGACTGTTTCTCGCAATGGATGTGCGGCATCTCCGAGGTGCAGTGGCTCAGCCGAGGCGCCCCCCCCCCCGTCGTCCTAGCGCTCATACAGTTAATACTTATTAAACAAATAAGTCATGCAAACCCTCTGGCACTAAACAACTTGAGGAGGGAGACTGGGCTTGCCTCCGAAGGCTCCCTAAGTGAGGAATAAATACATGCAGACGTGACTAAGAGACTCGCAAACACGGAGAGACTTTTCCATTAGAGTGAGTGAAACGCGTGCAGATGCTGGGAGGAAATGTGGATTTCCCTGATTACCTGAGCATCAACAATACATGAAGTGCCAGAGCAATAAAAAAAAAGATCACCGCATGCACCGTGTCAGTACAGATACACAGATACACACACACACACACACACACACACACACACACACTATTACTATTAGACAGATAGGTAAACACCAGCAGTCTGAGGTTGGGCACGTAGACCTGATATTGGTGAACCTAATTGTGTGATGCAAAAGGAGGCCTATAAATAACCTGTTGCTGTCTGTTAACACGTTTCGAATACCTCAGCACATCGGCCGACTGATCTGCCGTGAAAACACTTCGGAGATTAGAGCGGCGTGACAAATTCAGCCGGCTTACCGGTCTCTCCGTCCAATTCCGTCTCAGTGGAAACGGAGTGTCAAATTAACTTTGGGTTTTTCACATCACCAACACCCCCCCCCCCCTGGGGAAATACAGGGATTCTTGATTGATCACTGATTATGTGTCATTAGGGGAGGGTGTGTAAAAAAAGCGTCAAATGCTTTGCAAGGTTTAAACGCCCACCCTGGTCTTTATGCAGCTTTTCCCTGCAGTATACAATCGCTTTTACATGTAATTATTATTATTATTTTTTTAAACTTCTATTTATTCGCAGAATCAACATATGAGATGGGATTAACTCGAGTTATAATCCCCATCCCTCCCCTACTCCCCAACATATCACCCACCCCCCAGCATCCTCCCAAGATGACCAAAACAGTGACATCAAGCACAAGTAAATACATAACAGACATACGACCTCATTTAGATAGACAGAAATGAGAAAATAAATACAATGAATACAAATGAACAAATAATTAATAATAATAATTTAAAAAAAAGCATGTAATCATTTAAACACATTTCAACAACAATTGAACATTTTGAGCCCATTTACATCTAATACACGAGAAATACAGAAAATAACTAGCAAAAGGTGACCTATTCCAGGTTAGTTAGTTATGTAGTTTATTAATGATCGATCGAACAGTATGAACACAGTAATGAATTATATCATAGACGATATATAGTGAGCTATATAAAAATCGCATTACTATTAAAGGGGGATTAAGTAATCTATGATCTACTGTTCCAGTGGGAGAGTGGGAAATCTCAGCACCTGGTGAAAAGCCCTTTCAAACCTGAGCAGATCCATTACGGTCAATTTGTGCGACGGGGCAGTAAAAACCTTGCTTATTTCCCCTTTAAGTTACCCCCACCCCCATGAGCTTATAATATATATGATATCTGAGCGAACCCCGGGCGGGGTGCACAGCATTGCTATGCCCTCAGAGACGGATGACGCTCCAGTCAGACCTGACGCTGCTCTTTAAGTCGGAGTGCGGAGGCAGGGAATGGGATTTGCTCTAGTGTGTGAAGAGCACGTCTGCGTCTTCTCTCTCCCCCTCAGCTCACCGTCTCCCGTGTCTCTCCCCCTCTTTGAAGATGGAGCCCCAAAGAGATTGTGTGTGTGTGTGTGTGTGTGTGTGTGTGTTTTACTGTGTCTGGACCTGAGGTGTCTTAAAGCTATTGTGTATTTTGTGTATTGTGTATTTGCTTATGTGAATATGCATAAAATGTCATGGGATGTTTGTGCATGTGTGTGTGTGTGTGTGTGTGTGTGTGTGTGTGTGTGTGTGTGTGTGTGTGTGTGTGTGTGTGTGTGTGCGCGCGTCGGAGGTGGCGGAGGTGGGTGAAATGGAACGAGGAGCTGAGAATGCAGCTTCCTGCTGGGGCTGCTGATTGTTTCTGCTCTTTGCTGATAAACGGCAGCACTCCCTGCTGTCTAATCCCTCACACCGAAACAACAGACAGACAGAAGGACGCTCACACACACACACACACACACACACACACACACACACACAGAAGACACACATAAACACACTGAGGGAAAAAAACGAACAAACGTACCTATGCACAAAAATAGAAAAATAAATAACTACCTTTTGATTTATAGGTAAAGAAAATTGCAAAAACAGACGCGCTTGGAGTCTCTTTGTGTTGCATGCACACACACACGCACACACCACACACATGCATATACATACACACACACACACAGTGGGGAGTCAGTGGGGATGATAAGAGCTCAGGTAATTACACAACACAACACAACACTCAGCCTTACAGGGACAAAAAACAACAACATTCCTTACCGTTGAATTAAAGCGCAGGTGGCAAATGTTACAAGAGATAATCTGTTTCTTCTTGAGAGGCTGAGGAACGCCGAACGTGTGATTGATCACTGCCTTCTGGACCGGGTCCATCTGAGAGACAAGAAGCAGAAAGACCGGTGGCAAAAAACAAGCATTAGCTCCGAGTTAAAGATTTTATTGTCCCCAATGAGAAATGTGTGTGTGCAGCAAGGCGTGTAAAACACAGCACAGCGCGGCAACAGGCGACGTACACAGAGAACATACAAGATAGATTAAGACACATGAGGACAGCGGTACAAAATGGATGGCCGAGTGGTTAGTAGTGAGTCATCCCTGAACCAGAGGGGCCATATCGTCTGGAAAACACTATGACACCGGTAAGAAAACAGCTACTGGTAATGTACCTTTGAATTTCTGGGCCCAGTTTGTATTTTTCTTATTCCCGTGGATAACTGGCTGCATGTAGACGGTGTGATGTCATGTTAATATACTTCTAGCGCAGCTACAACTAAAACATCAACATCGGGTTTCGGTGTCAGTCCCTCAGAATCAAAGATCAAACGTATTCTTTCTAGACTCAACATTTTGCACCAACGTTCACCAATCATACAGGGAGAAATCCATCATAGAAGAGGCAGAGATCAATTGCTCCCCCAATAGGACCTGAACGCAACGCAGCCACAAGACATTAAGCACTTTGAGTTAGGGGCATGACTCTCACTTTCCTCGACTGGAGAAAAAAAACCCTCTCACTTCGCTCTCTCCACCTTGAATGCAACACCTTCAGGCATGTCCCCTGGGAGTTGTCGAAAGGTATTCTGGGAAATGTAGGAACTCACTAACTGAAGTAGAAGGCAGGTTGAGGGTAAGTGGGTACATTTTTTTTTATTAGAACTAGATCACAAAATGAAAAAATTGATGATATATAACAGTGTAACAGTATCTGAGGGTGGATTTTCTGCAGCCCGGCCGGACCCAGAACCCGACCAGAAGGAAAAAAAAAAACAACTTCTCTGAATGCATATAGAGTATCAAAATGTTCAAAAAGCAGCGAGGCAGCAGGGGCGCAGGGTGGAAGGTCTATCTGTTACACTTGAGCAGGTTTGCTGCATAAATATGGACTAAATGAGGACTTCACTCTGTTTGATTTAGCTCGTGGCTCCCTTGAACCTCACGCTCTCCCCCCACCACGGGTGACCGGGGCAGTCGGTGAAACTCTGGGCTTCGCATACGACTTGTCTCGCGCAGAGATCGGCGGCCGCGTTTGCATCCAGTGAAGGAACCCGTTTGGCTTAAGATGTTATGTGATGTTCCTTTGATACCCTGCGATTGAGTCTCCCTGTTGCCATGAATAAACCAGTTGGTGGAATATTCCTGTCCACCTGTGGTCCCGCCTTCAGATAACACAGGCTGCCGGCTACCCTGTTGGACCGAGGCTACTTCTAACACGGGAAAATGAAATGACAGATCGCTGTAATATTGGAAATAATACATCTTGCTCGCTGCCATGTTTCTTGTTGACGTCAAAATGTACCCATAATGCTGTGCGAGTCTGAATTTGCGCGGACTAAAACCAACAGTAAAAGAAGTAAGCTACAGTAACTGGGTTTCTCCTGATTGGAGTGTGAGTTATTTTAACCAGGTTAGCAACCAGGTTAAAACCAGCAGACTCGTCTCTGTGTTGGTGAGAGCGGTCCGCTGGATCGCCATCAATCTTTTTTCTGAATTGCGGTTAACGTGACCATCAATTTGTCATCCGTAAGCCCCGGTGCTACCCTCCAGACAGGCTCCGCTTGGCCAAAAACACAATCGCATAGCCCGGTTCTTACAGGCCTAGCTGGGGCTAACGCTCTAATGCAGATCGAGTCTATTGAGATTCCAGGAACGCGACCGTCTAAGAGATTATCATTGCCACCCACAGGGGGAGGCCGTTCTGGACTGAGCCTAGATGACAAATCTGGTTTAAATTGTCTCCATAAAGACCCCGCAGAGTCCTGGGACCGCATACCGCGAACAGCTGAGGGAG
Source organism: Hoplostethus mediterraneus (assembly GCA_034670385.1). Taxonomy (NCBI): domain Eukaryota; kingdom Metazoa; phylum Chordata; class Actinopteri; order Trachichthyiformes; family Trachichthyidae; genus Hoplostethus; species Hoplostethus mediterraneus. The sequence goes on along the minus strand of JAXDDW010000034.1, from coordinate 1,295,239 downwards.
CAGAGCGAGGCCGGAGCGCCGGGGGCTTCATTAGGAGACCCGCATTCCTCGATGACAGCTGATTTCGCCGCGGCACCCTTTCGCCCGCGGTACAGCGTATATAACAATCACCTCGGAATCTGCTCCCCCACGTGGGGGGGCTGGCCCGGTCCCCAGTCTGCTCCTGTCTCCTCAGACCGGGGCTGTTCGCTACCGCGACGGGTCAGACCGCCACGCTCAGTGTAACCAGATCTGCCCCCCCCCCACACACACACCCCACAGGCAGCCCGGAGATCAAGGCGCGCCGGTGTTGATGGTGGAGGTGGAGGTGGAGGTGGACGGCACTGACTCACCGTCCTCCCGAGACACAAGCCTGAACAGATACCGCAAAGAGCCATATCACCCTGTCTGAGCCTGTGTCTTGTTTACCGCGGCTTCCTCGAGGTCCAGGTGTGAGAGGGAATATAAACACACCTGACACTCAAGCCCCCGGCGCCGGAGGTGGACTCTCTCCCTGAGGGGTACTCCTCGCCTCTGCTGCTTTATTTCTGGCCCTCTTCCGCAACCGACCTTTCTCTCTCTACACGCCGAGAGCCCGGTGGAAACCCAGCTCTCCCACACTCCTCCCGCCCTCCGTCCACCTTGGCGGGGGCGGGCCGCACACAACTATTTGTTTTAGGAGCTGAAGAATGTGGCCCATTGTCTGTCCGCAGCCATCCTGAACCGACCGCTATAAATGCGCCTATTGTCCGAGAACCTCCGTCCTCCCCCCCACCGGCCGAGTGCAGACAGAAGTTACCCAGCGCCGGGCGGCTGAGCCCACGATGGAGTTTCAGGGTAGGTGAAAAGAGAGAGAGAGAGAGAGAGAGAGAGAGAGAGAGGGGGGGGGGAGAGTAAGGAAGGACTGCAGGGAAACTGGAGGCTATTTAGTTTTTGAGACAGGTGCATTCATCTCCCCCCCCCCCCCCCCCCCCCTCCCTGCACACGTCCAGGACAACGTGAGCCTTATCAGGGCTAAAAGAACCTGGGGCTCCCTATTGAATGGGTTTTGTGATTAATGCCACAGCTGCACTGTCAGGCTATGTGTTACGGAGGCTAATCATCTCCTCCCCGAGACTGAAGCGATGCTGATTCGATGTTATTTCCGCGGTTATCGTAATTTCTGCATTCTGGCCGCGGTAGATTCGCGGTCCCCACTGCGAGCTATATTGTATTCGACAATAGCCGAGCTGAATAGCACGGTAACTCAGTAAATATCATTTCCTCTGAACTAGCTTTCCCGCATTCATTATGAATCTACCGCTTCTTCCTTCCACAATAACCGCCACTAATGGGGCAGTTTTTTTGTTAGGGGGAAAAAAACCAAAAAAAACATGCACAAAAGATCCTAATCAAGATCTAAAAATAGTAAATGATTTTCATTTTCTTTCCTCCCCCCTGATGATTTTTCACTTCCAGGGAGGATAAAGAGAGCACATGAATCATACATCTGGTTGTAAAATAAAACAGTGCTTTTATATACGGAACAGTTCTGTTGCTGCTCGTTCATTTTGTCGGACAACATAAAGGCTTGAAAAGACCTTGGTCGGAGCGGCCATTAAAAGAGACGATTCATCTTCCCGTGGAAACACGAGGTGAGCGAAACACAACCACGACCGCAGACCGACCTTAAAACCTTCAACGCCACCCGTATTAATAAATGAGACCGTTGGAGGAATAGCTGGGTGCTCTCCAATGCGGCTAGGCGTGCTGGCTTTTCCACCGGGGTGGTGTGGCTGACCCAAGGTGGTGGGTGGCAGAGAACAAACAGCACCTTTCACACAGCAGGTGGAAGACCCCCCCCCCCCCACCCTCCAAACACACACATCATACAGCACACGTCTCATCCACCCCCTCACACATGTGTCCTCAGCGGCCCACAACTCTGTGTGGCCCTACCTCCCCCTCTCTCTCTCTCTCTCTCTCTCTCTCTCTCTCTCTCTCTCTCTCTCTCTCTCTCTCTCTCTCTCTCTCTCTCTCTCTCTCTTCTGACTTTCTTTGCTTTTGTTTGAAAAGGTGTAAAGTGTATGCTGGAGAGAAAACCTTATGCTTATGTTTCATTTACAGACCGCGGAACTGGAGATGGTTTCACAGAGAGAGCGAGGAAAGAGGTGAACACACACACACACACACACACACACACACGCCTATGCGCATATACGCGGGCACGTGGCCACACGCAGACACTACTGGAAAAGTAGGATCAAAGAAATCAAAAGCACGTACACACACACACACACACACACACACACACACACACCAACGACAATGGGTATACTGCCAGTAAGTAGAGGATCAAAGACGAGAAGCTTTTAATGCCAGACACCGGGCTAAGGTAAGCATCAGAGCCAAGGTGCATGGAATCGCTAGTTTATTGCTGACTTTTGAAACAAAGTAATGGGGGCTCGTGGAGAAACGCTGATACTGAAATGACACGGTAAAACACCGCTGGAATAAAGATTACACACCCCACCCCCACCCCCACCCCCACCCCACCCCCACCCAGGGCCAGCCCTCTGCAGACAGACAAGGTAGAGGTAAGAGTGGAAGAATGTGCAGCGGGGTGAATAACAGGGTGGCTAACATTGTTATAGGTCTGCCTGCCTTTATATCACGGTGTGATATAAACCCAGTCATAACCAGCGTGAGTAATAATAGGAAAAAAATGTGGACAATAAACCTGACTCATATCGCTTAAAGGCGCAATAGGTGCGATTTTTATTGCCCCCATAGCACAAAATGACCTTAATATGTCTGCAGGGGGGTTGATTGGGTTGTTGATCAATTCCAATAGTTCAGCCATTACTCGGCCGGGGTCGTAGATTACCTAATGCCCCTGTCAGCATCTCCCTGTTTGTCTTCGATTGGACCGGCTAGCTAGCGCGCGGTACGTCTGACTCACCGTGTTGAAGTTGGGGAAGAGGCTGAGCGGGGAGGATCCATTGAGTCTGAAGGGCAGGAAGTGTTTGAGGTCGAGCTGAGGCTGCAGGGGCCGTCCCGGGACGGGCAGGGAAGCCAGAAGGGGGCTGCCCTGGGCCGTCGTACCTGGACGAGACACACACACACACAAAAAAAGGATAAGACACTGAGGTTAGGGCGCGATGGGAAATGTTTGCCAGGAGGGACAGTTGGCTCCCAAGGTGAGTCTGGAGGTGGAAGTGCGCTGACGGTTTCAGGTCAGGTGTGAGCGCTCAGCGGGGTCCTGGTAGCCCGACTTTGATTTATGTGACACCGGAGGCACCGTAACACCTCCAACCAGCACCTATCACACACTGTACCTGTGTGTGTGTGTGTGTGTGTGTGTGTGTGCATATATGTGTTTCTGTGTTTGGTGGGGGGGGAAAAAACAGAAGGCATGCATGTGTGTGTGTGCGGGCCAGGCTTGGCTGGTGACCCCATTAAACACCATCACCCCCCCCCCCCCCCCACCCCGACTGCGCAGGCTAATCCTTCAAGGACGCGCACCTGCCGCTCATGTACACACACACACACACGCACACACACACACACACACACACACACACGCACAAACACGTCATTTAATTACTGATTTATTGGCGGAGGAGGGAGCGCCCCAGCGTGAGGCGAAGACGGGAGATATCGGATTTCAAATGGACCACGGGATGAAGAGATTTCTAATTTTCCGCCTGGCTGCCTCTCGGTGGGCCGGGCGCGTTCGGCGGTGCGCGGGCACTTATCCCGGCGCCCAGGATCAATCATCGCTGTCATCTGCGGGTCGCCATGGCCACCCCAAAAAGAATGTGTATTATAGGAGGCCCCTTATAGAACACACACACACACACACACACACACACACATAAACACACATAAACACACCGTGAAGAAGGTTTGTGATGATACACACCGCAGACAAAATTGTGATTGACCTTACAATAACAGCAGCGTCTCGGATACAGACGGGAGTGTAAGAACTCCTTTCTCAGGGCGATGGAGGGAGGAGATTGTCTATTACAGGGAGAGACGGTGGGAGGACAGGAAGTTAAAGGTGAGGTCAGGAGGAGTGGCCTCACAGGAACAGCCATCAGTGCATCGTCTAAGGCAGTATAGATCTTTTGACAGTACATCATGATATCCAAAACTTCAAGGATTTGCTACCGTTGCAAAAAAAGATCAAGAGCTCAATATTGAATTCCATTAACATTCCTTACTTTCATCAAATGCGCAAACTGAAATTCCATTTCAACATCCTCCTCCAGAGGGCGGGTACATACGGCCGTCACACACACTGGGATAGTTAAAAGAAGAAGAAGAAGAAGAAGAAGAAGAAGAAGAAGAAGAGGGCCTGGAACAGACGGAGCTGCAAGTCTGGACCCGGTCAAACCGCTGGAAACATGGCGATGGCGTCAAAAAAAGCTCTGGCGGGGTCCTGAACCGACTGAAGCGGTTGAAAACTGGTTCCCTTGAGAGAAATATGGAGCGATTTCACCAAGACAAACACCCGCCCGACACACCAAAGCTGACATCACTTAAAAAAGCCTTTCTGTGATACCGTGTGACGGTTTCAGTCCAAAGTCGTAACGCTGATTATCGTGACGCCGCAACAGTACGACAGCGTGACGAGCAGCGGGGGGGGGGGGGGGGTCTGCCCGTAGTCTTTCCCCCCAACTGCGGCACCACGCCTGGACAGGCACCCAGCCCCACCCTAGCCTAGTCTCCCTCATGGGAGCTTCGGAGAGGGGGGGGGGGGGGGGTCGGGGAGGTCGAGGAGCCCCCTGAATATCTCCGGGCGTTTATGCTCCACTGTACTGGTCTCAGGTCTGCCTCTCCCACTGCTGTCTGTCTGACACCCGGAGAGATGCAGCGCGGGAAGGAACAGCGCGCACGCACACACACACACACACACACACACACACGCGCACAGTGAATAGGAGCTTGAATCTTGGCAGTGCTATCAGAGGAAAAGCTGGGCTTGCAGGGCGGACAGTTATCAGCTGATAGTGCTTCCCCACCTCTCTGCGACTCCCTAGGCAGCTTATTAAATCAGGGTCTGGTCTGTTTGCCTCTCCGGCATGATAACGCTGACGCGGCCTGGATCCCGGGGACGCACGGCGGCGGAGAAGTGAAGGGAGTGCACGCGCCTGCTCTCTCGCATGTGCTAGATGAGTATCGCGGTACACACACATACACACACACACACACACACACACACACGCACACACACGCACACACACAAACCCGTACAAACAGAACTGCCTACGCACCTCGGAAAACAAATAGCACCCAAGGGGGACGTGAACATAAACACACAAACAAATGAGCAAACACGCAGGAATACTTGCGCTCACGCACACACACACACACACACACACAGAGAAAACGTCTAAGCTCTAATCTTGCACATGGGACATGCTGTGTGTGACGATGCTACAGTAGGCGTACACTCTAAAGCAAAGCAACATCAAAATGTGTGTGTGTGTGTGTGTGTGTGTGCTCATTTCACCCTGAAGCCCCAGATAACCTCCTTCTATCACACTGCGTCATTTCCCACTCTTTAAATGCTGTGTGTGTGTGTGTGTGTGTGTGTGTGTGTGTGCGTGTGTGTGTCCAAAGTCACGTCTGCATCAGAGCTCAGATTCAGACGTATGCATCACTTGTGTTCCAGGGTCCAGACGAGCGCCGGCGGTGGAGGTGAGGCCCTGGAAACCGAACGTCCGGTCTCTCTTCCTCTCTTCCTCTCTTCCTTCCTGTCTCTCTTCCTGCTTTCTTCCTCCCCGATGACTTTGCTGGCGGAGCTGACCGTCTCTGCCCCGTCTCTCCCCGGGCAGGAGCTCCCGCCTCCAACCATCACAACAACACATTCCTTCCCTGCTCATGACTCACTGGGCTTGGTTACACAACAGCCACAGTCACATTGCGTATATTCGGATGTGCGCGTGTGTGCGTGCGTGTGCGTGTGCATGTGCGTGTGTGTGTAAAGGGCCGTAGAAATTCAAACACTGATTTTCATTTGTTTTCTATTTACTTAACTGAGAAAATAACGGATTCCTACATGCACAAGCTGTTTCCTCATCTTGCGATCGCAGAATAAGCTGTTCACCCCTTTATACTCCGGTGGTTCCTTTAGGTTTGTGACAAATTGCCTTTCTCACTTCTAAATACCACCACCCCCCCCCCCACCGCCTGCTCATGCCCCCCCCGACCCTGTTGAGCAGCACAGGAAAGGAAAGGAGAGGGAAAAAAAAACTGCCTTGCTATTTGTAGCCCGGTATAATTATCTGGCGTGGTTGGCCCGGGAGGGTCTGGCTGTTGGAGTCGGGCGAGTGAGTGGATCTCCACCTTCTTTTTTTCCCCTCCCTCCCACGTGCTGCTCCCAGCCCGGGGACTAGCCTCCGGTCTTCCCTGGCTCTCTCCTCCTCCTCTTCATCTCCGCCTCAGAAGAGAGAGTTAGAACCGCGAGGACATCGAGAGGCAACGGAGGATGAGGAGACCCGAGGTTGTGAGGTGGAGCTAATAGACGTTACTGCTGCTGCTTGCTGCCGTTCAACGAGCACGGAGGAGGAAGACTCGCGGTAGCGCCCGAGAGAGAAAAGAAACCGCCGAGAGATGGGAGATGTTTTTTTTTTCCCCGCTCTTGTTCCCTGTTTCGAGACAAGCGATCGTGGGCGCCACTGCGGTAAGAGCCACATCGGCGGCTCTTCGTTGATTTCTGCAGCGTTTTATGAGAATTTACTTCCTCAAGCCGCTGCACGGGCGTGACCCGCCGATCTGATTATCCAGCTGTGATTTTCTGAAACGTACTGAGCAGAGAACAAGGCGCGCTCAACTCTCAAGAGAAAGAACAGGTCTTCGGGTGCGAGTCTATAACTGTGATTCTAATGAAAGAAAAAAAAACGCACTCTCCAGCTTCGTCTCATTAACTGTTTTTTTCTGAAACGTCGACACGTCCAAAGTGGAGTTGCGTTGCGCGAGGGAACCCGTTGAACACCACGTGTATATATATATATATATCACCGCCATTACCCCGGTGTCACGTGGGTAATCCATTCATCACACGCCAAGTACACACATATAATAGCCCTCTCTCTCTCTTCTGGAGATCGCCCTCCTCCCGTCGGTGATGTTTTGCCGTCACATACCCGAAATGTGCAACGCAGTCGAGTCCTGACACGCACTGCTCACGGTCACAACACGATGTTGCTCATCGTGCATCTGCCACACTGCTCCCCAACACACACACACACACACACACACACACACACACACACACACACACACACACCCCTCCCCCCCCCCCAGCAGCCAGCAGCCGTGCCCTGCCTCAGACCACGGGGCTGACGGGAGCGGATTTGACAGGGCAGGAAGAGCCAACCGCCATAACTCCCCGGCGGTAAATATAGAAACCGGAGCTTTTTAAGTCAGAGAAGCCCGGACCAAACGGAGGCTGTGAGGTATGAAATCACCTCCAGACATGCTATGCATACATATGGCCCGACCTCGCACGCGCTGCGCCCCGGAAATTGCAAATTTGCATTAGAACCTCGCGGCCATTTCGCAAAGCATGAAATGACATCGCTGCCGCTGCCTCTGGATGTCCCGCGGTCCTCCGCCGAGAGAGAGAGAGAGAGAGAGAGAGAGAGAGAGAGAGAGAGAGAGAGAGAGAGAGAGAGAATAGATGGAGGGCGAGAGAGCCAGAGCTAGAGAGAGAGAGAGAGAATAGATGGAGGGCGAGAGAGCCAGAGAGAGAGAGAGAGAGAGAAAACGCGAGTCTTAACAGCCAATTAACTTCCGCTTGATCCGGAGGTTGCGTGCGAGTCACCGTGGGAACCATTACAGCATGGACGGCAGAACATTAACCACAGTCACTTTTAATTAAAGACTGCTGCTCTTTATTCCTCTCCGTCTCCACCTTTTCCCTCCCTCGCTCCCTTTCCTCCCCCCCGCCCTCAAGTACGACGACGATGATGATCTGGAAACCTGAGTTTGAAAAGGGACGTGAACGCGATTGCACGTGAGCGGCGGCGAGGACGACGGAGGAACTTCAGTTCGACCTTGTTCTTGTTTCGGTCCCAAACTCATTTTGACGTGCACGAAATGTCTCGTCTCGTCGCGATCGCAGACGGATCGATTCTGTCACGTATGAGACCGGGGGCACAAACCCGATGGGGTGTGAATCGTATTTGACCTTGGCGGAGATTTTTATGTTTGCCACTTAGTAGAAAAATATCGAGCCTGAACTATTCTGAATGCCACGCAGTTTTAAATTCCCTGCATCCCCTCGCTCCTTCTCTCCCTCCCTCCCTCCCTCCCCCTTCCTGTCTCCCCCTCTCTCTCACCTCCCGCTATAAAGCCTTTAAAGTTGTTTATTTGGATTATATTTCCTCTTTTTCTGTGTCACTTGGCATGCTGCGCTGGCTGCTCTGCGACTGTATACTGTGTAGCGGAGTGTGTAAGTTGATGACTGTGTGTGTGTGTGTGTGTGTGTGTGTGTGTGTGTGTACCACACGTGACAGTGTGTGTGTGTGTGTGTGTATTCCACTGTGTGTGTGTGTGTGTGTGTGTGTGCAAGCAGGCAGATATGGTTTATGCGGTAATATGTGCAAGGAATATTTGAGCGGAACAGATCTCCGAGCCTTTCCTGAACAAGACGCCTGAACGAGTCAAGTGTCTCTCTGAGTGTGTGGAGGGACGAGTAGAGATCCCCCAAAAAAAGTCAATCTCTTCTATGTGTGTAAGGTTGCGAAGACTTTAATCTTTCATCGCCGTCCTATTTGAGGTAATCTGCTCTTGAAAATTCTTCCACATGTAGTTTTGTCCTCCTTTCTCCATCGTCGTCCCCCTGGCCGGTAGGAGGTGGCAGAATGCTCCGTGTGGCCTGATTAAACGCACGGCTAAGCACAGTTTGACCTGCGACTGAAAATAGACGACCTCATAACTTTTCTTCTCCACGGGGACATTCGGAAGGAGTTTTTTTTACGAAGCGAGGAGACGCCCGACGAGTCGATCTCACCCGCGGCCGCCTCCCCCGGGGGGGCTTCTGCCGGGCTGAGGTGTCGGGTAACATCAGAGGGGTTTGGTTCAGGCGTTTTACAGAGATGCTCTTTGTTTTGCGTCATCAATAAAAAAAAGTTTAAAAAAAAGTGGCAGGCGGCAAGACAGGATGCCTTCTGTCGCTATATAAATAGCTGTTACGCTTCACCCTACTGAAACTTTATAACATCCAACAAAAAAAAAGAAAAAAGAAAGTGCGATAAGAGCGGAGGAGATTTAGAGCAAAACAAGACCCGGGGCGGCTCTATCACAGTGTGGATAAAAGGTGTATAGCTAGATCTACAGCCGATGAATAAAATATGAGCCTCGGTTTAAATAGGATCAATATACAGCCGCCGGCTCCGGCAACGCCTTATCACACAGACATATCAGCCACTTATGTTACTGGAATTGACAAACGACAAGGTTAGGGCTCAAATTCAATTATGAGCGGCGCGATGAACGGAGTAAGTGGCAGGTCACCGTACACGCGACCCGTCCGCCTATCTCACCGCAACGTTACATGAATGGAAAGACGCGAACGAGATAAGACTCGAGGGGTGGAGACAAAACTGAATTGTTGTCGGTTTACACCTCCGTTGCGGCAGGTGAGCGAACCCCCCCCCCCCCCGGTGACTTCAACGCCTCGAACGAAGAGCAGAGGATTTCGGCGAACCGCGGCAGTTCGGCAGCGGTTAACGGGGGACCTTCCTTCGCTTCTCCCGGGGAGCGTCTGTAACGAGTTCTGTCAGGCGAGCAGAAGAAGAAGAAGAAGAAGAGCAGCGCGTTTTTTTTTTTGCCGCCAAACCCCAAACCTGAGCGGAGGCGCGGCCCATCTGTCAAGCAGAGATGCAGAGATGATAAAGCCCGGAGCCATCCAGAAACAAATTGCCCACGCTTCCCCACCGTGAAGCCTTTTTTTTTTTTTTTTGCGATGGCAGCAACCGGGCGCGGGTGGGCAACGGAGACGCGCACCGATTCCTCCTCGTGCTACGCGGGGGGGGGGGGGGGGGGGGGGGGGGGGGGGGGGGGGGGGGGGGGGGGGGGAGGAGGAGGAGGAGGAGGAGGAGGAGGAGGAGTGGGGGGATATCAAACACATTAATCTATGCAGATGGTGCCGATGGCCAGCCATTGCTCTGCAGCAGCAGAAACAGAAACGCAGAAACGCGTCGATAAACGAGAAAAAGAAAAAAAACAACAACAACAACTGCAGAAAAGAAACATTATTTCTTTTTGGGCTTTCAAGCCTCGGGGTGAAAGTCTTTATTGAGTAGCTGCACTTTTCCTTATCTCCTCCCTTTTGCTTCTGAACGATAGTGACAGCTGTCTGACGTTTCCCTCCCAGCAATCCTAAATTAGCTCCTACAATATGGAGCCTCTTTAGAAGGCTTATAGAAATGATCAAAATATGACGCAGTTGCAACATCTGTCTGACAGAAGCTACTCTTGGCCTTCTCTCTGTCTCCGCTATCATAATTAACATCGCCCGACAAACGCAGGACATCGCCTCGCCTCGCCGGCACGTCAAAACAAATAGACTAAATAAAGCGATGCGATGTCGTTCCACGTCCGCGTGAAAAATGGATTAAGTCGACTGGATGTCATTCAAAGGGAGCGGGAAGATAAATGTTTTTTCCTGTCTAAATAACGGGCGGGAACCCGGGCCTAGGAATCCTGCGGGATTGACAGGGACTCAGATGAGGTTCATTTCCTCAGTAAATTGAGTCATTTGTGGAAGTGGCATTAACGGCGACATCGTTTTTTTTTTTACATGAATACATATCAGGCCGGTCAACCAAGCATCGCGCCGTCGCCGTGCCAACGATGACACCTCATTATAAATTGATTAGACGTGGCGGGCTAGCCGGGCCGGCTGCGTCTTGAGAGGGGAAGAGGATCTGATGTGTACAGGAGAAAACGCAGAAGTCGCTTGCTAATTTTATCTCTGGAGTCGACGAGATGAGAGGAGCAAAGAGACAAAAACACTCAGTCAGACATAAAGGCGTTCTTCAGACAGCTTATGAGTCTGTGATGAATGTGAAATGAAAATGAAGTAGCGGCTGTGCTGAACGCAGTAGAACCTAAACTACCCCCTCCTTAATGTCTCATCAGAAACGAACACTGTGGCAGATCACGCGCCGAGGCCGAGAGCTCTTTGCGATTAATGATTCATTTACACAGAGATATTTGCCTCTCAGAGATTCTTGGGTATTTGCAGGCGGGAACTTTCGCTTTATTTATACAAACGGCATGTACTCCCGCTAACTCGCTCGCTCGCAGAGGAGACTTGTACATTATTTGCGCGTTATTACATTTATTGTTATGCGGAAGCGCTCGAGGCGGGCCGGTAAATCGTCTGGCAGAGCAGATTCTTCTGTCGTCGAATGACCCGCTGATCGTCTGACTCCGTTCCACCTGTATCTGATTTTTTTTTTTTCTTCACAAAATGTCTCTGTCTGGGTTCTTTGTTTTAGAGTTTCCTATTAGCCCACCTCATTTCAGTTCCGCTCTTAGGCGTGTGTCTACGGCCAATTAAAACTCTTAATGGAAATGCGTACTGGCTATAAAAAAAAGAAAAAAAAAAGTCAAAGCTATTCTGTTCTTTTTAAGTCCTAGCTGCAGGACTTTTTTAGTTTCTACGTTTTAAACTGTAGATGTGAGAGACGGCGGCCCTGATGTTCTCAGAAATGCAGGCGTAAGAGAAGGATTGTGTCGGGACCACAGTGGTAAAAACATCTACCAGCTGTATTATATATATATAGATATATTATATTTAAAAGCTTTGAAGTTTTAACATATGAAATCCTGCCAAGAGACGATTTCAATTCAAAGCTGCGGTGAAACGATGCACTGAGACCTCTGACATCAGGTTGCGGCCGCTGACCTGCGTACTTACAGGCTGCATGAAGGACATGCAGAGGTTGAAAACCAATTACCCAATGGTCGCTTTTTTTTTTTATAAATGCCTTCACTCTCAATCAGCGGTGGCCTTGGGAAATGAACAAGCTAATTTTGACCAACCTGGGCTGTAATTGTTTCAAATCAGCCCCATGCCTCAGCGTCGCCGTCGGAATAATTGCTCGTGAGCGGCGAGATTAATCTACAGAGGCACATCTGCGGGACTTAATTTACGGCTCACAGTGCCATGCCTTATGGATCCATTAGGCTCATTTGATTTTCAATCTTGTACAGCATATGCAGCTAAACAAAGGGCGAAAGAATTGGTGGGTAAATGCCAGGAAGCGAGCAAACACAATGCGTTAACACTATTGGGTATTTGTACGTACAAGCACAGTTTCCAACCCCCTGTGTGAACGCCTGCGTAGATGTGTGTGTGTGCAATGAAGACAGCTGCAGAAAACAAGATGCTCCCATGTTCATGTAAGCAATAGCTCATATTTGGGGTTGTGTTTTTCCTATTTTCCTATTATATCTTATATATATATGTGTGTGTGTGTGTGTGTGTGTGCTTCCAATTTTGAGTCAATTCTCATGAATGTATCAATCTACAGCCTCTCTGTCTGTCTCTCACCCCCCCCCCCCCTCCCCTCCACCTCATTGTGTCTTGTCATGTCCACGTCTTAACACCTGTTAACGAGAGAGAGAGAACGGTCGAGACTCCGACACCGAGTTGACAAAGCCGTACAAAAGAGGAGGAGTGCCGTCCTTTTTCTTGCCAAACACCGGGGCCTCCAATCGGTGCCGGCTGGAAATCGGCGTCTGGATTGTGAGGCCGTTCGCCGAGCCTCTCTGAAGAGAAACAGCTGCGAGCCCCGAAAATTGGAAAGCCTTTGTGTGGAGCCGCTCTGCCCCCTTTTGTTGTCTTCCTTCCTCCCTTCCTCAAAGTGCTGGCATGCTGATGTCTCCGCTCATTCCTCGTGAGTAATTACAAAGACAGCGGTTGACACAAAGGGATGATTTTTTTTTTTTTTTAATTTTTATATGAGGCATTCGACCACAGGCAGCACACCCAATCCAGGCAGCCGGTTCCTTTTTATATAGAAAACCTGACCGCAGCAAAGGCATTAACACCTCCTCTCCCTCTGCTTTCAACTATGTCCTCATGCACGAACCCTCTTCAATAATACATACCGACCACCATAATGGGGTTGAGACGCAATCACCGAACCACCCGTGGCGGTGTTATATAGCCCCCACTCCAGCTGCAGGCCCCTCCTGCTCAGCCCCCGGGGTGCAGCGTGGAGGCGTGGGGCTGGGCAGATAAGGATGCTTATCAGAGCCCGTGCAGGTGTTTGGTGGAGCGGGGGGGTGGGGGGGGGGCGTAACAGGATTTCTAAGTTCCCATTGGCCAGCGGGATGACGAGAGAGGAGGAATGGGGGAAACGGATGGTGGAGGTGGGGTGGGATATAGGGGGGGGGGGGGGGGGGGGGGGGGCCGGTGGCTAGGCGTGTTGTAATTGTGAATCCTCTCAGAGTGCAGCGGGTAGAGTGAGTCTTAGACACCTGCTGGCGCGTGGCGATAAGGAGCGAGAAAAGCAATCACTCCAGAAGCACCAGCTAGCCTCTCGCCGGGTCCTCGTCCCGCTGCTCAGGTATTTCTCTCAAATATAACATGCGCTGCCGTTATAGGTCAGCCGGCACTGCAGGGCTGACGCCTCGGGGAGGAGAGGGAGGTAAGTAGCGGGGAGGAGTAGCGAAAATACCAAAAGGCCAAAAGAGAGACGCCCCCTTTCCCGCTTCCTCAAAGTTAGCCCGGTTAAGCGGGGGAGGCGGTCCTGCTGTAAAGTAAAAAAGTGTGTAGGGCAAGTTTCTCACGTCGCCGCAAACTAACTCTATCGCCCCCCCCCCCCCCCCCCCGACGAAGGTCAAGGGCGGGCGGTCTGGCTCGGGGCCGGGGGGTCCTCCGGGCCTCTCTCCAGAGACCATTTCTCATTAGTTGTGATTCCAGCGGAGGATTACAGCGTGAATCCTTGGGCTAAATCGTTACTCGTCACGGAGAGAGAGAGAGGGACCGTCAGCTGTTGCAGTCAACCAGAGCGACTCTTGAATTATTCATTTCCTGTTTACGGCGGGCGACAGGTGCACGACCTCCTGCGACGAGTGCCCGGGGGTGTCAAGGGAGTGGTGACAAAGGAAAGAGGGGGAGAGAGAGAGAGAGCGAGAGAGAGAGAGGAGGGTGGGAGAAAACCTCCGAGGGATTGGAATGGAGACGGGGGGCGTGATGAGATATACTGGGTGGTAACGTGGGAATATTATTACTTTTCCCACTTTTCCAATAACATTGAAGTTGTTATTGTTTTTGTCACAATTAGCCGCCGTCCTCACATCAAACCAGCTTAGACAAGAAATGGCAGAAGAGTTTACTTTTGCTGGGTGGGGGGGGGGGGGGGTTCCCACTACTTTTTTCAATTTTTTCAAGAAAAGTGATGACAAAAACATTAGACATCAAGCTGGTTGCTTTCCCTGATGTTAAGTGTGTTATTGGAGGTAAGAGAAGATGCAACTGCCAATTTTGGGGAGGATGGTAACAGAAAAGTAGTGTAACGATGTTACTTTTAAAATGAGCAATGATGAATGAGTGAGTAACATTTGAGTAATGAGCCCAACAGTGATGGTGAGTGGAGTGGAGGAGAGAGAGAGGGGCGGGGGGGTGCTGGCAAGCCTGAGCTGCACATCAGCTGAGTGGCATTTACTGTAACCTTTCCCTTGGCTTTTAATAACTGGCACAGGAACGGCGGGAACAACGGATCAGTGCGACCCGCTGGGAATCACTAGGAAGTACAAGCACATCTCCCCAACGGCCGCGGCCACACAGAGCACCGTAAACACCGAGCGGTCTGTGAAGTCAAGTGCTCTCGCTCTCTCTCTCTCTCTCTCTCTCTCTCTCTCTCTCTCTCTCTCTCTCTCTCTCTCTCTCTTCGGCTCTGGTTGAGTGTTTCTGCATCAGCCGGCCGGCGAAAACTTTTACTCACCGTACGAGAGCGCAAAGGAGGCGCTGGGAGATAAGGCCGCGGGAGAAGAAGAGGGAGCGTCATCAAAGGCGAAGAGGAGGAGGGGGAGAGAGGCAGAGGAAGAAAAAAAAAAAAAAAAAAAAGGCGCAGGGTTGTTTCAGTCTCGTTGGAAAACACACAGGCACCCCGTCGGGTTTGTTTAGTTCAACGCGGATGGGATGGCAAACTGAATCACAGGAATTCAATCTGGTTCACTCAGCCTGAACAATAGTCCCTGACACCTGATAGCCCACCAATAAGCTTCTCATTCACACACATATTGATGTGGACATTTGCATTCAAACAAACACACACACACACACACACACACACACACACACACACACAAAAGAATCCAGGCACACACTCAGAATGATGCATGGGTTTCACCTTCAGGCGACGAGGGAAAAAGACAGATATTTCTCTGCGTCGGGCCGACTCCTGGTTCAGACAAAATAACAAACGGCTGAATGATATAGTGAGCTGTCCCCTCCGGTTGCAGAGCGAGAGCGCGAACCACCTTCTGTGTGAGACAGCGGCTACAAATGGCCCATCTCTATAAAGCGCTTTCACTCTCTCCCTCTTCGCCTCCGCGCGTCCGCGAGAGACCTTGGCGGATCTCGGAGACAGATTAATCCCAATTGAAAGTCGCTGAAGTGTTCTCGAGCGTCAAAGCGCTACGACTTATCGCGGGGAGAGAACGTGCGGAGGGGGTGAGACGGTCCGATGAGAAGATAGAAAAACGACTTTCCGAGGTCACTCGGGAATGGACCGAACACCCGTGTACAAGTGGACCTTTACTCTGAAAATCCGCGCACGCTAGGCTGTAAGCGCTGAAATCTCGATGTAGCAGACATTCGCCGGTCTGCCCGACCTGGCAGGCCGAGGATTTGACCTTGACTCCTCTACCGGCGTGAGTATCACAATTTTGGCTCGCAAAAAAACTAAATCATTTTTTTTCTGTGGATTTTGTTTGGCGAAATCTCCCTGTGTGGAAATAAATCAGTTTCTACAATGATTTACAGTAAGCTTGTGAGTGTGAAATTCACTCTCACTGTTCCCTCGCCATCTCCGCTGTAAATTTTGATACTCGACAGCAGCGAAAACGTTGACATACGAGGCCACCCGGGATACAATATTATGTGGTTATCTCGGCCTCTGTCTCTCTGAGGGTCCTCGATATGAACACGTACAACACCTTCCATCCCGGTCTCACATTTAACACTTAAGGTCTGATCCAGATGACATAACTGTAATGTAATTAGAGCGTGACAGGCCGGTTGTGACCTTTGGCCGACTGATAATAACACACTGTAACACCATCTGACCGCGCTGGCTTCGACTAACCCGCTTCAGCCTGTCTGCCCCCCCCCCCACCACCACCCCCTCCACGGTCTCCTGAGACAAAGAGGATTTAGCCTTAATCTCGCCTTGACAACAGCAGGAAGGCATGCTCTGCACAATAGCACTCCAGAGAATAGGACTAATCAAGACTTCATGAGCATCAAACAGGGAACAAATACCTCCGATAGAACTGATTGATTGAGAGGGTGAGAGTGAAGTTAATAGATTTAGCTTGACTATTATTTAGTGTTTTATAATGTGAGCGTGTCTGGGAGAGCAACACAGTGTTGAGTTGATGGGTCAGCCTGGGTCATTTCCTTTCATAATGTTAACATGTAGGCATTAATACAAAATGAATGAAATGAATGGCTGTAATAAACTTCTCATCTGTTTTGCACTGAACAGGCATCGGTACGGAAACAAGGAAGTGTGGAAATCTGATTTGGCTGCTGATGGCCGATGACTGTTCGGTCGCGGAGGACGTTTCTGAGCCGACAAGCTTGTTGATCGCTTCGAGCGGGTTTCGTCGGTTGCTCGGCGGTAAAGGAAATAAACTTGGACTTGGACACGGTTAAAGTCTTATTTTTCTTAAAACAAATGAATCAAGTGTGATTGTGTTGATATTAATGAACCTAATCTACCTCATTCTGCCTTTTTTCAGGATAATGACTTGAAAAACAGTCAAATCAATTGAACAATTGAAACTAATTGGAAACAAGTGGAATTAGCAAAAAAAAACTTGAACATGAGACTAAATGACTTAATACAGACTTTTTTTTGCAGTGTGTTTCTGAGTAGCGGGGCACCCTGGTGTGTATCTGCAACAAATGGCGAGTATTCACTGCAAACCAGCGTCGGCACACAACTCATTTCACTGCAGCCACTTAATTAGCCTGCAAAAGGCAGCTCGCACAAACCTGCTAAATATAGCAGACGTGATTATGAGTGAGTACACAGACAGACAGACAGACAGACAGACAAAACAGGCGCACAGGCAAGGTGACAAAATGGGTTTGATTGCGACGGAGAACAAACGTCAGATCTCATCGGCGTAATGAGCGAAGCGGCCTGAGCAGGTGGAAGCGTGGCTGGAGAAGGGAACAACTCGCAGTCCCTCCTTATTACCGAGCTAATGAATTCTCTCCTCTCTTTGGTAAACAGCTTGACAAATTGACAAATCCCCGCAAAGTGGCGGTCAGCTTCAACCGCGGCGGGAGGCTGTAATCGCTCATACATCATTCTCATTGACTCGGGATGCTGAGGAGAATCGTGGCCCCGAGCAAGCAAGTCAATGAAGTCGGGGGCCTTTTTTTTGCAACACCGGCTCCAAAAAAAGTTGTATGTACGTCTCACTCCTCCTGCCTTCCAGGCTCCCGTGGCCCCAGGAACGTGGAGATTTCCAGCCCCGATCAGAGCAGCGGCGTAACGCTATTACCAC